>OX388342.1:19735920-20223702 GCA_947579665.1 Sympetrum striolatum | reverse complement strand
AGTCGACCTCCCGGAGTCAACCTCCCGGAGTCGACCTCACAGAGTCATCCCAAGGTCATTGACCTCGGGTCATCGACCTTGGGTCATCATCGTAGTGTCAGCGACCTCGGGTCATTGAACTAGGGCCATTGACCTAAGGTCATTGACCTAAGGTCATTGACCTCGGGTCATACCCTTGGGTCATCGACCTCGGGTCATTGACCTCTTGGGATCGACCTCTGATCATTGACCTCGGGTCATAGACCGTAATTCATAACGGAGTCAACCCTCCCTTAGTCAAACAATTGCATTCGACCTCCCGGGGTCGACCTTTCGGAGTCAAACTCCTGGAAACCAACTCCCGGAGTCGAACTCAAGGAGTCGACCTTTTGGAGTCGGACTCCTTGAGTCGACTCCGACTATTTTGCTCTAATAAGTGAACATTCTGTTCTAATTTAGAAAGATATCCGTTTGATCTTCCAAACGAGACTAGATACAACCAGATTTACTTGAATTTGCTGTAATAAAGTGACAAATACCAGAAAATGTAAAAAAAGACATAAATTTCCCCTCTTTCATCGTTTACTGCGGTAGAAAATCGTAACAAAAACCAGAAATTCGGACACATCTAGTTGATAACTTCAAAAGGTTTACATGTTCTACGAGGTTTAAACGTATTTTAATGAATAAAAGCAAAACACTGAACAATTTAACGGCTACGAAAAATTGAATATATCTAATGAGTTTTGACATGATTCGTCACATTATTTAATCGAGTCCAAACTTGACTGGTTTTGCTCAAGTCTTTTCAAAATATGGCCAAAAACTTGGAATGTTTCCGATTTTCTTCGAGTTCTTGACGTTTTTCTGGGTTAACTGTTGAGAAAAATTAAATATTTGTGATAAAATTGGTTATATCTCGTCAATGAATTAAAATTGAGTAAAAACTTGTTATGACTTGACTAGTTTTGCTCAATTCTTAGAAAAATATGGCAAAAAACCTGAAATTTCACCGATTTTCTTTTCGAGATTTTGAAATTTATTCTTTAACTGCTATAAGAAATTAAATATTTTTAAAGAATATTTGTTAGTTCTCGTCAATATATTTAAAATGAGTAAAAACTTGACTAAGTTTGCTTAATTTTTAGCAAAATATGGTAATAAAGCTGAAATTTCACAGATCTTCTATTCGAGTTTTCGACGCTATTTGATTTAATGGCTAAGAAAAATTGAATTGTTCTAATGAGTTAGGACATATCTCGTAAAATAATTTGAAACGAGTCCCAAACTTGGTTAGTTTTGCTAAATTATTAGCAAAATATGGCCAAAGAACTGAAATTTAAACCAATTTGTTTTGATTTTTCGACATTTTTACGGTACAAAAAATTGAAAATTTTTAAAGAATTTGGTTTGCTATTGTCAAAAAATTTAAAATTTTTAAAACTAGAGTAGTTTTAATGGATTCGTAGAAAAATATGCCGAAAAACCTAAGATTTCACCGAATTTTTTCGAATCATCGATGTTTTATGAGTTAATTGCTGCGAAAAATTGAATATTTCGGTAGAATTTGGTTGAATCTCGTCAAAAACTTTCAAATGAGTGCACACATGACTAGTGTTGCTCAATTCTTAGCAGGATATGGCCAAAAACCTGAAATTTCACTATATTTTTTTCGAGCATTCGACGTTTATATAAGTTATATGCTATTTAAAATAGAATATTTCTATAGAATTTGGTTATACGTCGTCATAAATTTAAAATTAGCCCAATCGTGACTAATTTTGCTCAATTTTGTATCAAAATATAGCAAAATAAACCTGAAATTTCCCCGATTTTCTTTACGAGTTTACGAAATTTTCTGTTTTTAAATTGTTACTTAAAATGAATATTTCTATAGAATTCGGTTAGATCTTCTCAATAAATTTAAAATGAATAAAAACCTACAAGATTTGCTACATTTTTAGCTAAATATGGTAAAATACCTGAAATTTCATCGATTTTCTTTTCGACTTTTCGACGTTTTCTGATTGAACGGCTACTTCAAATTGAATATTTGTAATGAGTTATGACATATCTCGTTAAACAAATTTAAGACTAGTCAAAACATGGTTATTTTGGCTCAATAATTAACAAAATATGGCCAAAAACCTGAAATTTCACTGATTTGTTTTAATTTTTTAAAGTTTTTTGGTTAACTGTTAAAACGAACTTGTGAGTTTTTAAAGAATTTGGTTAGACATTGTAAAAAAAATATAAATTAGTTAAAACTTGAGTAGTTTTGCTTAATTCTTAGCAAAATATGGTCAAAAACCTATGCATTCACAGAATCTTTTCGAATCCACGACGTTTTATGAGTTACATGCAAAGAAAAATTAGCTATTTCTTAATATTTGGTTATATCACGTCAAAAACTTAAAAATAAGTCCAAACCTGCGTAGTTTTGCTCAATTTTTAGCAGAGTATGGCAAAAAAACCTAATATATTCGCAAAAACATGGCCAATAACCTAAAGTTTTACCGATTTGTTACGATTTTTTGAAGTTATTTGGGTGAACTGCTAAAAAAAATTGAAAATTTAAAAAATTTTAACTAAGCTTTGTCAAACATTTTAAAAATGAGATAATTAATTAACCTGATTACTTTTGCTCAATTTTTAGCAAAATATGGCCGATAACCTAAAATTTCCCCGATTTTTTTCGAGTCTTGACGTATTTTTTCGAGTTTTCGGGGTTTTATCAGTTAAATGCTAAAAAAATGGAATATTTCTATAGAAATTTGGTTTTAGCTCGTCAAAAACTTTAAAAATAAGCCTAATCTTGACTATGTTTACTCAATTTTTGGAAAAATAAGGCAAAAACCCTCCAATTTCACCGTTTTTTTTAGTTTCAACGTTTTTCAGTTAACGGCTAGATAAAATTGAATCTTTCTTATGCATAGGCACATATCTCGATCAATTATGACAAATGAGTTAAAAAAATGACTAGTTTTGCTCAATTCTATTCAAATATGGCCAAGGACCTGAAATTAGACCGATTTGTCATGAATTTTTGTCGCTTCTTGGGTTAACTACTAAAAAAAATTGTAAATATTTAAAGAATTGGGTTAGAACATTTCAAAAAAATTAAAATTAGTTAAAAAAAAGAGTAGTTTCGCTCAATTCGTAGCAAAATATTGCCAAAAACTTATAATTTCATCGAATTTTTTCGAGTCATCAACGTTTTATGAGTTAAATATTACGAAAAATTAAACATTCTTAACAATTTGGTTATTTCTCGTCAAAAAATTTAAAATGAATAGAAACTTGACTAGATTTCTTCAATATTTAGCAAAATATTGCCAAGAACCTGAAATTTCACCGCATTTTTATCGAGTTTTCGGCGAATTTATCAGTTAAATGGTAATAACAACGGAATATTTCTATAGAATTTGGGTTATATTTTGTAAAAAACTGTAAAATAAGCCCTATCATGACTAGTTTTGCTAAATAATTGTTAAAATATGGCCAAAAACCTGAAGTTTCACCGATTTGTTTTGAGTTTTCGACGTTCCATGGGTTAACTGCTAGGAAATAAAGAGTATTTCTTCTGAATATGTATAGATCAATATATAAACATTAAAATGAGGTAAATCCTGACATGTTTCGTTCATATTTTAGCAAAATATCCCCGAAAACCTGAATTTTCACCGATTCTTTTCGAGTCTTCGACGATTTTGAGTTAATAGTTGAGAAAAATTTAATATTTCTATAGAATTCGGTTTTTTTCGTCAAAAACTTTAAAATGAGTCCAAAAATAACTAGTTTCGCACAATTTCAAGCAAAGTAAGGGAAAAAACCTAAAATTACACATATTTTCTTACGAGTTTTCGATGTTTATTGAGTTCATTCCTAAGAAAACTTGAATATTTCGATAGTATTTGGTTAGATCTCGTGAAAAAATTTAAAATGAGTGCAAACTTGACTAGTTTTGCTCAATTCTTAGCAAAGAATGGCCAAAGACCTAAAATTTCACCGATTTGTTTGATTTTTGAAGTTTTTGGGTAAATGCTGAGTGAAATTAAATATTTGTGATTAATTTGTTTAGATGTCGTCAATAAATTTAAAATGAGTAAAAACATGAATAGTTTTGCTCAATTTTTAGCAAAATATGGCAAAAATCCTGAAATTTCACAAATCTTTTTTTCGATTTTTCGGACGGTTTTTGCATTAACGGCTACAAGAAATTGAATATTTCTAATGATTAAGGACATATCTCGTAAAATTATTTAAAACGAGTCCAAACATGCTTAGCTTTGCTCAATTATTAGCAAAATATGGCCTTAGAACTGTATTTTCACCGATTTGTATTAATTTTTCAACGTTTTTGGGTTAACTGCTAAAAAATCGAAAACTTTTAATAATTTGGTAAGAAATTTAAAAAACAATTAAAATAATTAGTTAAAAATTGAGTAGTTTTGCTCAATTCGTAGCAAAATATGGCGAAAAACCTAAGCTTTCACCGAATATTTTCGAGTCATCGACGTTTTATGAGTTAAATAATACAAAAAATTATATATTTCTTAAGAAATTTGGTTATATATTGTCAAATACTTCAGAATGAGTCCCAACTTGTGTAGTTTTGCTCAATTTTTAAGCAAAATATGTGAAAAAACTAATTAATAAAAAATTTAAGTAAAAATTAATTTTTCTACGTTTTTTGGGTTAATTGCTAAAAATTAAAAATTTTAAATAATTTGGTAAGAAATTTAAAAAGAAATTAAAATAATTATTTAAAAATTGAGTAGTTTTGCTCAATTCGTAGCAAAATATGGCGAAAAACCTAAGCTTTCACCGAATATTTTCGAGTCATCGACGTTTTATGAGTTAAAAGCTACAAAAAATTATATATTTCTTAACAAATTTGGTTATATTTTGTCAAATACTTCAAAATGAGTCCCAACTTGTGTAGTTTCACTCAATTTTTTAGCAAAATATGTGACAAAACCATAAATTTCACCGATTTTTTTCGAGGTTTCAACGTTTATTGAGTCAATTGCTACGAAAAATTTAATATTTCGATCGAATTTGGTTTAATCTCGTCAAAAACTTTAAAATGAGTGCAAACTTGACTAGTTTTGCTCAATTCTAACCAGAATATGTCCAAAAACCAGAAATTTCACCGATTTTTTATGATATTTTGACGGTTTTTGGGTAAACTGCTAAAAAAATTAAAATGTTTAAAAAATTTCGTTAAAAACTGTCAATAAATATTAAAATGAGTTAATACTAGACTAGATTTACTAAATATTTACCAAAATTCGGCCAAAAACCTGAAATTTCTATATTTTT
Organism: Sympetrum striolatum; assembly: GCA_947579665.1. Lineage (NCBI taxonomy): Eukaryota > Metazoa > Arthropoda > Insecta > Odonata > Libellulidae > Sympetrum > Sympetrum striolatum. The sequence continues at coordinate 20,218,398 of OX388342.1, read as the reverse complement.
CTTCGAGCTTTCGACTTTTTATCAGTTATATGCTATTAAAAATAGAATATTTCTCTAGAATATGGTAATATCTCGTCAAAAGATTTGCTCAATTCGTAGCAAAATATGGCCAAAGCCTATAATTTCACCAAATTTTTTCGAGTCATCGACGTTTTATGAGTTAAAGGCTACGAAAAATTAAATATTTAATAAGAATTTGGTTATATCTCGTCATAAACGTCAACGTCGACCACCCGGAATTGACCAATCAGAGTCGTCTTCGAAAATTGTCGCTACGGAATTGACAACCCATAATAAACCACCCGGAATCGACCTCGCCGTGTCGATCTCGGGTCATCGTCCTTGTGTCATCGACCTCAGGTCAGCGACCTCGGGTCATCGACCTCAGGCCATCGACCTCTGGTCATCGACCTCGGGTGATCGACCTCGGGTCATCGTCCTAGGGTCATTGACCTGGGGCCTATAGCGAAAGTCATCACGGAGTCGACCCTCCCATAGTCCACCTCCCGGGGTTGAAATAAAGGAGTCCACCTCCAGGAGTCAAAATAAAGGAGTCCACCTCCGGGGGTCGACATCCCGGAGTCGACCTCCCGGAGTCGACCTCCCGGATTCGACTTCCTGGGGTCGACCTCACGGATTCGACCACCCGGAGTCGAACTCCCGGAGAAGACCTCTTGGAGTCGTCCTCCCGGAGTCGACCTCCCGGAGTAGACCTCACGGAGTCGTCCTAAGGTCATTGACCTCGGGTCATCGACGTAGTGTCAGCAACCTCGGGTCGTTGACCTAGGGTCATTGACCTCGGGTGATTGACCTCGGGTCATTGACGTAGGGTCATGACATAGGGTATTTGACCTCGGGTTATAAACCTCGGGTCATCGACCTCGGGTCATTGACCTCTGTGCATCGACCTCGGGTCATTGACCTCAGGTTATATACCGTAAAGCATCACGGAGTCGACCCTCCCGGAGTACACCTCCCGGAGTTGAAATCAAGGAGTCCACCACGCGGAGTCCATCACGCGGAGTCGACCTCCCGGAGTCGACCTACCGGAGTCAACCTCCTGGAGTTGACCTCCGGAGTCGACCTCATGGAGTTGACCTCCGGAGTCGACCTCCTGGAGTCGATCTCCTGGGGTCGATCTCCCGGAGTCGACCTCCCGGAGTCGATCTCCCGGAGTCAATCTCCCGAAGTGGACCTCTTGGAGTCGTCCTCCCGGAGTCGAACTCACAGAGTCATCCCAAGGTCATTGACCTCGGGTCATCGACCTTGGGTCATCGTCGTATTGTCATCGACCTCGGGTCATTGACTTCGGGTCATTGACTTAGGGTCATTGACTTCGGGTCCTTGACCTCGGTTATTGACCTCGTGTCTTTGACCTCGGGTCATTGACCTCGGGTCATACCCTTGGGTCATCGACTTCGTGTCATTGACCTCTGGGAATCGACCTAGGGTCATATACCGTGAAGTATCACGGAGTCGACCCTCCCGGAGTCCACCTCCCGGAGTTTAAATCAAGGAGTCCACCACCCGGAGTCGTCCTCCCGGAGTCGACCTCCCGGAGTCGACCCCCCGGAGTCGACCTCCTGGAGTCGTACTCCCGGAGTCGTACTCCCGGAGTCGACCTCACGGAGTCGACCTCCCGGAGTCGATCTCCCGGAGTCAACCTCCCGAAGTGGACCTCTTGGAGTCGTCCTCATAGAGTCATCCCAAGGTCATTGACCTCGGGTCATCGACCTTGGGTCATCGACGTATTGTCAGCTACCTCGGGTCATTGACCTCGGGTCATACCGTATGGTCATTGACCTTAAAAACCTGAAATTTCACCGATTTTCTTTTCGAGTTTTTGAAATTTATTTTTTAACTGCTATAAGAAAATAAATATTTTTAAAGAATTCGGTTAGTTCTCGTCAATATATTTAAAATGAGTAAAAACTTGACTAAGTTTGCTTAATTGTTAGCAAAATATGGTAAAAAAGCTGAAATTTCACAGATCTTCTATTCGAGTTTTCGACTCTATTTGATTTAATGGCTAAGAAATATTGAATTCTTCTAATGAGTTAGTACATATCTCGTAAAATAATTTGAAACGAGTCCAAACTTGGTTAATTTTGCCAAATTATTAGCAAAATATGGCCAAAGAACTGAAATTTAACCGATTTGTTTTGATTTTTCGACATTTTTATGGTACAAAAAATTGAAAATTTTTAAAGAATTTGGTTAGCTATTGTCAAAAAATTTAAAATTTTTAAAACTTGAGTAGTTTTGCTGGATTCGTAGCAAAATATGGCGAAAAACCTGAGATTTCACCAAATTTTTTCGAATCATCGATGTTTTATGAGTTAATTGCTGCGAAAAATTGAATATTTCGATAAAATTTGGTTGAATCTCGTCAAAAACTTTAAAATGAGTGCACACATGACTAGTTTTGCTCAATTCTTAGCAGGATATGGCCAAAAACCTGCAATTTCACTAATATTTTTTTCGAGCTTTCGACGTTTTATAAGTTATATGCTATTAAAAATAGAATATTTCTATAGAATTTGGTTATATGTCGTCATAAACTTTAAAATTAGCCCAATCGTGACTAATTTTGCTCAATTTGTATCAAAATATAGCAAAAAAACCTGAAATTTCCCTGATTTTCTTTACGAGTTTACGAAATTTTTTGTTTTTAAATTGTTACTTAAAATTGAATATTTCTATAGAATTCGGTTAGATCTTTTCAATAAATTTAAAATGAATAAAAACCTACAAGATTTGCTACATTTTTAGCTAAATATGGGAAAATACCTGAAATTTCATCGATTTTCTTTTCGACTTCTCGAAATTTTCTGATTGAACGGCTACTTCAAATTGAATATTTGTAATGAGTTATGACATATCTCGTTAAGAAATTTAAGACTAGTCAAAACTTGGTTATTTTGGCTCAATAATTAACAAAATATGGCCAAAAACCTGAAATTAGACCGATTTGTCATGAATTTTTGTCGTTTTTGGGTTAACTACTAAAAAAAATTGTAAATATTTAAAGAATTGGGTTAGAACATTTCAGAAAAATTAAAATTAGTTAAAATTAGAGTAGTTTCGCTCAATTCGTAGCAAAATATTGCCAAAAACTTATAATTTCATCGAATTTTTTCGAGTCATCAACGTTTTATGAGTTAAATATTACGAAAAATTAAACATTTCTTAACAATTTGGTTATTTCTCGTCAAAAAATTTAAAATGAATACAAACTTGACTAGATTTCTTCAATATTTAGCAAAATATTGCCAAGAACCTGAAATTTCACCGCATTTTTTATCGAGTTTTCGGCGAATTTATCAGTTAAATGGGAATAACAACGGAATATTTCTATAGAATTTGGGTATATTTTGTAAAAAACTGTAAAATAAGCCCTATCATGACTAGTTTTGCTAAATAATTGTTAAAATATGGCCAAAAACCTGAAATTTCACCGATTTGTTTTGAGTTTTCGAGGTTCCATGGGTTAACTGCTAGGAAATAAAGAGTATTTCTTCTGAATATGTATAGATCATTATATAAACATTAAAATGAGGTAAATCCTGACATGTTTCCTTCATATTTTAGCAAAATATCCCCGAAAATCTGAATTTTCACCGATTCTTTTCGAGTCTTCGACGATTTTGAGTTAACAGTTGAGAAAAATTTAATATTTCTATAGAATTCGGTTTTTTCGTCAACAACTTTAAAATGAGTCCAGAAAATGACTAGTTTCGCACAATTTTAAGCAAAATAAGGGAAAAAACCTGAAATTTCACCTATTTTCTTTATGAGTTTTCGATGTTTATTGAGTTCATTCCTAAGAAAACTTGAATATTTCCTTTAGTATTTGGTTAGATCTCGTGAAAAACTTTAAAATGAGTGCAAACTTGACTAGTTTTGCTCAATTCTTAGCAAACAATGGCCAAAGACCTGAAATTTCACCGATTTGTTTTGATTTTTTGAAGTTTTTTGGGTAAATGCTCAAATTTAATATTTGTGATTAATTTGTTTAGATGTGGTCAATAAATTTGAAATGAGTAAAAACATGAATAGTTTTGCTCAATTTTTAGCAAAATATGGCAATAAACCTGAAATTTCACCGATTTTCTTTTCGAGTCTTCCACGGTTTTTGCGTTTACGGCTACAAAAAATTGAATATTTCTAATGATTTAGGACATATCTCGTAAAATTATTTAAAACGAGTCCAAACATGCTTAGTTTTGCTCAATTATTAGCAAAATATGGCTATAGAACTGAATTTTCACCGATTTGTATTAATTTTTCTACGGTTTTTGGGTTAACTGCTAAAAAAATAGAAAAGTTTAAATAATTTGGTAAGATATTTAAAAAAAATTAAAAATTAGTTAAAAATTGAGTAGTTTTGCTCAATTCGTAGCAATATATGGCGAAAAACATAAGCTTTCACCGAATATTTTCGAGTCATCAACGTTTTATGAGTTAAATGCTACAAATATTATATATTTCTTAAGAAATTTGGTTATATTTTGTCAAATACTTTAAAATGAGTCCCAACTTGTGTAGTTTTGCTCAATGTTTTAGCAAAATATGTCGAAAAACCTGAAATTACACCGATTTTTTTCGAGGTTTCAACGTTTATTGAGTCAATTGCTACGAAAAATTTAATATTTCGATAGAATTTGGTTTAATCTCGTCATAAACTTTAAAATGAGTGCAAACTTGACTAGTTTTGCTCAATTCTAAGCAGAATATGTCCAAAGACCAGAAATTTCACCGATTTTTTATGATATTTTGACGGTTTTTGGGTAAACTGCTAAAAAAAATTAAAATGTTTAAAAAATTTCGTTAAAAATTGTCAAAAAATATTTAAATGAGTTAATACATGACTAGATTTACTAAATATTTACCATAATTCGGCCAAAAACCTGATATTTCACTATTTTTCTTCGAGCTTTCGACTTTTTATCAGTTATATGCTACTAAAAATAGAATATTTCTCTAGAATGTGGTAATATCTCGTCAAAAGATTTGCTCAATTCGTAGCAAAATATGGCCAAAAACCTATAATTTCACCAAATTTTTTCGAGTCATCGACGTTTCATGAGTTAAAGGCTGCGAAAAATTAAATATTTAATAAGAATTTGGTTATATCTCGTCATAAACTTCAACGTCGACCACCCGGAATTGACCTATCAGAGTCGTCTTCTCATAACTGTCCCTACGGAATTGACAACCCATAATAGACCACCCCGAATCGACCTCGCCGAGTCGATCTCGGGTCATCGTCCTTGGGTCATCGACCTCAGGTGAGCGACCTCGGGTCATCGACCTCAGGCCATCGACCTAGGGTCATCCACCTCGGGTCATTGACCTCGGGTCATCGACCTAGGGTCATTGACCTCGGGTCCTATAGCGAAAGTCATCACGGAGTCGACCCTCCCGGAGTCCACCTCCCGGAGTCCACCTCCCAAAGTTGAAATAAAGGAGTCCACCTCCAGGAGTCAAAATAAAGGAGTCCACCTCCCGGAGTCGACCTCCCGGATTCGACCTCCCGGAGTCGACCTCCCGGAGTCGACCTCTCGGAGTCATACTCCCTGTGTCATACTCCCGGAGTCGACCTCCCGGAGGCGACCTCCCGGAGTCGACCTCCCAGAGTCGACCTCCCGGAGTCAACCTCCCGGAGTCGACCTCACAGAGTCATCCCAAGGTCATTGACCTCGGGTCATCGACCTTGGGTCATCATCGTAGTGTCAGCGACCTCGGGTCATTGAACTAGGGCCATTGACCTAAGGTCATTGACCTAAGGTCATTGACCTCGGGTCATACCCTTGGGTCATCGACCTCGGGTCATTGACCTCTTGGGATCGACCTCTGATCATTGACCTCGGGTCATAGACCGTAATTCATAACGGAGTCAACCCTCCCTTAGTCAAACAATTGCATTCGACCTCCCGGGGTCGACCTTTCGGAGTCAAACTCCTGGAAACCAACTCCCGGAGTCGAACTCAAGGAGTCGACCTTTTGGAGTCGGACTCCTTGAGTCGACTCCGACTATTTTGCTCTAATAAGTGAACATTCTGTTCTAATTTAGAAAGATATCCGTTTGATCTTCCAAACGAGACTAGATACAACCAGATTTACTTGAATTTGCTGTAATAAAGTGACAAATACGAGAAAATGTAAAAAAGACATAAATTTCCCCTCTTTCATCGTTTACTGCGGTAGAAAATCGTAACAAAAACCAGAAATTCGGACACATCTAGTTGATAACTTCAAAAGGTTTACATGTTCTACGAGGTTTAAACGAATTTTAATGAAATAAAAGCAAAACACTGAACAATTTAACGGCTACGAAAAATTGAATATATCTAATGAGTTTTGACATGATTCGTCACATTATTTAAATCGAGTCCAAACTTGACTGGTTTTGCTCAAGTCTTTTCAAAATATGGCCAAAAACTTGGAATGTTTCCGATTTTCTTCGAGTTCTTGACGTTTTCTGGGTTAACTGTTGAGAAAAATTAAATATTTGTGATAAAATTGGTTATATCTCGTCAATGAATTAAAATTGAGTAAAAACTTGTTATGACTTGACTAGTTTTGCTCAATTCTTAGAAAAATATGGCAAAAAACCTGAAATTTCACCGATTTTCTTTTCGAGATTTTGAAATTTATTCTTTAACTGCTATAAGAAATTAAATATTTTTAAAGAATATTTGTTAGTTCTCGTCAATATATTTAAAATGAGTAAAAACTTGACTAAGTTTGCTTAATTTTTAGCAAAATATGGTAAAAAAGCTGAAATTTCACAGATCTTCTATTCGAGTTTTCGACGCTATTTGATTTAATGGCTAAGAAAAATTGAATTGTTCTAATGAGTTAGGACATATCTCGTAAAATAATTTGAAACGAGTCCAAACTTGGTTAGTTTTGCTAAATTATTAGCAAAATATGGCCAAAGAACTGAAATTTAACCAATTTGTTTTGATTTTTCGACATTTTTACGGTACAAAAAATTGAAAATTTTTAAAGAATTTGGTTTGCTATTGTCAAAAAATTTAAAATTTTTAAAACTAGAGTAGTTTTAATGGATTCGTAGAAAAATATGCCGAAAAACCTAAGATTTCACCGAATTTTTTCGAATCATCGATGTTTTATGAGTTAATTGCTGCGAAAAATTGAATATTTCGGTAGAATTTGGTTGAATCTCGTCAAAAACTTTCAAATGAGTGCACACATGACTAGTGTTGCTCAATTCTTAGCAGGATATGGCCAAAAACCTGAAATTTCACTAATATTTTTTTCGAGCATTCGACGTTTTATAAGTTATATGCTATTTAAAATAGAATATTTCTATAGAATTTGGTTATACGTCGTCATAAATTTTAAAATTAGCCCAATCGTGACTAATTTTGCTCAATTTGTATCAAAATATAGCAAAAAAACCTGAAATTTCCCCGATTTTCTTTACGAGTTTACGAAATTTTCTGTTTTTAAATTGTTACTTAAAATTGAATATTTCTATAGAATTCGGTTAGATCTTCTCAATAAATTTAAAATGAATAAAAACCTACAAGATTTGCTACATTTTTAGCTAAATATGGTAAAATACCTGAAATTTCATCGATTTTCTTTTCGACTTTTCGACGTTTTCTGATTGAACGGCTACTTCAAATTGAATATTTGTAATGAGTTATGACATATCTCGTTAAAAAATTTAAGACTAGTCAAAACTTGGTTATTTTGGCTCAATAATTAACAAAATATGGCCAAAAACCTGAAATTTCACTGATTTGTTTTAATTTTTTAAAGTTTTTTGGTTAACTGTTAAAACGAACTTGTGAGTTTTTAAAGAATTTGGTTAGACATTGTAAAAAAATATAAAATTAGTTAAAACTTGAGTAGTTTTGCTTAATTCTTAGCAAAATATGGTCAAAAACCTATGCATTCACAGAATCTTTTCGAATCCACGACGTTTTATGAGTTACATGCAAAGAAAAATTAGCTATTTCTTAATAATTTGGTTATATCACGTCAAAAACTTAAAAATAAGTCCAAACCTGCGTAGTTTTGCTCAATTTTTAGCAGAGTATGGCAAAAAACCTAATATATTCGCAAAACATGGCCAATAACCTAAAGTTTTACCGATTTGTTACGATTTTTTGAAGTTATTTGGGTGAACTGCTAAAAAAAATTGAAAATTTAAAAAATTTTAACTAAGCTTTGTCAAACATTTTAAAAATGAGATAATTAATTAACCTGATTACTTTTGCTCAATTTTTAGCAAAATATGGCCGATAACCTAAAATTTCCCCGATTTTTTTCGAGTCTTGACGTATTTTTTCGAGTTTTCGGGGTTTTATCAGTTAAATGCTAAAAAAATGGAATATTTCTATAGAATTTGGTTTTAGCTCGTCAAAAACTTTAAAAATAAGCCTAATCTTGACTATGTTTACTCAATTTTTGGAAAAATAAGGCAAAAACCCTCCAATTTCACCGTTTTTTTTAGTTTCAACGTTTTTCAGTTAACGGCTAGATAAAATTGAATCTTTCTTATGCATAGGCACATATCTCGATCAATTATGACAAATGAGTTAAAAAATGACTAGTTTTGCTCAATTCTATTCAAAATATGGCCAAGGACCTGAAATTAGACCGATTTGTCATGAATTTTTGTCGTTCTTGGGTTAACTACTAAAAAAAATTGTAAATATTTAAAGAATTGGGTTAGAACATTTCAAAAAAATTAAAATTAGTTAAAAAAAGAGTAGTTTCGCTCAATTCGTAGCAAAATATTGCCAAAAACTTATAATTTCATCGAATTTTTTCGAGTCATCAACGTTTTATGAGTTAAATATTACGAAAAATTAAACATTTCTTAACAATTTGGTTATTTCTCGTCAAAAAATTTAAAATGAATAGAAACTTGACTAGATTTCTTCAATATTTAGCAAAATATTGCCAAGAACCTGAAATTTCACCGCATTTTTTATCGAGTTTTCGGCGAATTTATCAGTTAAATGGTAATAACAACGGAATATTTCTATAGAATTTGGGTATATTTTGTAAAAAACTGTAAAATAAGCCCTATCATGACTAGTTTTGCTAAATAATTGTTAAAATATGGCCAAAAACCTGAAGTTTCACCGATTTGTTTTGAGTTTTCGACGTTCCATGGGTTAAATGCTAGGAAATAAAGAGTATTTCTTCTGAATATGTATAGATCATTATATAAACATTAAAATGAGGTAAATCCTGACATGTTTCGTTCATATTTTAGCAAAATATCCCCGAAAACCTGAATTTTCACCGATTCTTTTCGAGTCTTCGACGATTTTGAGTTAATAGTTGAGAAAAATTTAATATTTCTATAGAATTCGGTTTTTTCGTCAACAACTTTAAAATGAGTCCAAAAATAACTAGTTTCGCACAATTTCAAGCAAAGTAAGGGAAAAAACCTAAAATTACACATATTTTCTTTACGAGTTTTCGATGTTTATTGAGTTCATTCCTAAGAAAACTTGAATATTTCGATAGTATTTGGTTAGATCTCGTGAAAAAATTTAAAATGAGTGCAAACTTGACTAGTTTTGCTCAATTCTTAGCAAAGAATGGCCAAAGACCTAAAATTTCACCGATTTGTTTTGATTTTTTGAAGTTTTTTGGGTAAATGCTGAGTGAAATTAAATATTTGTGATTAATTTGTTTAGATGTCGTCAATAAATTTAAAATGAGTAAAAACATGAATAGTTTTGCTCAATTTTTAGCAAAATATGGCAAAAATCCTGAAATTTCACAAATCTTTTTTTCGATTTTTCGACGGTTTTTGCATTAACGGCTACAAGAAATTGAATATTTCTAATGATTAAGGACATATCTCGTAAAATTATTTAAAACGAGTCCAAACATGCTTAGCTTTGCTCAATTATTAGCAAAATATGGCCTTAGAACTGTATTTTCACCGATTTGTATTAATTTTTCTACGTTTTTTGGGTTAACTGCTAAAAAATCGAAAACTTTTAATAATTTGGTAAGAAATTTAAAAAACAATTAAAATAATTAGTTAAAAATTGAGTAGTTTTGCTCAATTCGTAGCAAAATATGGCGAAAAACCTAAGCTTTCACCGAATATTTTCGAGTCATCGACGTTTTATGAGTTAAATAATACAAAAAATTATATATTTCTTAAGAAATTTGGTTATATATTGTCAAATACTTCAGAATGAGTCCCAACTTGTGTAGTTTTGCTCAATTTTTAAGCAAAATATGTGAAAAAACTAATTAATAAAAAATTTAAGTAAAAATTAATTTTTCTACGTTTTTTGGGTTAATTGCTAAAAATTAAAAATTTTAAATAATTTGGTAAGAAATTTAAAAAGAAATTAAAATAATTAGTTAAAAATTGAGTAGTTTTGCTCAATTCGTAGCAAAATATGGCGAAAAACCTAAGCTTTCACCGAATATTTTCGAGTCATCGACGTTTTATGAGTTAAAAGCTACAAAAAATTATATATTTCTTAACAAATTTGGTTATATTTTGTCAAATACTTCAAAATGAGTCCCAACTTGTGTAGTTTCACTCAATTTTTTAGCAAAATATGTGACAAAACCATAAATTTCACCGATTTTTTTCGAGGTTTCAACGTTTATTGAGTCAATTGCTACGAAAAATTTAATATTTCGATCGAATTTGGTTTAATCTCGTCAAAAACTTTAAAATGAGTGCAAACTTGACTAGTTTTGCTCAATTCTAACCAGAATATGTCCAAAAACCAGAAATTTCACCGATTTTTTATGATATTTTGACGGTTTTTGGGTAAACTGCTAAAAAAATTAAAATGTTTAAAAAATTTCGTTAAAAACTGTCAATAAATATTAAAATGAGTTAATACTAGACTAGATTTACTAAATATTTACCAAAATTCGGCCAAAAACCTGAAATTTCTATATTTTTCTTCGAGCTTTCGACTTTTTATCAGTTATATGCTATTAAAAATAGAATATTTCTCTAGAATATGGTAATATCTCGTCAAAAGATTTGCTCAATTCGTAGCAAAATATGGCCAAAGCCTATAATTTCACCAAATTTTTTCGAGTCATCGACGTTTTATGAGTTAAAGGCTACGAAAAATTAAATATTTAATAAGAATTTGGTTATATCTCGTCATAAACGTCAACGTCGACCACCCGGAATTGACCAATCAGAGTCGTCTTCGAAAATTGTCGCTACGGAATTGACAACCCATAATAAACCACCCGGAATCGACCTCGCCGTGTCGATCTCGGGTCATCGTCCTTGTGTCATCGACCTCAGGTCAGCGACCTCGGGTCATCGACCTCAGGCCATCGACCTCTGGTCATCGACCTCGGGTGATCGACCTCGGGTCATCGTCCTAGGGTCATTGACCTGGGGCCTATAGCGAAAGTCATCACGGAGTCGACCCTCCCATAGTCCACCTCCCGGGGTTGAAATAAAGGAGTCCACCTCCAGGAGTCAAAATAAAGGAGTCCACCTCCGGGGGTCGACATCCCGGAGTCGACCTCCCGGAGTCGACCTCCCGGATTCGACTTCCTGGGGTCGACCTCACGGATTCGACCACCCGGAGTCGAACTCCCGGAGAAGACCTCTTGGAGTCGTCCTCCCGGAGTCGACCTCCCGGAGTAGACCTCACGGAGTCGTCCTAAGGTCATTGACCTCGGGTCATCGACGTAGTGTCAGCAACCTCGGGTCGTTGACCTAGGGTCATTGACCTCGGGTGATTGACCTCGGGTCATTGACGTAGGGTCATGACATAGGGTATTTGACCTCGGGTTATAAACCTCGGGTCATCGACCTCGGGTCATTGACCTCTGTGCATCGACCTCGGGTCATTGACCTCAGGTTATATACCGTAAAGCATCACGGAGTCGACCCTCCCGGAGTACACCTCCCGGAGTTGAAATCAAGGAGTCCACCACGCGGAGTCCATCACGCGGAGTCGACCTCCCGGAGTCGACCTACCGGAGTCAACCTCCTGGAGTTGACCTCCGGAGTCGACCTCATGGAGTTGACCTCCGGAGTCGACCTCCTGGAGTCGATCTCCTGGGGTCGATCTCCCGGAGTCGACCTCCCGGAGTCGATCTCCCGGAGTCAATCTCCCGAAGTGGACCTCTTGGAGTCGTCCTCCCGGAGTCGAACTCACAGAGTCATCCCAAGGTCATTGACCTCGGGTCATCGACCTTGGGTCATCGTCGTATTGTCATCGACCTCGGGTCATTGACTTCGGGTCATTGACTTAGGGTCATTGACTTCGGGTCCTTGACCTCGGTTATTGACCTCGTGTCTTTGACCTCGGGTCATTGACCTCGGGTCATACCCTTGGGTCATCGACTTCGTGTCATTGACCTCTGGGAATCGACCTAGGGTCATATACCGTGAAGTATCACGGAGTCGACCCTCCCGGAGTCCACCTCCCGGAGTTTAAATCAAGGAGTCCACCACCCGGAGTCGTCCTCCCGGAGTTGACCTCCCGGAGTCGACCCCCCGGAGTCGACCTCCTGGAGTCGTACTCCCGGAGTCGTACTCCCGGAGTCGACCTCACGGAGTCGACCTCCCGGAGTCGATCTCCCGGAGTCAACCTCCCGAAGTGGACCTCTTGGAGTCGTCCTCCCGGAGTCGACCTCATAGAGTCATCCCAAGGTCATTGACCTCGGGTCATCGACCTTGGGTCATCGACGTATTGTCAGCTACCTCGGGTCATTGACCTCGGGTCATACCGTATGGTCATTGACCTTAAAAACCTGAAATTTCACCGATTTTCTTTTCGAGTTTTTGAAATTTATTTTTTAACTGCTATAAGAAAATAAATATTTTTAAAGAATTCGGTTAGTTCTCGTCAATATATTTAAAATGAGTAAAAACTTGACTAAGTTTGCTTAATTGTTAGCAAAATATGGTAAAAAAGCTGAAATTTCACAGATCTTCTATTCGAGTTTTCGACTCTATTTGATTTAATGGCTAAGAAATATTGAATTCTTCTAATGAGTTAGTACATATCTCGTAAAATAATTTGAAACGAGTCCAAACTTGGTTAATTTTGCCAAATTATTAGCAAAATATGGCCAAAGAACTGAAATTTAACCGATTTGTTTTGATTTTTCGACATTTTTATGGTACAAAAAATTGAAAATTTTTAAAGAATTTGGTTAGCTATTGTCAAAAAATTTAAAATTTTTAAAACTTGAGTAGTTTTGCTGGATTCGTAGCAAAATATGGCGAAAAACCTGAGATTTCACCAAATTTTTTCGAATCATCGATGTTTTATGAGTTAATTGCTGCGAAAAATTGAATATTTCGATAAAATTTGGTTGAATCTCGTCAAAAACTTTAAAATGAGTGCACACATGACTAGTTTTGCTCAATTCTTAGCAGGATATGTCCAAAAACCTGCAATTTCACTAATATTTTTTTCGAGCTTTCGACGTTTTATAAGTTATATGCTATTAAAAATAGAATATTTCTATAGAATTTGGTTATATGTCGTCATAAACTTTAAAATTAGCCCAATCGTGACTAATTTTGCTCAATTTGTATCAAAATATAGCAAAAAAACCTGAAATTTCCCTGATTTTCTTTACGAGTTTACGAAATTTTTTGTTTTTAAATTGTTACTTAAAATTGAATATTTCTATAGAATTCGGTTAGATCTTTTCAATAAATTTAAAATGAATAAAAACCTACAAGATTTGCTACATTTTTAGCTAAATATGGGAAAATACCTGAAATTTCATCGATTTTCTTTTCGACTTCTCGAAATTTTCTGATTGAACGGCTACTTCAAATTGAATATTTGTAATGAGTTATGACATATCTCGTTAAGAAATTTAAGGACTAGTCAAAACTTGGTTATTTTGGCTCAATAATTAACAAAATATGGCCAAAAACCTGAAATTAGACCGATTTGTCATGAATTTTTGTCGTTTTTGGGTTAACTACTAAAAAAAATTGTAAATATTTAAAGAATTGGGTTAGAACATTTCAGAAAAATTAAAATTAGTTAAAATTAGAGTAGTTTCGCTCAATTCGTAGCAAAATATTGCCAAAAACTTATAATTTCATCGAATTTTTTCGAGTCATCAACGTTTTATGAGTTAAATATTACGAAAAATTAAACATTTCTTAACAATTTGGTTATTTCTCGTCAAAAAATTTAAAATGAATACAAACTTGACTAGATTTCTTCAATATTTAGCAAAATATTGCCAAGAACCTGAAATTTCACCGCATTTTTTATCGAGTTTTCGGCGAATTTATCAGTTAAATGGGAATAACAACGGAATATTTCTATAGAATTTGGGTATATTTTGTAAAAAACTGTAAAATAAGCCCTATCATGACTAGTTTTGCTAAATAATTGTTAAAATATGGCCAAAAACCTGAAATTTCCACCGATTTGTTTTGAGTTTTCGAGGTTCCATGGGTTAACTGCTAGGAAATAAAGAGTATTTCTTCTGAATATGTATAGATCATTATATAAACATTAAAATGAGGTAAATCCTGACATGTTTCCTTCATATTTTAGCAAAATATCCCCGAAAATCTGAATTTTCACCGATTCTTTTCGAGTCTTCGACGATTTTGAGTTAACAGTTGAGAAAAATTTAATATTTCTATAGAATTCGGTTTTTTCGTCAACAACTTTAAAATGAGTCCAGAAAATGACTAGTTTCGCACAATTTTTAAGCAAAATAAGGGAAAAAACCTGAAATTTCACCTATTTTCTTTATGAGTTTTCGATGTTTATTGAGTTCATTCCTAAGAAAACTTGAATATTTCCTTTAGTATTTGGTTAGATCTCGTGAAAAACTTTAAAATGAGTGCAAACTTGACTAGTTTTGCTCAATTCTTAGCAAACAATGGCCAAAGACCTGAAATTTCACCGATTTGTTTTGATTTTTTGAAGTTTTTTGGGTAAATGCTGTGTCAAATTTAATATTTGTGATTAATTTGTTTAGATGTGGTCAATAAATTTGAAATGAGTAAAAACATGAATAGTTTTGCTCAATTTTTAGCAAAATATGGCAATAAACCTGAAATTTCACCGATTTTCTTTTCGAGTCTTCCACGGTTTTTGCGTTTACGGCTACAAAAAATTGAATATTTCTAATGATTTAGGACATATCTCGTAAAATTATTTAAAACGAGTCCAAACATGCTTAGTTTTGCTCAATTATTAGCAAAATATGGCTATAGAACTGAATTTTCACCGATTTGTATTAATTTTTCTACGGTTTTTGGGTTAACTGCTAAAAAAATAGAAAAGTTTAAATAATTTGGTAAGATATTTAAAAAAAATTAAAAATTAGTTAAAAATTGAGTAGTTTTGCTCAATTCGTAGCAATATATGGCGAAAAACCTAAGCTTTCACCGAATATTTTCGAGTCATCAACGTTTTATGAGTTAAATGCTACAAATATTATATATTTCTTAAGAAATTTGGTTATATTTTGTCAAATACTTTAAAATGAGTCCCAACTTGTGTAGTTTTGCTCAATGTTTTAGCAAAATATGTCGAAAAACCTGAAATTACACCGATTTTTTTCGAGGTTTCAACGTTTATTGAGTCAATTGCTACGAAAAATTTAATATTTCGATAGAATTTGGTTTAATCTCGTCATAAACTTTAAAATGAGTGCAAACTTGACTAGTTTTGCTCAATTCTAAGCAGAATATGTCCAAAGACCAGAAATTTCACCGATTTTTTATGATATTTTGACGGTTTTTGGGTAAACTGCTAAAAAAAATTAAAATGTTTAAAAAATTTCGTTAAAAATTGTCAAAAAATATTTAAATGAGTTAATACATGACTAGATTTACTAAATATTTACCATAATTCGGCCAAAAACCTGATATTTCACTATTTTTCTTCGAGCTTTCGACTTTTTATCAGTTATATGCTACTAAAAATAGAATATTTCTCTAGAATGTGGTAATATCTCGTCAAAAGATTTGCTCAATTCGTAGCAAAATATGGCCAAAAACCTATAATTTCACCAAATTTTTTCGAGTCATCGACGTTTCATGAGTTAAAGGCTGCGAAAAATTAAATATTTAATAAGAATTTGGTTATATCTCGTCATAAACTTCAACGTCGACCACCCGGAATTGACCTATCAGAGTCGTCTTCTCATAACTGTCCCTACGGAATTGACAACCCATAATAGACCACCCCGAATCGACCTCGCCGAGTCGATCTCGGGTCATCGTCCTTGGGTCATCGACCTCAGGTGAGCGACCTCGGGTCATCGACCTCAGGCCATCGACCTAGGGTCGTCCACCTCGGGTCATTGACCTCGGGTCATCGACCTAGGGTCATTGACCTCGGGTCCTATAGCGAAAGTCATCACGGAGTCGACCCTCCCGGAGTCCACCTCCCGGAGTCCACCTCCCAAAGTTGAAATAAAGGAGTCCACCTCCAGGAGTCAAAATAAAGGAGTCCACCTCCCGGAGTCGACCTCCCGGATTCGACCTCCCGGAGTCGACCTCCCGGAGTCGACCTCTCGGAGTCATACTCCCGGTGTCATACTCCCGGAGTCGACCTCCCGGAGGCGACCTCCCGGAGTCGACCTCCCAGAGTCGACCTCCCGGAGTCAACCTCCCGGAGTCGACCTCACAGAGTCATCCCAAGGTCATTGACCTCGGGTCATCGACCTTGGGTCATCATCGTAGTGTCAGCGACCTCGGGTCATTGAACTAGTGCCATTGACCTAAGGTCATTGACCTAAGGTCATTGACCTCGGGTCATACCCTTGGGTCATCGACCTCGGGTCATTGACCTCTTGGGATCGACCTCTGATCATTGACCTCGGGTCATAGACCGTAATTCATAACGGAGTCAACCCTCCCTTAGTCAAACAATTGCATTCGACCTCCCGGGGTCGACCTTTCGGAGTCAAACTCCTGGAAACCAACTCCCGGAGTCGAACTCAAGGAGTCGACCTTTTGGAGTCGGACTCCTTGAGTCGACTCCGACTATTTTGCTCTAATAAGTGAACATTCTGTTCTAATTTAGAAAGATATCCGTTTGATCTTCCAAACGAGACTAGATACAACCAGATTTACTTGAATTTGCTGTAATAAAGTGACAAATACGAGAAAATGTAAAAAAGACATAAATTTCCCCTCTTTCATCGTTTACTGCGGTAGAAAATCGTAACAAAAACCAGAAATTCGGACACATCTAGTTGATAACTTCAAAAGGTTTACATGTTCTACGAGGTTTAAACGAATTTTAATGAAATAAAAGCAAAACACTGAACAATTTAACGGCTACGAAAAATTGAATATATCTAATGAGTTTTGACATGATTCGTCACATTATTTAAATCGAGTCCAAACTTGACTGGTTTTGCTCAAGTCTTTTCAAAATATGGCCAAAAACTTGGAATGTTTCCGATTTTCTTCGAGTTCTTGACGTTTTCTGGGTTAACTGTTGAGAAAAATTAAATATTTGTGATAAAATTGGTTATATCTCGTCAATGAATTAAAATTGAGTAAAAACTTGTTATGACTTGACTAGTTTTGCTCAATTCTTAGAAAAATATGGCAAAAAACCTGAAATTTCACCGATTTTCTTTTCGAGATTTTGAAATTTATTCTTTAACTGCTATAAGAAATTAAATATTTTTAAAGAATATTTGTTAGTTCTCGTCAATATATTTAAAATGAGTAAAAACTTGACTAAGTTTGCTTAATTTTTAGCAAAATATGGTAAAAAAGCTGAAATTTCACAGATCTTCTATTCGAGTTTTCGACGCTATTTGATTTAATGGCTAAGAAAAATTGAATTGTTCTAATGAGTTAGGACATATCTCGTAAAATAATTTGAAACGAGTCCAAACTTGGTTAGTTTTGCTAAATTATTAGCAAAATATGGCCAAAGAACTGAAATTTAACCAATTTGTTTTGATTTTTCGACATTTTTACGGTACAAAAAATTGAAAATTTTTAAAGAATTTGGTTTGCTATTGTCAAAAAATTTAAAATTTTTAAAACTAGAGTAGTTTTAATGGATTCGTAGAAAAATATGCCGAAAAACCTAAGATTTCACCGAATTTTTTCGAATCATCGATGTTTTATGAGTTAATTGCTGCGAAAAATTGAATATTTCGGTAGAATTTGGTTGAATCTCGTCAAAAACTTTCAAATGAGTGCACACATGACTAGTGTTGCTCAATTCTTAGCAGGATATGGCCAAAAACCTGAAATTTCACTAATATTTTTTTCGAGCATTCGACGTTTTATAAGTTATATGCTATTTAAAATAGAATATTTCTATAGAATTTGGTTATACGTCGTCATAAATTTTAAAATTAGCCCAATCGTGACTAATTTTGCTCAATTTGTATCAAAATATAGCAAAAAAACCTGAAATTTCCCCGATTTTCTTTACGAGTTTACGAAATTTTCTGTTTTTAAATTGTTACTTAAAATTGAATATTTCTATAGAATTCGGTTAGATCTTCTCAATAAATTTAAAATGAATAAAAACCTACAAGATTTGCTACATTTTTAGCTAAATATGGTAAAATACCTGAAATTTCATCGATTTTCTTTTCGACTTTTCGACGTTTTCTGATTGAACGGCTACTTCAAATTGAATATTTGTAATGAGTTATGACATATCTCGTTAAAAAATTTAAGACTAGTCAAAACTTGGTTATTTTGGCTCAATAATTAACAAAATATGGCCAAAAACCTGAAATTTCACTGATTTGTTTTAATTTTTTAAAGTTTTTTGGTTAACTGTTAAAACGAACTTGTGAGTTTTTAAAGAATTTGGTTAGACATTGTAAAAAAATATAAAATTAGTTAAAACTTGAGTAGTTTTGCTTAATTCTTAGCAAAATATGGTCAAAAACCTATGCATTCACAGAATCTTTTCGAATCCACGACGTTTTATGAGTTACATGCAAAGAAAAATTAGCTATTTCTTAATAATTTGGTTATATCACGTCAAAAACTTAAAAATAAGTCCAAACCTGCGTAGTTTTGCTCAATTTTTAGCAGAGTATGGCAAAAAACCTAATATATTCGCAAAACATGGCCAATAACCTAAAGTTTTACCGATTTGTTACGATTTTTTGAAGTTATTTGGGTGAACTGCTAAAAAAAATTGAAAATTTAAAAAATTTTAACTAAGCTTTGTCAAACATTTTAAAAATGAGATAATTAATTAACCTGATTACTTTTGCTCAATTTTTAGCAAAATATGGCCGATAACCTAAAATTTCCCCGATTTTTTTCGAGTCTTGACGTATTTTTTCGAGTTTTCGGGGTTTTATCAGTTAAATGCTAAAAAAATGGAATATTTCTATAGAATTTGGTTTTAGCTCGTCAAAAACTTTAAAAATAAGCCTAATCTTGACTATGTTTACTCAATTTTTGGAAAAATAAGGCAAAAACCCTCCAATTTCACCGTTTTTTTTAGTTTCAACGTTTTTCAGTTAACGGCTAGATAAAATTGAATCTTTCTTATGCATAGGCACATATCTCGATCAATTATGACAAATGAGTTAAAAAATGACTAGTTTTGCTCAATTCTATTCAAAATATGGCCAAGGACCTGAAATTAGACCGATTTGTCATGAATTTTTGTCGTTCTTGGGTTAACTACTAAAAAAAATTGTAAATATTTAAAGAATTGGGTTAGAACATTTCAAAAAAATTAAAATTAGTTAAAAAAAGAGTAGTTTCGCTCAATTCGTAGCAAAATATTGCCAAAAACTTATAATTTCATCGAATTTTTTCGAGTCATCAACGTTTTATGAGTTAAATATTACGAAAAATTAAACATTTCTTAACAATTTGGTTATTTCTCGTCAAAAAATTTAAAATGAATAGAAACTTGACTAGATTTCTTCAATATTTAGCAAAATATTGCCAAGAACCTGAAATTTCACCGCATTTTTTATCGAGTTTTCGGCGAATTTATCAGTTAAATGGTAATAACAACGGAATATTTCTATAGAATTTGGGTATATTTTGTAAAAAACTGTAAAATAAGCCCTATCATGACTAGTTTTGCTAAATAATTGTTAAAATATGGCCAAAAACCTGAAGTTTCACCGATTTGTTTTGAGTTTTCGACGTTCCATGGGTTAACTGCTAGGAAATAAAGAGTATTTCTTCTGAATATGTATAGATCATTATATAAACATTAAAATGAGGTAAATCCTGACATGTTTCGTTCATATTTTAGCAAAATATCCCCGAAAACCTGAATTTTCACCGATTCTTTTCGAGTCTTCGACGATTTTGAGTTAATAGTTGAGAAAAATTTAATATTTCTATAGAATTCGGTTTTTTCGTCAACAACTTTAAAATGAGTCCAAAAATAACTAGTTTCGCACAATTTCAAGCAAAGTAAGGGAAAAAACCTAAAATTACACATATTTTCTTTACGAGTTTTCGATGTTTATTGAGTTCATTCCTAAGAAAACTTGAATATTTCGATAGTATTTGGTTAGATCTCGTGAAAAAATTTAAAATGAGTGCAAACTTGACTAGTTTTGCTCAATTCTTAGCAAAGAATGGCCAAAGACCTAAAATTTCACCGATTTGTTTTGATTTTTTGAAGTTTTTTGGGTAAATGCTGAGTGAAATTAAATATTTGTGATTAATTTGTTTAGATGTCGTCAATAAATTTAAAATGAGTAAAAACATGAATAGTTTTGCTCAATTTTTAGCAAAATATGGCAAAAATCCTGAAATTTCACAAATCTTTTTTTCGATTTTTCGACGGTTTTTGCATTAACGGCTACAAGAAATTGAATATTTCTAATGATTAAGGACATATCTCGTAAAATTATTTAAAACGAGTCCAAACATGCTTAGCTTTGCTCAATTATTAGCAAAATATGGCCTTAGAACTGTATTTTCACCGATTTGTATTAATTTTTCTACGTTTTTTGGGTTAACTGCTAAAAAATCGAAAACTTTTAATAATTTGGTAAGAAATTTAAAAAACAATTAAAATAATTAGTTAAAAATTGAGTAGTTTTGCTCAATTCGTAGCAAAATATGGCGAAAAACCTAAGCTTTCACCGAATATTTTCGAGTCATCGACGTTTTATGAGTTAAATAATACAAAAAATTATATATTTCTTAAGAAATTTGGTTATATATTGTCAAATACTTCAGAATGAGTCCCAACTTGTGTAGTTTTGCTCAATTTTTAAGCAAAATATGTGAAAAAACTAATTAATAAAAAATTTAAGTAAAAATTAATTTTTCTACGTTTTTTGGGTTAATTGCTAAAAATTAAAAATTTTAAATAATTTGGTAAGAAATTTAAAAAGAAATTAAAATAATTATTTAAAAATTGAGTAGTTTTGCTCAATTCGTAGCAAAATATGGCGAAAAACCTAAGCTTTCACCGAATATTTTCGAGTCATCGACGTTTTATGAGTTAAAAGCTACAAAAAATTATATATTTCTTAACAAATTTGGTTATATTTTGTCAAATACTTCAAAATGAGTCCCAACTTGTGTAGTTTCACTCAATTTTTTAGCAAAATATGTGACAAAACCATAAATTTCACCGATTTTTTTCGAGGTTTCAACGTTTATTGAGTCAATTGCTACGAAAAATTTAATATTTCGATCGAATTTGGTTTAATCTCGTCAAAAACTTTAAAATGAGTGCAAACTTGACTAGTTTTGCTCAATTCTAACCAGAATATGTCCAAAAACCAGAAATTTCACCGATTTTTTATGATATTTTGACGGTTTTTGGGTAAACTGCTAAAAAAATTAAAATGTTTAAAAAATTTCGTTAAAAACTGTCAATAAATATTAAAATGAGTTAATACTAGACTAGATTTACTAAATATTTACCAAAATTCGGCCAAAAACCTGAAATTTCTATATTTTTCTTCGAGCTTTCGACTTTTTATCAGTTATATGCTATTAAAAATAGAATATTTCTCTAGAATATGGTAATATCTCGTCAAAAGATTTGCTCAATTCGTAGCAAAATATGGCCAAAGCCTATAATTTCACCAAATTTTTTCGAGTCATCGACGTTTTATGAGTTAAAGGCTACGAAAAATTAAATATTTAATAAGAATTTGGTTATATCTCGTCATAAACGTCAACGTCGACCACCCGGAATTGACCAATCAGAGTCGTCTTCGAAAATTGTCGCTACGGAATTGACAACCCATAATAAACCACCCGGAATCGACCTCGCCGTGTCGATCTCGGGTCATCGTCCTTGTGTCATCGACCTCAGGTCAGCGACCTCGGGTCATCGACCTCAGGCCATCGACCTCTGGTCATCGACCTCGGGTGATCGACCTCGGGTCATCGTCCTAGGGTCATTGACCTGGGGCCTATAGCGAAAGTCATCACGGAGTCGACCCTCCCAAAGTCCACCTCCCGGGGTTGAAATAAAGGAGTCCACCTCCAGGAGTCAAAATAAAGGAGTCCACCTCCGGGGGTCGACATCCCGGAGTCGACCTCCCGGAGTCGACCTCCCAGATTCGACTTCCTGGGGTCGACCTCACGGATTCGACCACCCGGAGTCGAACTCCCGGAGAAGACCTCTTGGAGTCGTCCTCCCGGAGTCGACCTCCCGGAGTAGACCTCACGGAGTCGTCCTAAGGTCATTGACCTCGGGTCATCGACGTAGTGTCAGCAACCTCGGGTCGTTGACCTAGGGTCATTGACCTCGGGTGATTGACCTCGGGTCATTGACGTAGGGTCATGACATAGGGTATTTGACCTCGGGTTATAAACCTCGGGTCATCGACCTCGGGTCATTGACCTCTGTGCATCGACCTCGGGTCATTGACCTCAGGTTATATACCGTAAAGCATCACGGAGTCGACCCTCCCGGAGTACACCTCCCGGAGTTGAAATCAAGGAGTCCACCACGCGGAGTCCATCACGCGGAGTCGACCTCCCGGAGTCGACCTACCGGAGTCAACCTCCTGGAGTTGACCTCCGGAGTCGACCTCATGGAGTTGACCTCCGGAGTCGACCTCCTGGAGTCGATCTCCTGGGGTCGATCTCCCGGAGTCGACCTCCCGGAGTCGATCTCCCGGAGTCAATCTCCCGAAGTGGACCTCTTGGAGTCGTCCTCCCGGAGTCGAACTCACAGAGTCATCCCAAGGTCATTGACTTCGGGTCATCGACCTTGGGTCATCGTCGTATTGTCATCGACCTCGGGTCATTGACTTCGGGTCATTGACTTAGGGTCATTGACTTCGGGTCCTTGACCTCGGTTATTGACCTCGTGTCTTTGACCTCGGGTCATTGACCTCGGGTCATACCCTTGGGTCATCGACTTCGTGTCATTGACCTCTGGGAATCGACCTAGGGTCATATACCGTGAAGTATCACGGAGTCGACCCTCCCGGAGTCCACCTCCCGGAGTTTAAATCAAGGAGTCCACCACCCGGAGTCGTCCTCCCGGAGTCGACCTCCCGGAGTCGACCCCCCGGAGTCGACCTCCTGGAGTCGTACTCCCGGAGTCGTACTCCCGGAGTCGACCTCACGGAGTCGACCTCCCGGAGTCGATCTCCCGGAGTCAACCTCCCGAAGTGGACCTCTTGGAGTCGTCCTCCCGGAGTCGACCTCATAGAGTCATCCCAAGGTCATTGACCTCGGGTCATCGACCTTGGGTCATCGACGTATTGTCAGCTACCTCGGGTCATTGACCTCGGGTCATACCGTATGGTCATTGACCTTAAAAACCTGAAATTTCACCGATTTTCTTTTCGAGTTTTTGAAATTTATTTTTTAACTGCTATAAGAAAATAAATATTTTTAAAGAATTCGGTTAGTTCTCGTCAATATATTTAAAATGAGTAAAAACTTGACTAAGTTTGCTTAATTGTTAGCAAAATATGGTAAAAAAGCTGAAATTTCACAGATCTTCTATTCGAGTTTTCGACTCTATTTGATTTAATGGCTAAGAAATATTGAATTCTTCTAATGAGTTAGTACATATCTCGTAAAATAATTTGAAACGAGTCCAAACTTGGTTAATTTTGCCAAATTATTAGCAAAATATGGCCAAAGAACTGAAATTTAACCGATTTGTTTTGATTTTTCGACATTTTTATGGTACAAAAAATTGAAAATTTTTAAAGAATTTGGTTAGCTATTGTCAAAAAATTTAAAATTTTTAAAACTTGAGTAGTTTTGCTGGATTCGTAGCAAAATATGGCGAAAAACCTGAGATTTCACCAAATTTTTTCGAATCATCGATGTTTTATGAGTTAATTGCTGCGAAAAATTGAATATTTCGATAAAATTTGGTTGAATCTCGTCAAAAACTTTAAAATGAGTGCACACATGACTAGTTTTGCTCAATTCTTAGCAGGATATGGCCAAAAACCTGCAATTTCACTAATATTTTTTTCGAGCTTTCGACGTTTTATAAGTTATATGCTATTAAAAATAGAATATTTCTATAGAATTTGGTTATATGTCGTCATAAACTTTAAAATTAGCCCAATCGTGACTAATTTTGCTCAATTTGTATCAAAATATAGCAAAAAAACCTGAAATTTCCCTGATTTTCTTTACGAGTTTACGAAATTTTTTGTTTTTAAATTGTTACTTAAAATTGAATATTTCTATAGAATTCGGTTAGATCTTTTCAATAAATTTAAAATGAATAAAAACCTACAAGATTTGCTACATTTTTAGCTAAATATGGGAAAATACCTGAAATTTCATCGATTTTCTTTTCGACTTCTCGAAATTTTCTGATTGAACGGCTACTTCAAATTGAATATTTGTAATGAGATATGACATATCTCGTTAAGAAATTTAAGACTAGTCAAAACTTGGTTATTTTGGCTCAATAATTAACAAAATACGGCCAAAAACCTGAAATTAGACCGATTTGTCATGAATTTTTGTCGTTCTTGGGTTAACTACTAAAAAAAATTGTAAATATTTAAAGAATTGGGTTAGAACATTTCAGAAAAATTAAAATTAGTTAAAATTATAGTAGTGTTGCTCAATTCTTAGCAGGATATGGCCAAAAACCTGAAATTTCACTAATATTTTTTTCGAGCATTCGACGTTTTATAAGTTATATGCTATTTAAAATAGAATATTTCTATAGAATTTGGTTATACGTCGTCATAAATTTTAAAATTAGCCCAATCGTGACTAATTTTGCTCAATTTGTATCAAAATATAGCAAAAAAACCTGAAATTTCCCCGATTTTCTTTACGAGTTTACGAAATTTTCTGTTTTTAAATTGTTACTTAAAATTGAATATTTCTATAGAATTCGGTTAGATCTTCTCAATAAATTTAAAATGAATAAAAACCTACAAGATTTGCTACATTTTTAGCTAAATATGGTAAAATACCTGAAATTTCATCGATTTTCTTTTCGACTTTTCGACGTTTTCTGATTGAACGGCTACTTCAAATTGAATATTTGTAATGAGTTTTGACATATCTCGTTAAAAAATTTAAGACTAGTCAAAACTTGGTTATTTTGGCTCAATAATTAACAAAATATGGCCAAAAACCTGAAATTTCACTGATTTGTTTTAATTTTTTAAAGTTTTTTGGTTAACTGTTAAAACGAACTTGTGAGTTTTTAAAGAATTTGGTTAGACATTGTAAAAAAATATAAAATTAGTTAAAACTTGAGTAGTTTTGCTTAATTCTTAGCAAAATATGGTCAAAAACCTATGCATTCACAGAATCTTTTCGAATCCACGACGTTTTATGAGTTACATGCAAAGAAAAATTAGCTATTTCTTAATAATTTGGTTATATCACGTCAAAAACTTAAAAATAAGTCCAAACCTGCGTAGTTTTGCTCAATTTTTAGCAGAGTATGGCAAAAAACCTAATATATTCGCAAAACATGGCCAATAACCTAAAGTTTTACCGATTTGTTACGATTTTTTGAAGTTATTTGGGTGAACTGCTAAAAAAAATTGAAAATTTAAAAAATTTTAACTAAGCTTTGTCAAACATTTTAAAAATGAGATAATTAATTAACCTGATTACTTTTGCTCAATTTTTAGCAAAATATGGCCGATAACCTAAAATTTCCCCGATTTTTTTCGAGTCTTGACGTATTTTTTCGAGTTTTCGGGGTTTTATCAGTTAAATGCTAAAAAAATGGAATATTTCTATAGAATTTGGTTTTAGCTCGTCAAAAACTTTAAAAATAAGCCTAATCTTGACTATGTTTACTCAATTTTTGGAAAAATAAGGCAAAAACCCTCCAATTTCACCGTTTTTTTTAGTTTCAACGTTTTTCAGTTAACGGCTAGATAAAATTGAATCTTTCTTATGCATAGGCACATATCTCGATCAATTATGACAAATGAGTTAAAAAATGACTAGTTTTGCTCAATTCTATTCAAAATATGGCCAAGGACCTGAAATTAGACCGATTTGTCATGAATTTTTGTCGTTCTTGGGTTAACTACTAAAAAAAATTGTAAATATTTAAAGAATTGGGTTAGAACATTTCAAAAAAATTAAAATTAGTTAAAAAAAGAGTAGTTTCGCTCAATTCGTAGCAAAATATTGCCAAAAACTTATAATTTCATCGAATTTTTTCGAGTCATCAACGTTTTATGAGTTAAATATTACGAAAAATTAAACATTTCTTAACAATTTGGTTATTTCTCGTCAAAAAATTTAAAATGAATAGAAACTTGACTAGATTTCTTCAATATTTAGCAAAATATTGCCAAGAACCTGAAATTTCACCGCATTTTTTATCGAGTTTTCGGCGAATTTATCAGTTAAATGGTAATAACAACGGAATATTTCTATAGAATTTGGGTATATTTTGTAAAAAACTGTAAAATAAGCCCTATCATGACTAGTTTTGCTAAATAATTGTTAAAATATGGCCAAAAACCTGAAGTTTCACCGATTTGTTTTGAGTTTTCGACGTTCCATGGGTTAACTGCTAGGAAATAAAGAGTATTTCTTCTGAATATGTATAGATCATTATATAAACATTAAAATGAGGTAAATCCTGACATGTTTCGTTCATATTTTAGCAAAATATCCCCGAAAACCTGAATTTTCACCGATTCTTTTCGAGTCTTCGACGATTTTGAGTTAATAGTTGAGAAAAATTTAATATTTCTATAGAACTCGGTTTTTTCGTCAACAACTTTAAAATGAGTCCAAAAATAACTAGTTTCGCACAATTTCAAGCAAAGTAAGGGAAAAAACCTAAAATTACACATATTTTCTTTACGAGTTTTCGATGTTTATTGAGTTCATTCCTAAGAAAACTTGAATATTTCGATAGTATTTGGTTAGATCTCGTGAAAAAATTTAAAATGAGTGCAAACTTGACTAGTTTTGCTCAATTCTTAGCAAAGAATGGCCAAAGACCTAAAATTTCACCGATTTGTTTTGATTTTTTGAAGTTTTTTGGGTAAATGCTGAGTGAAATTAAATATTTGTGATTAATTTGTTTAGATGTCGTCAATAAATTTAAAATGAGTAAAAACATGAATAGTTTTGCTCAATTTTTAGCAAAATATGGCAAAAATCCTGAAATTTCACAAATCTTTTTTTCGATTTTTCGACGGTTTTTGCATTAACGGCTACAAGAAATTGAATATTTCTAATGATTAAGGACATATCTCGTAAAATTATTTAAAACGAGTCCAAACATGCTTAGCTTTGCTCAATTATTAGCAAAATATGGCCTTAGAACTGTATTTTCACCGATTTGTATTAATTTTTCTACGTTTTTTGGGTTAACTGCTAAAAAATCGAAAACTTTTAATAATTTGGTAAGAAATTTAAAAAACAATTAAAATAATTAGTTAAAAATTGAGTAGTTTTGCTCAATTCGTAGCAAAATATGGCGAAAAACCTAAGCTTTCACCGAATATTTTCGAGTCATCGACGTTTTATGAGTTAAATAATACAAAAAATTATATATTTCTTAAGAAATTTGGTTATATATTGTCAAATACTTCAGAATGAGTCCCAACTTGTGTAGTTTTGCTCAATTTTTAAGCAAAATATGTGAAAAAACTAATTAATAAAAAATTTAAGTAAAAATTAATTTTTCTACGTTTTTTGGGTTAATTGCTAAAAATTAAAAATTTTAAATAATTTGGTAAGAAATTTAAAAAGAAATTAAAATAATTAGTTAAAAATTGAGTAGTTTTGCTCAATTCGTAGCAAAATATGGCGAAAAACCTAAGCTTTCACCGAATATTTTCGAGTCATCGACGTTTTATGAGTTAAAAGCTACAAAAAATTATATATTTCTTAACAAATTTGGTTATATTTTGTCAAATACTTCAAAATGAGTCCCAACTTGTGTAGTTTCACTCAATTTTTTAGCAAAATATGTGACAAAACCATAAATTTCACCGATTTTTTTCGAGGTTTCAACGTTTATTGAGTCAATTGCTACGAAAAATTTAATATTTCGATCGAATTTGGTTTAATCTCGTCAAAAACTTTAAAATGAGTGCAAACTTGACTAGTTTTGCTCAATTCTAACCAGAATATGTCCAAAAACCAGAAATTTCACCGATTTTTTATGATATTTTGACGGTTTTTGGGTAAACTGCTAAAAAAATTAAAATGTTTAAAAAATTTCGTTAAAAACTGTCAATAAATATTAAAATGAGTTAATACTAGACTAGATTTACTAAATATTTACCAAAATTCGGCCAAAAACCTGAAATTTCTATATTTTTCTTCGAGCTTTCGACTTTTTATCAGTTATATGCTATTAAAAATAGAATATTTCTCTAGAATATGGTAATATCTCGTCAAAAGATTTGCTCAATTCGTAGCAAAATATGGCCAAAGCCTATAATTTCACCAAATTTTTTCGAGTCATCGACGTTTTATGAGTTAAAGGCTACGAAAAATTAAATATTTAATAAGAATTTGGTTATATCTCGTCATAAACGTCAACTTCGACCACCCGGAATTGACCAATCAGAGTCGTCTTCGAAAATTGTCGCTACGGAATTGACAACCCATAATAAACCACCCGGAATCGACCTCGCCGTGTCGATCTCGGGTCATCGTCCTTGTGTCATCGACCTCAGGTCAGCGACCTCGGGTCATCGACCTCAGGCCATCGACCTCTGGTCATCGACCTCGGGTGATCGACCTCGGGTCATCGTCCTAGGGTCATTGACCTGGGGCCTATAGCGAAAGTCATCACGGAGTCGACCCTCCCAAAGTCCACCTCCCGGGGTTGAAATAAAGGAGTCCACCTCCAGGAGTCAAAATAAAGGAGTCCACCTCCGGGGGTCGACATCCCGGAGTCGACCTCCCGGAGTCGACCTCCCGGATTCGACTTCCTGGGGTCGACCTCACGGATTCGACCACCCGGAGTCGAACTCCCGGAGAAGACCTCTTGGAGTCGTCCTCCCGGAGTCGACCTCCCGGAGTAGACCTCACGGAGTCGTCCTAAGGTCATTGACCTCGGGTCATCGACGTAGTGTCAGCAACCTCGGGTCGTTGACCTAGGGTCATTGACCTCGGGTGATTGACCTCGGGTCATTGACGTAGGGTCATGACATAGGGTATTTGACCTCGGGTTATAAACCTCGGGTCATCGACCTCGGGTCATTGACCTCTGTGCATCGACCTCGGGTCATTGACCTCAGGTTATATACCGTAAAGCATCACGGAGTCGACCCTCCCGGAGTATACCTCCCGGAGTTGAAATCAAGGAGTCCACCACGCGGAGTCCATCACGCGGAGTCGACCTCCCGGAGTCGACCTACCGGAGTCAACCTCCTGGAGTTGACCTCCGGAGTCGACCTCATGGAGTTGACCTCCGGAGTCGACCTCCTGGAGTCGATCTCCTGGGGTCGATCTCCCGGAGTCGACCTCCCGGAGTCGATCTCCCGGAGTCAATCTCCCGAAGTGGACCTCTTGGAGTCGTCCTCCCGGAGTCGAACTCACAGAGTCATCCCAAGGTCATTGACCTCGGGTCATCGACCTTGGGTCATCGTCGTATTGTCATCGACCTCGGGTCATTGACTTCGGGTCATTGACTTAGGGTCATTGACTTCGGGTCCTTGACCTCGGTTATTGACCTCGTGTCTTTGACCTCGGGTCATTGACCTCGGGTCATACCCTTGGGTCATCGACTTCGTGTCATTGACCTCTGGGAATCGACCTAGGGTCATATACCGTGAAGTATCACGGAGTCGACCCTCCCGGAGTCCACCTCCCGGAGTTTAAATCAAGGAGTCCACCACCCGGAGTCGTCCTCCCGGAGTCGACCTCCCGGAGTCGACCCCCCGGAGTCGACCTCCTGGAGTCGTACTCCCGGAGTCGTACTCCCGGAGTCGACCTCACGGAGTCGACCTCCCGGAGTCGATCTCCCGGAGTCAACCTCCCGAAGTGGACCTCTTGGAGTCGTCCTCCCGGAGTCGACCTCATAGAGTCATCCCAAGGTCATTGACCTCGGGTCATCGACCTTGGGTCATCGACGTATTGTCAGCTACCTCGGGTCATTGACCTCGGGTCATACCGTATGGTCATTGACCTTAAAAACCTGAAATTTCACCGATTTTCTTTTCGAGTTTTTGAAATTTATTTTTTAACTGCTATAAGAAAATAAATATTTTTAAAGAATTCGGTTAGTTCTCGTCAATATATTTAAAATGAGTAAAAACTTGACTAAGTTTGCTTAATTGTTAGCAAAATATGGTAAAAAAGCTGAAATTTCACAGATCTTCTATTCGAGTTTTCGACTCTATTTGATTTAATGGCTAAGAAATATTGAATTCTTCTAATGAGTTAGTACATATCTCGTAAAATAATTTGAAACGAGTCCAAACTTGGTTAATTTTGCCAAATTATTAGCAAAATATGGCCAAAGAACTGAAATTTAACCGATTTGTTTTGATTTTTCGACATTTTTATGGTACAAAAAATTGAAAATTTTTAAAGAATTTGGTTAGCTATTGTCAAAAAATTTAAAATTTTTAAAACTTGAGTAGTTTTGCTGGATTCGTAGCAAAATATGGCGAAAAACCTGAGATTTCACCAAATTTTTTCGAATCATCGATGTTTTATGAGTTAATTGCTGCGAAAAATTGAATATTTCGATAAAATTTGGTTGAATCTCGTCAAAAACTTTAAAATGAGTGCACACATGACTAGTTTTGCTCAATTCTTAGCAGGATATGGCCAAAAACCTGCAATTTCACTAATATTTTTTTCGAGCTTTCGACGTTTTATAAGTTATATGCTATTAAAAATAGAATATTTCTATAGAATTTGGTTATATGTCGTCATAAACTTTAAAATTAGCCCAATCGTGACTAATTTTGCTCAATTTGTATCAAAATATAGCAAAAAAACCTGAAATTTCCCTGATTTTCTTTACGAGTTTACGAAATTTTTTGTTTTTAAATTGTTACTTAAAATTGAATATTTCTATAGAATTCGGTTAGATCTTTTCAATAAATTTAAAATGAATAAAAACCTACAAGATTTGCTACATTTTTAGCTAAATATGGGAAAATACCTGAAATTTCATCGATTTTCTTTTCGACTTCTCGAAATTTTCTGATTGAACGGCTACTTCAAATTGAATATTTGTAATGAGTTATGACATATCTCGTTAAGAAATTTAAGACTAGTCAAAACTTGGTTATTTTGGCTCAATAATTAACAAAATATGGCCAAAAACCTGAAATTAGACCGATTTGTCATGAATTTTTGTCGTTTTTGGGTTAACTACTAAAAAAAATTGTAAATATTTAAAGAATTGGGTTAGAACATTTCAGAAAAATTAAAATTAGTTAAAATTAGAGTAGTTTCGCTCAATTCGTAGCAAAATATTGCCAAAAACTTATAATTTCATCGAATTTTTTCGAGTCATCAACGTTTTATGAGTTAAATATTACGAAAAATTAAACATTTCTTAACAATTTGGTTATTTCTCGTCAAAAAATTTAAAATGAATACAAACTTGACTAGATTTCTTCAATATTTAGCAAAATATTGCCAAGAACCTGAAATTTCACCGCATTTTTTATCGAGTTTTCGGCGAATTTATCAGTTAAATGGGAATAACAACGGAATATTTCTATAGAATTTGGGTATATTTTGTAAAAAACTGTAAAATAAGCCCTATCATGACTAGTTTTGCTAAATAATTGTTAAAATATGGCCAAAAACCTGAAATTTCACCGATTTGTTTTGAGTTTTCGAGGTTCCATGGGTTAACTGCTAGGAAATAAAGAGTATTTCTTCTGAATATGTATAGATCATTATATAAACATTAAAATGAGGTAAATCCTGACATGTTTCCTTCATATTTTAGCAAAATATCCCCGAAAATCTGAATTTTCACCGATTCTTTTCGAGTCTTCGACGATTTTGAGTTAACAGTTGAGAAAAATTTAATATTTCTATAGAATTCGGTTTTTTCGTCAACAACTTTAAAATGAGTCCAGAAAATGACTAGTTTCGCACAATTTTAAGCAAAATAAGGGAAAAAACCTGAAATTTCACCTATTTTCTTTATGAGTTTTCGATGTTTATTGAGTTCATTCCTAAGAAAACTTGAATATTTCCTTTAGTATTTGGTTAGATCTCGTGAAAAACTTTAAAATGAGTGCATACTTGACTAGTTTTGCTCAATTCTTAGCAAACAATGGCCAAAGACCTGAAATTTCACCGATTTGTTTTGATTTTTTGAAGTTTTTTGGGTAAATGCTGTGTCAAATTTAATATTTGTGATTAATTTGTTTAGATGTGGTCAATAAATTTGAAATGAGTAAAAACATGAATAGTTTTGCTCAATTTTTAGCAAAATATGGCAATAAACCTGAAATTTCACCGATTTTCTTTTCGAGTCTTCCACGGTTTTTGCGTTTACGGCTACAAAAAATTGAATATTTCTAATGATTTAGGACATATCTCGTAAAATTATTTAAAACGAGTCCAAACATGCTTAGTTTTGCTCAATTATTAGCAAAATATGGCTATAGAACTGAATTTTCACCGATTTGTATTAATTTTTCTACGGTTTTTGGGTTAACTGCTAAAAAAATAGAAAAGTTTAAATAATTTGGTAAGATATTTAAAAAAAATTAAAAATTAGTTAAAAATTGAGTAGTTTTGCTCAATTCGTAGCAATATATGGCGAAAAACCTAAGCTTTCACCGAATATTTTCGAGTCATCAACGTTTTATGAGTTAAATGCTACAAATATTATATATTTCTTAAGAAATTTGGTTATATTTTGTCAAATACTTTAAAATGAGTCCCAACTTGTGTAGTTTTGCTCAATGTTTTAGCAAAATATGTCGAAAAACCTGAAATTACACCGATTTTTTTCGAGGTTTCAACGTTTATTGAGTCAATTGCTACGAAAAATTTAATATTTCGATAGAATTTGGTTTAATCTCGTCATAAACTTTAAAATGAGTGCAAACTTGACTAGTTTTGCTCAATTCTAAGCAGAATATGTCCAAAGACCAGAAATTTCACCGATTTTTTATGATATTTTGACGGTTTTTGGGTAAACTGCTAAAAAAAATTAAAATGTTTAAAAAATTTCGTTAAAAATTGTCAAAAAATATTTAAATGAGTTAATACATGACTAGATTTACTAAATATTTACCATAATTCGGCCAAAAACCTGATATTTCACTATTTTTCTTCGAGCTTTCGACTTTTTATCAGTTATATGCTACTAAAAATAGAATATTTCTCTAGAATGTGGTAATATCTCGTCAAAAGATTTGCTCAATTCGTAGCAAAATATGGCCAAAAACCTATAATTTCACCAAATTTTTTCGAGTCATCGACGTTTCATGAGTTAAAGGCTGCGAAAAATTAAATATTTAATAAGAATTTGGTTATATCTCGTCATAAACTTCAACGTCGACCACCCGGAATTGACCTATCAGAGTCGTCTTCTCATAACTGTCCCTACGGAATTGACAACCCATAATAGACCACCCCGAATCGACCTCGCCGAGTCGATCTCGGGTCATCGTCCTTGGGTCATCGACCTCAGGTGAGCGACCTCGGGTCATCGACCTCAGGCCATCGACCTAGGGTCATCCACCTCGGGTCATTGACCTCGGGTCATCGACCTAGGGTCATTGACCTCGGGTCCTATAGCGAAAGTCATCACGGAGTCGACCCTCCCGGAGTCCACCTCCCGGAGTCCACCTCCCAAAGTTGAAATAAAGGAGTCCACCTCCAGGAGTCAAAATAAAGGAGTCCACCTCCCGGAGTCGACCTCCCGGATTCGACCTCCCGGAGTCGACCTCCCGGAGTCGACCTCTCGGAGTCATACTCCCGGTGTCATACTCCCGGAGTCGACCTCCCGGAGGCGACCTCCCGGAGTCGACCTCCCAGAGTCGACCTCCCGGAGTCAACCTCCCGGAGTCGACCTCACAGAGTCATCCCAAGGTCATTGACCTCGGGTCATCGACCTTGGGTCATCATCGTAGTGTCAGCGACCTCGGGTCATTGAACTAGGGTCATTGACCTAAGGTCATTGACCTCGGGTCATTGACCTCGGGTCATACCCTTGGGTCATCGACCTCGGGTCATTGACCTCTTGGGATCGACCTCTGATCATTGACCTCGGGTCATAGACCGTAATTCATAACGGAGTCAACCCTCCCTTAGTCAAACAATTGCATTCGACCTCCCGGGGTCGACCTTTCGGAGTCAAACTCCTGGAAACCAACTCCCGGAGTCGAACTCAAGGAGTCGACCTTTTGGAGTCGGACTCCTTGAGTCGACTCCGACTATTTTGCTCTAATAAGTGAACATTCTGTTCTAATTTAGAAAGATATCCGTTTGATCTTCCAAACGAGACTAGATACAACCAGATTTACTTGAATTTGCTGTAATAAAGTGACAAATACCAGAAAATGTAAAAAAGACATAAATTTCCCCTCTTTCATCGTTTACTGCGGTAGAAAATCGTAACAAAAACCAGAAATTCGGACACATCTAGTTGATAACTTCAAAAGGTTTACATGTTCTACGAGGTTTAAACGAATTTTAATGAAATAAAAGCAAAACACTGAACAATTTAACGGCTACGAAAAATTGAATATATCTAATGAGTTTTGACATGATTCGTCATATTATTTAAATCGAGTCCAAACTTGACTGGTTTTGCTCAAGTCTTTTCAAAATATGGCCAAAAACTTGGAATGTTTCCGATTTTCTTCGAGTTCTTGACGTTTTCTGGGTTAACTGTTGAGAAAAATTAAATATTTGTGATAAAATTGGTTATATCTCGTCAATGAATTAAAATTGAGTAAAAACTTGTTATGACTTGACTAGTTTTGCTCAATTCTTAGAAAAATATGGCAAAAAACCTGAAATTTCACCGATTTTCTTTTCGAGAGTTTGAAATTTATTCTTTAACTGCTATAAGAAATTAAATATTTTTAAAGAATATTTGTTAGTTCTCGTCAATATATTTAAAATGAGTAAAAACTTGACTAAGTTTGCTTAATTTTTAGCAAAATATGGTAAAAAAGCTGAAATTTCACAGATCTTCTATTCGAGTTTTCGACGCTATTTGATTTAATGGCTAAGAAAAATTGAATTGTTCTAATGAGTTAGGACATATCTCGTAAAATAATTTGAAACGAGTCCAAACTTGGTTAGTTTTGCTAAATTATTAGCAAAATATGGCCAAAGAACTGAAATTTAACCAATTTGTTTTGATTTTTCGACATTTTTACGGTACAAAAAATTGAAAATTTTTAAAGAATTTGGTTTGCTATTGTCAAAAAATTTAAAATTTTTAAAACTAGAGTAGTTTTAATGAATTCGTAGAAAAATATGCCGAAAAACCTAAGATTTCACCGAATTTTTTCGAATCATCGATGTTTTATGAGTTAATTGCTGCGAAAAATTGAATATTTCGGTAGAATTTGGTTGAATCTCGTCAAAAACTTTAAAATGAGTGCACACATGACTAGTATTGCTCAATTCTTAGCAGAATATGGCCAAAAACCTGAAATTTCACTAATATTTTTTTCGAGCATTCGACGTTTTATAAGTTATATGCTATTTAAAATAGAATATTTCTATAGAATTTGGTTATACGTCGTCATAAATTTTAAAATTAGCCCAATCGTGACTAATTTTGCTCAATTTGTATCAAAATATAGCAAAAAAACCTGAAATTTCCCCGATTTTCTTTACGAGTTTACGAAATTTTCTGTTTTTAAATTGTTACTTAAAATTGAATATTTCTATAGAATTCGGTTAGATCTTCTCAATAAATTTAAAATGAATAAAAACCTACAAGATTTGCTACATTTTTAGCTAAATATGGTAAAATACCTGAAATTTCATCGATTTTCTTTTCGACTTTTCGACGTTTTCTGATTGAACGGCTACTTCAAATTGAATATTTGTAATGAGTTATGACATATCTCGTTAAAAAATTTAAGACTAGTCAAAACTTGGTTATTTTGGCTCAATAATTAACAAAATATGGCCAAAAACCTGAAATTTCACTGATTTGTTTTAATTTTTTAAAGTTTTTTGGTTAACTGTTAAAACGAACTTGTGAGTTTTTAAAGAATTTGGTTAGACATTGTAAAAAAATATAAAATTAGTTAAAACTTGAGTAGTTTTGCTTAATTCTTAGCAAAATATGGTCAAAAACCTATGCATTCACAGAATCTTTTCGAATCCACGACGTTTTATGAGTTACATGCAAAGAAAAATTAGCTATTTCTTAATAATTTGGTTATATCACGTCAAAAACTTAAAAATAAGTCCAAACCTGCGTAGTTTTGCTCAATTTTTAGCAGAGTATGGCAAAAAACCTAATATATTCGCAAAACATGGCCAATAACCTAAAGTTTTACCGATTTGTTACGATTTTTTGAAGTTATTTGGGTGAACTGCTAAAAAAAATTGAAAATTTAAAAAATTTTAACTAAGCTTTGTCAAACATTTTAAAAATGAGATAATTAATTAACCTGATTACTTTTGCTCAATTTTTAGCAAAATATGGCCGATAACCTAAAATTTCCCCGATTTTTTTCGAGTCTTGACGTATTTTTTCGAGTTTTCGGGGTTTTATCAGTTAAATGCTAAAAAAATGGAATATTTCTATAGAATTTGGTTTTAGCTCGTCAAAAACTTTAAAAATAAGCCTAATCTTGACTATGTTTACTCAATTTTTGGAAAAATAAGGCAAAAACCCTCCAATTTCACCGTTTTTTTTAGTTTCAACGTTTTTCAGTTAACGGCTAGATAAAATTGAATCTTTCTTATGCATAGGCACATATCTCGATCAATTATGACAAATGAGTTAAAAAATGACTAGTTTTGCTCAATTCTATTCAAAATATGGCCAAGGACCTGAAATTAGACCGATTTGTCATGAATTTTTGTCGTTTTTGGGTTAACTACTAAAAAAAATTGTAAATATTTAAAGAATTGGGTTAGAACATTTCAAAAAAATTAAAATTAGTTAAAAAAAGAGTAGTTTCGCTCAATTCGTAGCAAAATATTGCCAAAAACTTATAATTTCATCGAATTTTTTCGAGTCATCAACGTTTTATGAGTTAAATATTACGAAAAATTAAACATTTCTTAACAATTTGGTTATTTCTCGTCAAAAAATTTAAAATGAATACAAACTTGACTAGATTTCTTCAATATTTAGCAAAATATTGCCAAGAACCTGAAATTTCACCGCATTTTTTATCGAGTTTTCGGCGAATTTATCAGTTAAATGGTAATAACAACGGAATATTTCTATAGAATTTGGGTATATTTTGTAAAAAACAGTAAAATAAGCCCTATCATGACTAGTTTTGCTAAATAATTGTTAAAATATGGCCAAAAACCTGAAGTTTCACCGATTTGTTTTGAGTTTTCGACGTTCCATGGGTTAACTGCTAGGAAATAAAGAGTATTTCTTCTGAATATGTATAGATCATTATATAAACATTAAAATGAGGTAAATCCTGACATGTTTCGTTCATATTTTAGCAAAATATCCCCGAAAACCTGAATTTTCACCGATTCTTTTCGAGTCTTCGACGATTTTGAGTTAATAGTTGAGAAAAATTTAATATTTCTATAGAACTCGGTTTTTTCGTCAACAACTTTAAAATGAGTCCAAAAATAACTAGTTTCGCACAATTTCAAGCAAAGTAAGGGAAAAAACCTAAAATTACACATATTTTCTTTACGAGTTTTCGATGTTTATTGAGTTCATTCCTAAGAAAACTTGAATATTTCGATAGTATTTGGTTAGATCTCGTGAAAAAATTTAAAATGAGTGCAAACTTGACTAGTTTTGCTCAATTCTTAGCAAAGAATGGCCAAAGACCTAAAATTTCACCGATTTGTTTTGATTTTTTGAAGTTTTTTGGGTAAATGCTGAGTGAAATTAAATATTTGTGATTAATTTGTTTAGATGTCGTCAATAAATTTAAAATGAGTAAAAACATGAATAGTTTTGCTCAATTTTTAGCAAAATATGGCAAAAATCCTGAAATTTCACAAATCTTTTTTTCGATTTTTCGACGGTTTTTGCATTAACGGCTACAAGAAATTGAATATTTCTAATGATTAAGGACATATCTCGTAAAATTATTTAAAACGAGTCCAAACATGCTTAGCTTTGCTCAATTATTAGCAAAATATGGCTATAGAACTGAATTTTCACCGATTTGTATTAATTTTTCTACGTTTTTTGGGTTAACTGCTAAAAAATCGAAAACTTTTAATAATTTGGTAAGAAATTTAAAAAACAATTAAAATAATTAGTTAAAAATTGAGTAGTTTTGCTCAATTCGTAGCAAAATATGGCAAAAAACCTAAGCTTTCACCGAATATTTTCGAGTCATCGACGTTTTATGAGTTAAATGCTACAAAAAATTATATATTTCTTAAGAAATTTGGTTATATTTTGTCAAATACTTCAAAATGAGTCGCAACTTGTGTAGTTTCACTCAATTTTTTAGCAAAATATGTGAAAAAACCAGAAATTTCACCGATTTTTTTCGAGGTTTCAACGTTTATTGAGTCAATTGCTACGAAAAATTTAATATTTCAATCGAATTTGGTTTAATCTCGTCAAAAACTTTAAAATGAGTGCAAACTTGACTAGTTTTGCTCAATTCTAACCAGAATATGTCCAAAAACAAGAAATTTCACCGATTTTTTATGATATTTTGACGGTTTTTGGGTAAACTGCTAAAAAAATTAAAATGTTTAAAAAATTTCGTTAAAAACTGTCAATAAATATTAAAATGAGTTAATACTAGACTAGATTTATTAAATATTTACCAAAATTTGGCCAAAAACCTGAAATTTCTATATTTTTCTTCGAGCTTTCGACTTTTTATCAGTTATATGCTATTAAAAATAGAATATTTCTCTAGAATATGGTAATATCTCGTCAAAAGATTTGCTCAATTCGTAGCAAAATATGGCCAAAGCCTATAATTTCACCAAATTTTTTCGAGTCATCGACGTTTTATGAGTTAAAGGCTACGAAAAATTAAATATTTAATAAGAATTTGGTTATATCTCGTCATAAACGTCAACGTCGACCACCCGGAATTGACCAATCAGAGTCGTCTTCGCATAATTGTCGCTACGGAATTGACAACCCATAATAAACCACCCGGAATCGACCTCGCCGTGTCGATCTCGGGTCATCGTCCTTGTGTCATCGACCTCAGGTCAGCGACCTCGGGTCATCGACCTCAGGCCATCGACCTCTGGTCATCGACCTCGGGTGATCGACCTCGGGTCATCGACCTAGGGTCATTGACCTCGGGTCCTATAGCGAAAGTCATCACGGAGTCGACCCTCCCAAAGTCCACCTCCCGGGGTTGAAATAAAGGAGTCCACCTCCAGGAGTCAAAATAAAGGAGTCCACCTCCGGGGGTCGACCTCCCGGAGTCGACCTCCTTGAGTCGACCTCCCGGATTCGACCTCCTGGGGTCGACCTCACGGATTCGACCACCCGGAGTCGAACTCCCGGAGAAGACCTCTTGGAGTCGTCCTCCCGGAGTCGACCTCCCGGAGTAGACCTCACGGAGTCGTCCTAAGGTCATTGACCTCGGGTCATCGACGTAGTGTCAGCAACCTCGGGTCGTTGACCTAGGGTCATTGACCTCGGGTGATTGACCTCGGGTCATAGACCTAGGGTCATTGACGTAGGGTCATGACATAGGGTATTTGACCTCGGGTTATAAACCTCGGGTCATCGACCTCGGGTCATTGACCTCTGTGCATCGACCTCGGGTCATTGACCTCAGGTTATATACCGTAAAGCATCACGGAGTCGACCCTCCCGGAGTACACCTCCCGGAGTTGAAATCAAGGAGTCCACCACGCGGAGTCCACCACCGGAGTCAACCTCCTGGAGTTGACCTCCGGAGTCGACCTCCCGGAGTCGATCTCCCGGAGTCAATCTCCCGAAGTGGACCTCTTGGAGTCGTCCTCCCGGAGTCGAACTCACAGAGTCATCCCAAGGTCATTGACCTCGGGTCATCGACCTTGGGTCATCGTCGTATTGTCATCGACCTCGGGTCATTGACTTCGGGTCATTGACTTAGGGTCATTGACTTCGGGTCCTTGACCTCGGTTATTGACCTCGTGTCTTTGACCTCGGGTCATTGACCTCGGGTCATACCCTTGGGTCATCGACTTCGTGTCATTGACCTCTGGGAATCGACCTAGGGTCATATACCGTGAAGTATCACGGAGTCGACCCTCCCGGAGTCCACCTCCCGGAGTTTAAATCAAGGAGTCCACCACCCGGAGTCGTCCTCCCGGAGTCGACCTCCCGGAGTCGACCCCCCGGAGTCGACCTCCTGGAGTCGTACTCCCGGAGTCGTACTCCCGGAGTCGACCTCACGGAGTCGACCTCCCGGAGTCGATCTCCCGGAGTCAACCTCCCGAAGTGGACCTCTTGGAGTCGTCCTCCCGGAGTCGACCTCATAGAGTCATCCCAAGGTCATTGACCTCGGGTCATCGACCTTGGGTCATCGACGTATTGTCAGCTACCTCGGGTCATTGACCTCGGGTCATACCGTATGGTCATTGACCTTAAAAACCTGAAATTTCACCGATTTTCTTTTCGAGTTTTTGAAATTTATTTTTTAACTGCTATAAAAAAATAAATATTTTTAAAGAATTCGGTTAGTTCTCGTCAATATATTTAAAATGAGTAAAAACTTGACTAAGTTTGCTTAATTGTTAGCAAAATATGGTAAAAAAGCTGAAATTTCACAGATCTTCTATTCGAGTTTTCGACTCTATTTGATTTAATGGCTAAGAAATATTGAATTCTTCTAATGAGTTAGTACATATCTCGTAAAATAATTTGAAACGAGTCCAAACTTGATTAGTTTTGCCAAATTATTAGCAAAATATGGCCAAAGAACTGAAATTTAACCGATTTGTTTTGATTTTTCGACATTTTTATGGTACAAAAAATTGAAAGTTTTTAAAGAATTTTGTTAGCTATAGTCAAAAAATTTAAAATTTTTAAAACTTGAGTAGTTTTGCTGGATTCGTAGCAAAATATGGCGAAAAACCTGAGATTTCACCGAATTTTTTCGAATCATCGATGTTTTATGAGTTAATTGCTAAGAAAAATTGAATATTTCGATAAAATTTGGTTGAATCTCGTCAAAAACTTTAAAATGAGTGCACACATGACTAGTATTGCTCAATTCTTAGCAGAATATGGCCAAAAACCTGAAATTTCACTAATATTTTTTTCGAGCATTCGACGTTTTATAAGTTATATGCTATTTAAAATAGAATATTTCTATAGAATTTGGTTATACGTCGTCATAAATTTTAAAATTAGCCCAATCGTGACTAATTTTGCTCAATTTGTATCAAAATATAGCAAAAAAACCTGAAATTTCCCCGATTTTCTTTACGAGTTTACGAAATTTTCTGTTTTTAAATTGTTACTTAAAATTGAATATTTCTATAGAATTCGGTTAGATCTTCTCAATAAATTTAAAATGAATAAAAACCTACAAGATTTGCTACATTTTTAGCTAAATATGGTAAAATACCTGAAATTTCATCGATTTTCTTTTCGACTTTTCGACGTTTTCTGATTGAACGGCTACTTCAAATTGAATATTTGTAGTGAGTTATGACATATCTCGTTAAAAAATTTAAGACTAGTCAAAACTTGGTTATTTTGGCTCAATAATTAACAAAATATGGCCAAAAACCTGAAATTTCACTGATTTGTTTTAATTTTTTAAAGTTTTTTGGTTAACTGTTAAAACGAACTTGTGAGTTTTTAAAGAATTTGGTTAGACATTGTAAAAAAATATAAAATTAGTTAAAACTTGAGTAGTTTTGCTTAATTCTTAGCAAAATATGGTCAAAAACCTATGCATTCACAGAATCTTTTCGAATCCACGACGTTTTATGAGTTACATGCAAAGAATAATTAGCTATTTCTTAATAATTTGGTTATATCACGTCAAAAACTTAAAAATAAGTCCAAACCTGCGTAGTTTTGCTCAATTTTTAGCAGAGTATGGCAAAAAACCTAATATATTCGCAAAACATGGCCAATAACCTAAAGTTTTACCGATTTGTTACGATTTTTTGAAGTTATTTGGGTGAACTGCTAAAAAAAATTGAAAATTTAAAAAATTTTAACTAAGCTTTGTCAAACATTTTAAAAATGAGATAATTAATTAACCTGATTACTTTTGCTCAATTTTTAGCAAAATATGGCCGATAACCTAAAATTTCCCCGATTTTTTTCGAGTCTTGACGTATTTTTTCGAGTTTTCGGGGTTTTATCAGTTAAATGCTAAAAAAATGGAATATTTCTATAGAATTTGGTTTTAGCTCGTCAAAAACTTTAAAAATAAGCCTAATCTTGACTATGTTTACTCAATTTTTGGAAAAATAAGGCAAAAACCCTCCAATTTCACCGTTTTTTTTAGTTTCAACGTTTTTCAGTTAACGGCTAGATAAAATTGAATCTTTCTTATGCATAGGCACATATCTCGATCAATTATGACAAATGAGTTAAAAAATGACTAGTTTTGCTCAATTCTATTCAAAATATGGCCAAGGACCTGAAATTAGACCGATTTGTCATGAATTTTTGTCGTTTTTGGGTTAACTACTAAAAAAAATTGTAAATATTTAAAGAATTGGGTTAGAACATTTCAAAAAAATTAAAATTAGTTAAAAAAAGAGTAGTTTCGCTCAATTCGTAGCAAAATATTGCCAAAAACTTATAATTTCATCGAATTTTTTCGAGTCATCAACGTTTTATGAGTTAAATATTACGAAAAATTAAACATTTCTTAACAATTTGGTTATTTCTCGTCAAAAAATTTAAAATGAATAGAAACTTGACTAGATTTCTTCAATATTTAGCAAAATATTGCCAAGAACCTGAAATTTCACCGCATTTTTTATCGAGTTTTCGGCGAATTTATCAGTTAAATGGTAATAACAACGGAATATTTCTATAGAATTTGGGTATATTTTGTAAAAAACAGTAAAATAAGCCCTATCATGACTAGTTTTGCTAAATAATTGTTAAAATATGGCCAAAAACCTGAAGTTTCACCGATTTGTTTTGAGTTTTCGACGTTCCATGGGTTAACTGCTAGGAAATAAAGAGTATTTCTTCTGAATATGTATAGATCATTATATAAACATTAAAATGAGGTAAATCCTGACATGTTTCGTTCATATTTTAGCAAAATATCCCCGAAAACCTGAATTTTCACCGATTCTTTTCGATTCTTCGACGATTTTGAGTTAATAGTTGAGAAAAATTTAATATTTCTATAGAATTCGGTTTTTTCGTCAACAACTTTAAAATGAGTCCAAAAATAACTAGTTTCGCACAATTTCAAGCAAAGTAAGGGAAAAAACCTAAAATTACACATATTTTCTTTACGAGTTTTCGATGTTTATTGAGTTC
Source organism: Sympetrum striolatum (assembly GCA_947579665.1). Taxonomy (NCBI): domain Eukaryota; kingdom Metazoa; phylum Arthropoda; class Insecta; order Odonata; family Libellulidae; genus Sympetrum; species Sympetrum striolatum. The sequence continues at coordinate 20,174,452 of OX388342.1, read as the reverse complement.
ATTCCTAAGAAAACTTGAATATTTCGATAGTATTTGGTTAGATCTCGTGAAAAAATTTAAAATGAGTGCAAACTTGACTAGTTTTGCTCAATTCTTAGCAAAGAATGGCCAAAGACCTAAAATTTCACCGATTTGTTTTGATTTTTTGAAGTTTTTTGGGTAAATGCTGAGTGAAATTAAATATTTGTGATTAATTTGTTTAGATGTCGTCAATAAATTTAAAATGAGTAAAAACATGAATAGTTTTGCTCAATTTTTAGCAAAATATGGCAAAAATCCTGAAATTTCACAAATCTTTTTTTCGATTTTTCGACGGTTTTTGCATTAACGGCTACAAGAAATTGAATATTTCTAATGATTAAGGACATATCTCGTAAAATTATTTAAAACGAGTCCAAACATGCTTAGCTTTGCTCAATTATTAGCAAAATATGGCTATAGAACTGAATTTTCACCGATTTGTATTAATTTTTCTACGTTTTTTGGGTTAACTGCTAAAAAATCGAAAACTTTTAATAATTTGGTAAGAAATTTAAAAAACAATTAAAATAATTAGTTAAAAATTGAGTAGTTTTGCTCAATTCGTAGCAAAATATGGCGAAAAACCTAAGCTTTCACCGAATATTTTCGAGTCATCGACGTTTTATGAGTTAAATAATACAAAAAATTATATATTTCTTAAGAAATTTGGTTATATATTGTCAAATACTTCAAAATGCGTCCCAACTTGTGTAGTTTTGCTCAATTTTTTAGCAAAATATGTGAAAAAACTAATTAATAAAAAATTTAAGTAAAAATTAATTTTTCTACGTTTTTTGGGTTAATTGCTAAAAAATAGAAAATTTTAAATAATTTGGTAAGAAATTTAAAAAGAAATTAAAATAATTAGTTAAAAATTGAGTAGTTTTGCTCAATTCGTAGCAAAATATGGCAAAAAACCTAAGCTTTCACCGAATATTTTCGAGTCATCGACGTTTTATGAGTTAAATGCTACAAAAAATTATATATTTCTTAAGAAATTTGGTTATATTTTGTCAAATACTTCAAAATGAGTCGCAACTTGTGTAGTTTCACTCAATTTTTTAGCAAAATATGTGAAAAAACCAGAAATTTCACCGATTTTTTTCGAGGTTTCAACGTTTATTGAGTCAATTGCTACGAAAAATTTAATATTTCAATCGAATTTGGTTTAATCTCGTCAAAAACTTTAAAATGAGTGCAAACTTGACTAGTTTTGCTCAATTCTAACCAGAATATGTCCAAAAACCAGAAATTTCACCGATTTTTTATGATATTTTGACGGTTTTTGGGTAAACTGCTAAAAAAATTAAAATGTTTAAACAATTTCGTTAAAAACTGTCAATAAATATTAAAATGAGTTAATACTAGACTAGATTTATTAAATATTTACCAAAATTTGGCCAAAAACCTGAAATTTCTATATTTTTCTTCGAGCTTTCGAGTTTTTATCAGTTATATGCTATTAGAAATAGAATATTTCTCTAGAATATGGTAATATCTCGTCAAAAGATTTGCTCAATTCGTAGCAAAATATGGCCAAAGCCTATAATTTCACCAAATTTTTTCGAGTCATCGACGTTTTATGAGTTAAAGGCTACGAATCAGAGCATCAGAGTCGTCTTCGCATAATTGTCGCTACGGAATTGACAACCCATAATAAACCACCAGGAATCGACCTCGCCGTGTCGATCTCGGGTCATCGTCCTTGTGTCATCGACCTCAGGTCAGCGACCTCGGGTCATCGACCTCAGGCCATCGACCTCTGGTCATCGACCTCGGGTGATCGACCTCGGGTCATCGACCTAGGGTCATTGACCTCGGGTCCTATAGCGAAAGTCATCACGGAGTCGACCCTCCCAAAGTCCACCTCCCGGGGTTGAAATAAAGGAGTCCACCTCCAGGAGTCAAAATAAAGGAGTCCACCTCCGGGGGTCGACCTCCCGGAGTCGACCTCCTTGAGTCGACCTCCCGGATTCGACCTCCTGGGGTCGACCTCACGGATTCGACCACCCGGAGTCGAACTACCGGAGAAGACCTCTTGGAGTCGTCCTCCCGGAGTCGACCTCCCGGAGTAGACCTCACGGAGTCGTCCTAAGGTCATTGAGCTCGGGTCATCGACGTAGTGTCAGCAACATCGGGTCGTTGACCTAGGGTCATTGACCTCGGGTGATTGACCTCGGGTCATAGACCTAGGGTCATTGACGTAGGGTCATGAGATAGTGTATTTGACCTCGGGTTATAAACCTCGGGTCATCGACCTCGGGTCAACTACCTCTGTGCATCGACCTCGGGTCATTGACCTCAGGTTATATACCGTAAAGCATCACGGAGTCGACCCTCCCGGAGTACACCTCCCGGAGTTGAAATCAAGGAGTCCACCACGCGGAGTCCACCACGCGGAGTCGACATCCCGGAGTCGACCTACCGGAGTCAACCTCCTGGAGTTGACCTCTGGAGTCGACCTCCCGGAGTCGATCTCCCGGAGTCAATCTCCCGAAGTGGACCTCTTGGAGTCGTCCTCCCGGAGTCGAACTCACAGAGTCATCCCAAGGTCATTGACCTCGGGTCATCGACCTTGGGTCATCGTCGTATTGTCATCGACCTCGGGTCATTGACTTCGGGTCATTGACTTAGGGTCATTGACTTCGGGTCCTTGACCTCGGTTATTGACCTCGTGTCTTTGACCTCGGGTCATTGACCTCGGGTCATACCCTTGGGTCATCGACTTCGTGTCATTGACCTCTGGGAATCGACCTAGGGTCATATACCGTGAAGTATCACGGAGTCGACCCTCCCGGAGTCCACCTCCCGGAGTTTAAATCAAGGAGTCCACCACCCGGAGTCGTCCTCCCGGAGTCGACCTCCCGGAGTCGACCCCCCGGAGTCGACCTCCTGGAGTCGTACTCCCGGAGTCGTACTCCCGGAGTCGACCTCACGGAGTCGACCTCCCGGAGTCGATCTCCCGGAGTCAACCTCCCGAAGTGGACCTCTTGGAGTCGTCCTCCCGGAGTCGACCTCATAGAGTCATCCCAAGGTCATTGACCTCGGGTCATCGACCTTGGGTCATCGACGTATTGTCAGCTACCTCGGGTCATTGACCTCGGGTCATACCGTATGGTCATTGACCTTAAAAACCTGAAATTTCACCGATTTTCTTTTCGAGTTTTTGAAATTTATTTTTTAACTGCTATAAAAAAATAAATATTTTTAAAGAATTCGGTTAGTTCTCGTCAATATATTTAAAATGAGTAAAAACTTGACTAAGTTTGCTTAATTGTTAGCAAAATATGGTAAAAAAGCTGAAATTTCACAGATCTTCTATTCGAGTTTTCGACTCTATTTGATTTAATGGCTAAGAAATATTGAATTCTTCTAATGAGTTAGTACATATCTCGTAAAATAATTTGAAACGAGTCCAAACTTGATTAGTTTTGCCAAATTATTAGCAAAATATGGCCAAAGAACTGAAATTTAACCGATTTGTTTTGATTTTTCGACATTTTTATGGTACAAAAAATTGAAAATTTTTAAAGAATTTTGTTAGCTATAGTCAAAAAATTTAAAATTTTTAAAACTTGAGTAGTTTTGCTGGATTCGTAGCAAAATATGGCGAAAAACCTGAGATTTCACCGAATTTTTTCGAATCATCGATGTTTTATGAGTTAATTGCTAAGAAAAATTGAATATTTCGATAAAATTTGGTTGAATCTCGTCAAAAACTTTAAAATGAGTGCACACAACACTAGTTTTGCTCAATTCTTAGCAGGATATGGCCAAAAACCTGCAATTTCACTAATATTTTTTTCGAGCTTTCGACGTTTTATAAGTTATATGCTATTAAAAATAGAATATTTCTATAGAATTTGGTTATATGTCGTCATAAACTTTAAAATTAGCCCAATCGTGACTAATTTTGCTCAATTTGTATCAAAATATAGCAAAAAAACCTGAAATTTCCCTGATTTTCTTTACGAGTTTACGAAATTTTTTGTTTTTAAATTGTTACTTAAAATTGAATATTTCTATAGAATTCGGTTAGATCTTTTCAATAAATTTAAAATGAATAAAAACCTACAAGATTTGCTACATTTTTAGCTAAATATGGGAAAATACCTGAAATTTCATCAAATTTCTTTTCGACTTCTCGAAATTTTCTGATTGAACGGCTACTTCTAATTGAATATTTGTAATGAGTTATGACATATCTCGTTAAGAAATTTAAGACTAGTCAAAACTTGGTTATTTTGGCTCAATAATTAACAAAATATGGCCAAAAACCTGAAATTAGACCGATTTGTCATGAATTTTTGTCGTTTTTGGGTTAACTACTAAAAAAAATTGTAAATATTTAAAGAATTGGGTTAGAACATTTCAGAAAAATTAAAATTAGTTAAAATTAGAGTAGTTTCGCTCAATTCGTAGCAAAATATTGCCAAAAACTTATAATTTCATCGAATTTTTTCGAGTCATCAACGTTTTATGAGTTAAATATTACGAAAAATTAAACATTTCTTAACAATTTGGTTATTTCTCGTCAAAAAATTTAAAATGAATACAAACTTGACTAGATTTCTTCAATATTTAGCAAAATATTGCCAAGAACCTGAAATTTCACCGCATTTTTTATCGAGTTTTCGGCGAATTTATCAGTTAAATGGGAATAACAACGGAATATTTCTATAGAATTTGGGTATATTTTGTAAAAAACTGTAAAATAAGCCCTATCATGACTAGTTTTGCTAAATAATTGTTAAAATATGGCCAAAAACCTGAAATTTCACCGATTTGTTTTGAGTTTTCGAGGTTCCATGGGTTAACTGCTAGGAAATAAAGAGTATTTCTTCTGTATATGTATAGATCATTATATAAACATTAAAATGAGGTAAATCCTGACATGTTTCCTTCATATTTTAGCAAAATATCCCCGAAAATCTGAATTTTCACCGATTCTTTTCGAGTCTTCGACGATTTTGAGTTAACAGTTGAGAAAAATTTAATATTTCTATAGAATTCGGTTTTTTCGTCAACAACTTTAAAATGAGTCCAGAAAATGACTAGTTTCGCACAATTTTAAGCAAAATAAGGGAAAAAACCTGAAATTTCACCTATTTTCTTTATGAGTTTTCGATGTTTATTGAGTTCATTCCTAAGAAAACTTGAATATTTCCTTTAGTATTTGGTTAGATCTCGTGAAAAACTTTAAAATGAGTGCAAACTTGACTAGTTTTGCTCAATTCTTAGCAAACAATGGCCAAAGACCTGAAATTTCACCGATTTGTTTTGATTTTTTGAAGTTTTTTGGGTAAATGCTGTGTCAAATTTAATATTTGTGATTAATTTGTTTAGATGTGGTCAATTAATTTGAAATGAGTAAAAACATGAATAGTTTTGCTCAATTTTTAGCAAAATATGGCAATAAACCTGAAATTTCACCGATTTTCTTTTCGAGTCTTCCACGGTTTTTGCGTTTACGGCTACAAAAAATTGAATATTTCTAATGATTTAGGACATATCTCGTAAAATTATTTAAAACGAGTCCAAACATGCTTAGTTATGCTCAATTATTAGCAAAATATGGCTATAGAACTGATTTTTCACCGATTTGTATTAATTTTTCTACGTTTTTTGGGTTAACTGCTAAAAAAATAGAAAATTTTAAATAATTTGGTAAGATATTTAAAAAAAATTAAAAATTAGTTAAAAATTGAGTAGTTTTGCTCAATTCGTAGCAATATATGGCGAAAAACCTAAGCTTTCACCGAATATTTTCGAGTCATCAACGTTTTATGAGTTAAATGCTACAAATATTATATATTTCTTAAGAAATTTGGTTATATTTTGTCAAATACTTTAAAATGAGTCCCAACTTGTGTAGTTTTGCTCAATTTTTTAGCAAAATATGTCAAAAAACCTGAAATTACACCGATTTTTTTCGAGGTTTCAACGTTTATTGAGTCAATTGCTACGAAAAATTTAATATTTCGATAGAATTTGGTTTAATCTCGTCATAAACTTTAAAATGAGTGCAAACTTGACTAGTTTTGCTCAATTCTAAGCAGAATATGTCCAAAGACCAGAAATTTCACCGATTTTTTATGATATTTTGACGGTTTTTGGGTAAACTGCTAAAAAAATTAAAATGTTTAAAAAATTTCGTTAAAAACTGTCAAAAAATATTTAAAAGAGTTAATACTTGACTAGATTTACTAAATATTTACCAAAATTCGGCCAAGAACCTGAAATTTCTATATTTTTCTTCGAGCTTTCGACTTTTTATCAGTTATATGCTACTAAAAATAGGATATTTCTCTAGAATGTGGTAATATCTCGTCAAAAGATTTGCTCAATTCGTAGCAAAATATGGCCAAAAACCTATAATTTCACCAAATTTTTTCGAGTCATCGACGTTTTAGGAGTTAAAGGCTACGAAAAATTAAATATTTAATAAGAATTTGGTTATATCTCGTCATAAACTTCAACGTCGACCACCCGAAATTGACCTGTCAGAGTCGTCTTCTCATAACTGTCCCTACGGAATTGACAACCCATAATAGACCACCCGGAATCGACCTCGCCGAGTCGATCTCGGGTCATCATCCTTGGGTCATCGACCTCAGGTCAGCGACCTCGGGTCATCGACCTCATGTCATCGACCTCGGGTCATGCACCTCGACTCATCGACCTCAGGTCATCGACCAAGGGTCATTGACCTCGGGTCCTATAGCGAAAGTCATCACGGAGTCGACCCTCCCAAAGTCCACCTCCCGGAGATAAAATAATGGAGTCCACCTCAAGGAGTCAAAATAAAGGAGTCCACCTCCGGGGGTCGACCTCCCGGAGTTGAAATCAAGGAGTACACCTCCCGGAGTCCACCTCCCGGAGTCGACCTCCCGGAGTCGACCTCCCGGAGTCGACCTCCCGGAGTCGACCTCCCGGAGTCGACCTCCCGGAGTCGACCTCCTGGAGTCAACCTCCCGGAGTCGACCTCCCGGGGTCAACCCCTCGGAGTCATTCTCCCGGAGTCATACTCCCGGGGTTGACCTCACGGATTCGTCCACCCGGAGTCGACCTCCCGGAGAAGACTTTTTGGAGTTGTCCTCCCGGAGTCGACCTCCCGGAGTCGACCTCACGGAGAAGACCTCTTTGAGGCGTCCTCCCGGAGTCGACCTCACGGAGTCGTCCTAAGGTCATTCACCTCGGGTCATCGACGTAGTGTCAGCGACCTCGGGTCGTTGACCTAGGTTTATTGACCTCGGGTGATTGACCTCGGGTAATCGACCTACGGTCATTGACCTCGGGTAATAAACCTCGGGTCATCGACCTCGGGTCATTGACCTCTGGGCATCGACCTCGGGTCATTGACCTAGGGTCATTGACCTCAGGTTATTTACCGTAAAGCATCACGGAGTCGACCCTCCCGGAGTCCACCGCCCGGAGTTGAAATCAAGGAGTCCACCAGGCGGAGTCGACCTCCTTGGGTCGTCCTTCCGGAGTCGACCTCCCTGAGTCGACCTCCCGGAGACGACCTTCTGGAGTCGACCTCCTGGAGTCGACCTCCCGGAGTCAACCTCCCGGAGTCGACCTCCCAGGGTCGACCTCTGGGAGTCGTACTCCCTAAGTCGACTTTCTGGAGTCGACCTCCCGGAGTCGACCTCCCGGAGTCGACCTCCCGGAGTCGACCTCCCGGAGTCGACCTCCCGGAGTCGACCTCCTGGAGTCGACCTCCCGGAGTCGATCTCCCGGAGTCAACCTCCCGACGTGGACCTTTTGGAGTCGTCCTCCCGGAGTCGACCTCACAGAGTCATCCCAAGGTCATTGACCTCGGGTCATTGACCTTGGGTCATCGTCGAATTGTCATCGACCTCGGGTCATTGACCTAGGGTCGTTATCTTCGGGTCATTGACCTCGGTCATTGACCTTGTGTCTTTAACCTCGGGTCATTGACCTCAAGTCATTCCCTTGGGTCATCGACCTCGGGTCTTTGACCTCTGGGCATCGACCTTGGTTATTGACCTAGGGTCATTGACCTCGGGTCATATACCGTAAAGCATCACGGAGTCGACCCTCCCGGAGTCCACCTCCCGGAGTTGAAATCAAGGAGTCCACCACCCGGAGTCGACCTCCCGGAGTCGACCTCCCGGAGTCGACCTCCAGGATTATACCTCCCGAAGTCGACCTCCTGGAGTCGACCCCCAAGAGTCGACCTCACGGAGTCGACCTCCCGGAGTCGACCTCTCGGAGTCGACCTCCATGAGTCGACCTCCTGGAGTCGTACTCCCGGAGTCGTACTCCTGGAGTCGACCTTACGGAGTTGACCTCACGGAGTCAATCTCCCGGAGTCAACCTCCCGAAGTGGACCTCTTGGAGTCGTCCCCCCGGAGTCGACCTCACAGAGTCATCCCAAGGTCATTGACCTCGGGTCATCGACCTTGGGTCATCGACGTATTGTCAGCTACCTTGGGTCATTGACCTAGGGTCATTGACTTCGGGTCATTGACCTCGGGTCATTGACCTCGGGTCATTGACCTCGGGTCATACCCTTGGGTCATCGAATTCGCGTCATCGACCTCTGACGATTGACCTCTGATCATTGACCTCGGGTCATAGACCGTAATTCATAACGGAGTCAACCCTCCCGGAGTCAAACAATTGCATTCGACCTCCCGGAGTCGACCTTTCGGAGTCAAAATCCTGGAAACCAACTCCCGGAGTCGAACTGAAAGAGTCGACCTTTTGGAGTCGGACTCCTGGAGTCGACTCCGACTATTTTGCTCTAACAAGTGAACATTCTGTTCTATTTTAGAAAGATATCCGTTTGATCTTTTAAACGAGACTAGATACAACCAGATTTACTTGAATTTGATGTAATATAGTGACAAATACCAGAAAATATAAAAAAGACATAAATTTTCCCTCTTTCATCGTTTACTGCGGTAAAAAATCGTAACAAAAACCAGAAATTCGGACACATCTACTTGATAACTTCAAAATGTTTACAAGTTCTACGAGGTTTAAACGAATTTTAATAAAATAAAAGCAAAACACTGAACAATTTAACGGCTACGAAAAATTGAATATATCTAATGAGTTTTGACATAATTCGTCATATTATTTAAATCGAGTCCAAACTTGACTGGTTTTGCTCATGTCTTTTCAAAATATGGCCAAAAACTTGGAATGTTTCCGATTTTCTTCGAGTTCTTGACGTTTTCTGGGTGAACTGTTGAGAAAAATTAAATATTTGTGATAAAATTGGTTATATCTCGTCAATGAATTAAAAATGAGTAAAAACTTGTTATGACTTGACTAGTTTTGCTCAATTCTTAGAAAAATATGGCAAAAAACCTGAAATTTCACCGATTTTCTTTTCGAGTTTTTGAAATTTATTCTTTAACTGCTATAAAAAATAAAATAGTTTTAAAGAATTCGGTTAGTTCTCGTCAATATATTTAAAATGAGTAAAATCTTGACCAAGTTTGCTTAATTTTTAGAAAAATATGACAAAAAACCTGAAATTTCACCGATTTTCTTTTCGAGTTTTTGAAATTTATTTTTTAACTGCTATTAAAAATATAATATTTTTAAAGAATTCGGTTAGTTCTCGTCAATATATTTAAAATTAGCAATAACTTGACTAAGTTTGCTTAATTCTAGCAAAATATGGTAAAAAAGCTGAAGTTTCACAGATCTTCTATTCGAGTTTTCGACGCTATTTGATTTAATGGCTAAGAAATATTGAATTCTTTTAATGAGTTAGGAGATATCTCGTAAAATAATTGGAAACGAGTCCAAACTTGGTTAGTTTTGCCAAATTATTAGCAAAATATGGCCAAAGAACTGAAATTTAACCGATTTGTTTTGATTTTTCTACATTTTTAAGGTACAAAAAATTGAAAATTTTTAAAGAATTTGGTTAGCTATTGTCAAAAAATTTAAAATTTTTAAAACATGAGTAGTTTTGCTGGATTCGTAGCAAAATATGGCGAAAAACCAAAGATTTCACCGAATTTTTTTCGAATCATCGATGTATTATGAATTAATTGCTAAGAAAAATTGAATATTTCGATAGAATTTGGTTGAATCTCGTGAAAAACTTTAAATTAGTGCACAAATGACTAGTTTTGATCAATTCTTAGCAGAATATGGCCAAAAACCTGAAATTTCACGAATATTTTTTTCGAGCTTTCGACGTTTTATAAGTTATATGCTATTAAAAGTAGAATATTTCTATAGAATTTGGTTATGTGTCGTTATTAAATTTAAAATTAGCCCAATCGTGACTAATTTTGCTCAATTTGTATCAAAATATAGCAAAAAAACCTGAAATTTCCCCGATTTTCTTTACGAGTTTACGAAACTTTTTATTTAAATTGTTACTTAAAATTGAATATATTTCTATAGAATTCGGTAAGATCTTTTCAATAAATTTAAAATGAATAAAAACCTACAAGATTTGCTACATTTTTAGCTAAATATGGTAAAATACCTGAAATTTCATCGATTTTCTTTTCGACTTTTCGACGTTTTCTGATTGAACGGCTACTTCAAATTGAATATTTGTAATGAGTTATGACATATCTCGTTAAAAAATTTAAGACTTGTCAAAACTTGGTTATTTTGGCTCAATAATTAATAAAAATATGGCCAAAAACCTGAAATTTCACTGATTTGTTTTAATTTTTTAACGTTTTTTGGTTAACTGTTAAAACGAACTTGTGAGTTTTTAAAGAATTTGGTTAGATATTGTAAAAAAAATATAAAATTAGTTCAAACTTGAGTAGTTTTTCTTAATTCTTAGTAAAATATGGTCAAAAACCAATGCTTTCACAGAATATTTTCGAATCCACGACGTTTTATGAGTTAGATGCAAAGAAAAATTAGCTATTTCTTAATAATTTGGTTACATCACGTCAAAAACTTTAAAATAAGTCCAAAACTGCGTAGTTTTGCTCAATTTTTAGCAGAGTATGGAAAAAAAAACCTAAAATATTCGCAAAATATGGCCGATAACCTAAAATTTCCCCGAATTTTTTCCAGTCTTGACGTTTTTTTTCACGTTTTCGGGGTTTTTCAGTTAAATGCTAAAAAAAAGGAATATTTCTATAGAATTTGGTTTTAGCTCGTCAAAAACTTTAAAAATAAGCCTAATCTTGACTATGTTTACTCAATTTTTGGAAAAATAAGGCAAAAACCCTCGAATTTCACCGTTTTTTTTAGTTTCAACGTTTTTCAGTTAACGGCTAGATTAAATTGAATATTTCTTATGCATAGGCACATATCTCGATCAATTATGACAAATGAGTTAAAAATTGACTAGTTTTGCTCAATTTTATTCAAAATATGGCCAAGGACCAGAAATTAGACCGATTTGTCATGAATTTTTGTCGTTTTTGGGTTAACTACTAAAAAAATTGTAAATATTTAAAGAATTTGGTAAGAACATTTCAAAAAAATTAAAATGAGTTAAAACTAGAGTAGTTTCGCTCAATGCGTAGCAAAATATTGCCAAAAACTTATAATTTCATCGAATTTTTTCGAGTCATCAACGTTTTATGAGTTAAATATTACGAAAAATTAAACATTTCTTAAAAATTTGGTTATTTCTCGTCAAAAAATTTAAAATGAATACAAACTTGACTAGATTTCTTCAATATTTAGCAAAATATTGCAAAGAACCTGATATTTCACCGCATTTTTTATCGAGTTTTCGGCGAATTTATCAGTTAAATGGGAATAAAAACGGAATATTTCTATAGAATTTGGGTATATTTTGTAAAAAACTGTAAAATAAGCCCTATCATGACTAGTTTTGCTAAATAATTGTTAAAATATGGCCAAAAACCTGAAATTTCACCGATTTGTTTTGAGTTTTCGACGTTCCATGGGTAAACTGCTAGGAAATAAAGAGTATTTCTTCTAAATATGTATAGATCATTATATAAACATTAAAATGAGGTAAATCCTGACATGTTTCGTTCATATTTTAGCAAAATATCCCAGAAAACCTGAATTTTCACCGATTCTTTTCGAGTCTTCGACGATTTTGAGTTAACAGTTGAGAAAATTTTAATATTTCTATAGAATTCGGTTTTTTCGTCAACAACTTTAAAATGAGTCCAAAAATGACTAGTTTCGTACAATTTTAAGCAAAATAAGGGAAAAACCTGAAATTTCACATATTTTCTTTATGAGTTTAAGGAGTCCACCTCCGGGGGTCAACCTCCCGGAGTTGAAATCAAGGAGTACACCTCCCGGAGTCAACATCAAGGAGTCCACCTCTCGGAGTCGCCCTCCCAGAGACGACCTCCCGTAGTCGACCTCCCGGAGTCGACCTCCCGGAGTCGACCTCACGGATTCGACCACCCAGAGTCGACCTCGCGGAGAAGACCTCTTGGAGTCGTCCTCCCAGAGTCCACCTCATGGACTCGTCTTAAGGTCATCGACGTAGTGTCAGCGACAACGGGTCATTGACCTCGGGTCATTGACCTCTGGGCATCGACCTCGGGTCATTGACCTAGGGTCATTGACCTTGGGTCATAGACCTAGGGTCGTTGACCTCAGGTCATATACTGTGAGGCATCACGGAGTCGACCCTCCTGGAGTCGACCTCCCGGAGTCGACCTCCCGACGTCGACCTCCTGGGTTCGAACTCTCGGAGTCGTACTCACTTAGTCGAACTTCTGGAGTCGACCTCCCGGAGTCAACCACCCGGAGTCGACCTCCGGGAGTAGACCTCCTGGAGTCGCCCTCCCGGAGTCGTACACTCGGAGTCGACCTGACGTAGTCAACCTCCCAGGGTCGATTTCCCGGAGTCACCCTCCCGAAGTGGACCTCTTGGAGTCGTCCTCCCGGAGTCGACCTCACAGAATCATCCCAAGGTCATTGACCTCGGGTCATCGACCTTGGGTCATCGTCGTATTGTCATCGACCTTGGGTCATTGACCTAGGGTCGTTGACTTCGGGTCATTGACTTCGGGTCATTGACCTCGTGTCTTTGACCTCGGGTCATTGACCTCGGGTCATACCCTTGGGTCTTCGACCTCGGGTCATTGACCTCTGGGCATCGACCTAGGGTCATTGACCTATGGTCATTGACCTCCGGTCATATACCGTAAAGCATCACATAGTCGACCCTCCCGCAGCCCAACTCCCGGAGTTGAAATCAAGGAGTCGACCTCCCGGAGTCGACCTCCCATAGTCGACCTCCCGGGGTTTACCATTCGGAGTCATACTCCCTTAGTCAACCTTCTTGAGTCGACCTCCCGGAGTCGACCTCCCGGAGTCGACCTCCCGGAGTCGACCTCCCGGAGTCGACCTCCCGGAGTCGACCTCCCGGAGTCGACCTCCCGGAGTCGACCTCCCGGAGTCGACCTCCCTGAGTCGGCCTCCCGGGATCGACCTCCCGGAGTCGACCTCCCGGAGTCGACCTCCCGGATTCGACCTCCCGGAGTCGACCTCCCGGAGTCGACCTCCTGGATTCGTACTCCCGGAGTCGTACTCCCGGAGTCGACCTTACGGAGTCGACCTCCCGGAGTCGATCTCCCGGAGTCAACCTCCCGAAGTGGACCTCTTGGAGTCGTCCTCCCGGAGTCGAACTCACAGAGTCATCCCAAGGTCATAGACCTCGAGTCATCGACATTGGGTCAGCGTCGTATTTTCATCGACCTCCGGTCATTGACCTAGGTTCATTGACTCGGGTCATTGACCTCGCGTCTTTGACCTTGGGTCATTGACGTTGGGTCATTGACCTAGGGTCATTGACCTCGGGTCATACCCTTGGGTCATCGACCTCGGGTCATCAACCTCTGGGGATTGACCTCTGATCATTGACCTCGGGTCATAGACCGTAATTCATAACGGAGTCAACCCTCCCGGAGTCAAACAATTGCATTCGACCTCTCGGAGTCGACCTTTCAGAGTCAAACTCCTGGAAACCAATTCCCGGAGTCGAACTCAAGGAGACGACCTTTTTGAGTCGGACTCCTGGAGTCAACTCCGACTATTTTGCTCTAACAAGTGAACATTCTGTTCTTATTTAGAAAGATATCCTTTTGATCTTTCAAACGAGACTAGATACAACCAGATTTACTTGAATTTGATGTAATAAAGTGACAAATACCAGAAAATATAAAAAAGACATAAATATCCCCTATTTCATCGATTACTGCCGTAGAAAATCGTAACAAAAAGGAGAAATTTGGACACATCTAGTTGATAACTTCAAAATGTTTGCATGTTCTACGAGGTTTAAACGAATTTTAATGAAATAAAAGCAAAACACTGAACTATTTAACGGCTACGAAAAATTGAATATATCTAATGAGTTTTGACATAATTTGTCACATTATTTAAATCGAGTCCAAACTTGACTGGTTTTGCTCAAGTCTTTTCAAAATATGGCCAAAAACCTGGAATGTTTCCGATTTTCTTCGAGTTCTTGACGTTTTCTGGGTTAACTGTTGAGAAAAATTAAATATTTGTGATAAAATTGGTTATATCTCGTCAATGAATTAAAAATGAGTAAAAACTTTAAGTGACTTGACTAGTTTTGCTCAATTCTTAGAAAAATATGGAAAAAACCTGAAATTTCACCGATTTTCTTTTCGAGTTTTTGAAATTTATTCTTTAACTGCTATAAAAAATTAAAAATTTTTAAAGAATTCGGTTAGTTCAAGTCAATATATTTAAAATTAGCAATAACTTGACTAAGTTTGCTTAATTGTTAGCAAAATATGGTAAAAAAGCTGAAGTTTCACAGATCTTCTATTCGAGTTTTCGACGCTATTTGATTTAATGGCTAAGAAATATTGAATTCTTTTAATGAGTTAGGAGATATCTCGTAAAATAATTGGAAACGAGTCCAAACTTCGTTAGTTTTGCCAAATTATTAGCAAAATATTGCCAAAGAACTGAAATTTAACTTATTTGTTTTGATTTTTCTACATTTTTATGGTACAAAAAATTGAAAATTTTTAAAGAATTTGGTTAGCTATTGTCAAAAAATTTAAAATTTTTAAAACTTGAGTAGTTTTGCTGGATTCGTAGCAAAATATGGCGAAAAACCTAAGATTTCACCGAATTTTTTTCAAATCATCGATGTATTATGAGTTAATTGCTAAGAAAAATTGAATATTTCGATAGAATTTGGTTGAATCTCGTCAAAAACTTTAAAATGAGTGCACACATGACTAGTTTTGCTCAATTCTTAGCAGAATATGGCCAAAAACCTGAAATTTTACGAATATTTTTTTCGAGCTTTCGACGTTTTATATGTTATATGCTATTAAAAATAGAATAGTTCTATAGAATTTGGTTATATGTCGTCATAAAATTTAAAATTAGCCCAATCGTGACTAATTTTGCTCAATTTGTATCAAAATATAGCAAAAAAACCTAAAATTTCCCCGATTTTCTTTACGAGTTTACGAAATTTTTTGTTTAAATTGTTACTTAAAATTGAATATTTCTATAGAATTCGGTTAGATCATTTCAATAAATTTAAAATGAGTAAAAACCTACAATATTTGCTACATTTTTAGCTAAATATGGTAAAAAGCTGAAATTTCATCGAATTTATTTTCGACTTTTCGCAGGTCGACTCCCGGAGGTCGACTCCGGGTGGTTGACTCCGGGAGGTCGACTCCAGAAGTTCGACCAAGGGAGTACGACTCCGGGAGGTCGACTCCGGGAGGTCGTCTCCGGGAGGTCAACTCCGGGAGGTCGAATCCGGTAGGTCGACTCCGGGAGGTCGACTCCGGGAGGTCGACTCCGGGAGCTTGACTCCGGATGGTGGACTCCTTGATTTTAACTCCGGGAGGTTGACTCCGGGAGCGTCGACTCCATGATGCCTTACGGTATATGACTTGAGGTCAATGACCCAAGGTCAATCACCCGAGGTCAATGACCCTAGGTCAATGACCCGAGGTCGCTGACACTATATCGATGACCCGAGGTCTAAGACCTTAGAACGACTCCATGAGGTCGACTCCGGGAGGTCGACTCCGGGAGGACGACTCCAAGAGGTCTTCTCCGGGAGGTCGACTCCGGGTGGTCGAATCCGTGAGGTCGACCCCGGGAGAATGACTCCGGGAGTATGACTCCGAGGGGTCGACCCCGGGAGGTTGACTCCGAGGGGTCGACCCCGGGAGGTCGACTCCGGGAGGTCGACTCAAGGAGTTCGACTCCGGGAGGTCGACTCCGGGAGGTCGACTCCGGGAGATCGACTCCTTGATGTTGACTCCGGGAGGTGTACTCCTTGATTTAAATTCCGGGATGTCGACCCCCGGAGGTGGACTCCTTTATTTCAACTCCGGGAGGTGGACTTTGGGAGGGTCGACTCCGTGATGATTTTCGCTATAGGACCCGAGGTCAATGACCCTTGGTCGATGACCCGAGGTCGATGACCCGAGGTGGATGACCCGAGGTCGATGGCCTGAGGTCGATGACCCGAGGTCGCTGACCTGAGGTCGATTACCCAAGGACGATGATCCGAGATCGACTCGGCAGGGTCGATTCCGTGTGGTCTATTATGGGTTGTCAATTCCGTAGGGACAGTTATGAGAAGACGACTCTGACAGGTCAATTCCGGGTGGTCGACGTTGAAGTTTATGACGAGATATAACCAAATTCTTATTAAATATTTAATTTTTTGTAGCCTTTAACTTATAAAACGTCGATGACTCGAAAAAATTTGGTGAAATTATAGGTTTTTGGACATATTTTGCTACGAATTGAGCAAATCTTTTGACGAGATATTACCACATTCTAGAGAAATATTCTATTTTTAATAGCGTATAACTGATAAGAAGTCGAAAGCTTGAAGAAAAATATAGATTTTTCAGGTTTTTGGCCGAATTTTGTTAAATATTTAGTAAATCTTGTCAAGTATTAACTCATTTTAATATTTTTTGACAGTTTTTAACGAAATTTTTTAACATTTTAATTTTTTTTAGCAGTTTACCCAAAAACCGTCAAAATATCGTAATAAATCGGTGAAATTTCTGATCTTTGGACATATTCTGGTTAGAATTGAGCAAAACTAGTCAAGTTTGCACTCATTTTAAAGTTTTTGACGAGATTAAACCAAATTCTATCGAAATATTAAATTTTTCGTAGCAATTGACTCAATAAACGTTAAAACCTCGAAAAAAATCGGTGAAATTTCAGGTTTTTTCACATATTTTGCTAAACAATTGAGCAAAACTACACAAGTTGGGACTCATTTTAATGTATTTGACAAAATATAACCAAATTTTTTAAGAAATATATAATTTTTCGTAGTATATAACTCATAAAACGTCGATGACTCGAAAATATTCGGTGATAGCTTAGGTTTTTCGCCATATTTTGCTACGAATTGAGCAAAACTACTCAATTTTTAAGTAATTATTTTAATTTTTTTTAAATTTCTTACAAAATTATTTAAAATATTCTATTTTTTAGCAATTAACCCAAAAAACGTTGAAAAATTAATACAAATCGGTGAAAATTCAGTTCTATTGCCATATTTTGCTAATAATTGAGCAAAACTAAGCATGTATGGACTCGTTTTAAATAATTTTACGAGATATTTCCTTAATCATTAGAAATATTCAATTTCTTGTAGCCGTTAATGCAAAAACCGTCAAAAAATAGAAAAGAAGATCGGTGAAATTTCATGTTTTTTGCCATATTTTGCTAAAAATTGAGCAAAACTATTTATGTTTTTACTCATTTTAAATTTATTGACAACATCTAAACAAATTAATCACAAATATTTAATTTTACTCAGCATTTACCCAAAAAACTTCAAAAAATCAAAACAAATCGGGGAAATTTTAGGTCTTTGGCCATTGTTTGCTAAGAATTGAGCAAAACTAGTCAAGTTTGCACATTTTAAATTTTTTCACGAGATCTAACCAAATACTATCGAAATATTCAAGTTTTCTTAGGAATGAACTCAATAAACATCGAAAACTCGTAAAGAAAATATGTGTAATTTTAGGTTTTTTCCCTTACTTTGCTTGAAATTGTGCGAAACTAGTTATTTTTGGACTCATTTTAAAGTTGTTGACGAAAAAACCGAATTCTATAGAAATATTAAAATTTTCTCAACTATTAACTCAAAATCGTCGAAGACTCGAAAAGAATCGGTGAAAATTCAGGTTTTCGGGGATATTTTGCTAAAATATGAACGAAACATGTCAGGATTTACCTCATTTTAATGTTTATATAATGATCTATACATATTCAGAAGAAATACTCTTTATTTCCTAGCAGTTAACCCATGGAACGTCGAAAACTCAAAACAAATCGGTGAAACTTCAGGTTTTTGGCCATATTTTAACAATTATTTAGCAAAACTAGTCATGATAGGGCTTATTTTACTGTTTTTTACAAAATATACCCAAATTCTATAGAAATATTCCGTTGTTATTACCATTTAACTGATAAATTCGCCGAAAACTCGATAAAAAATGCGGTGAAATTTCAGGTTCTTGGCAATATTTTGCTAAATATTGAAGAAATCTAGTCAAGTTTCAATTCATTTTAAATATTTTGACGAGAAATAACTAAATTGTTAAGAAATGTTTAATTTTTCGTAATATTTAACTCATAAAACGTTGATGACTCGAAAAAATTCGATGAAATTATAAGTTTTTGGCAATATTTTGCTACGAATTGAGCGAAACTACTCTAGTTTTAACTAATTTAAATTTTTTTGAAATGTTCTAACCAAATTCTTTAAATATTTACAATTATTTTTAGTAGTTAACCCAAAAACGACAAAAATTCATGACAAATCGGTCTAATTTCAGGTCCTTGGCCATATTTTGAATAGAATTGAGCAAAACTAGTCACGTTTTAACTCGTTTGTCATAATTGATCGAGATATGTGCCTATGCATAAGAAATATTCAATTTTATCTAGCCGTTAACTGAAAAACGTCGAAACTAAAAAAACTGTGTAATTCGAGGGTTTTTGCCTTATTTTTCTAAAAATTGAGTAAACATAGTCAAGATTAGTCTTATTTTTAAAGTTTTTGACGAGCTAAAACCAAATTCTATAGAAATATTCCTTTTTTTTAGCATTTAACTGATAAAACCCCGAAAACTCGAAAAAAAACGTCAAGACTCGAAAAAAATCGGGGAAATTTTAGGTTATCGGCCATATTTTGCTAAAAATTGAGCAAAAGTAGTCAGGTATTAATTCATTTTAAAAATGATTGACAAAGATTAATTAAAATTTTTTTTAATTTTCAATTTTTTTTAGCAGTTCACCCAAATAACTTCAAAAAATCGAAACAAATCGATAAAACTTAAGGTTATTGGCCATGTTTTGCGAATATTTTAGGTTTTTTGCCATACTCTGCTAAAAATTGAGCAAAAATACGCAGGTGTGGACTTATTTTAAAGTTTTTGACGTGATATAACCAAATTATTTAGAAATAGCTAATTTTTCTTTGCATCTAACTCATAAAACGTCGTGGATTCGAAAAGATTCTGTGAAAGCATAGGTTTTTGACCATATTTTGCTAAGAATTAAGCAAAACTACTCAAGTTTTAACTAATTTTATATTTTTTTACAATGTCTAACCAAATTCTTTAAAAACTCACAAGTTCGTTTTAACAGTTAACCAAAAAACGTTAAAAAATTAAAACAAATCAGTGAAATTTCAGGTTTTTGGCCATATTTTGTTAATTATTGAGCCAAAATAACCAAGTTTTGACAATTCTTAAATTTCTTAACGAGATATGTCATAACGCATTACAAATATTCAATTTGAAGTAGCCGTTCAATCAAAAAACGTCGAAAAGTCGAAAAGAAAATCGATGAAATTTCAGGTATTTTACCATATTTAGCTGAAAATGTAGCAAATCTTGTAGTTTTTTATTCATTTTAAATTTATTGAGAAGATCTAACCGAATTCTATAGAAATATTCAATTTTAAGTAACAATTTAAACAAAAAATTTCGTAAACTCGTAAAGAAAATCGGGGAATTTTCAGGTTTTTTTGCTATATTTTGATACAAATTGAGCAAAATTAGTCACGATTGGGCTAATTTTAAAGTTTTTGACGACATTGAACCAAATTCATTAGAAATATTCTATTTTTAATAGCATATAATTTATAAAACGTCGAAAGCTCGAAAAAATATTAGTGAAATTTCAGGTTTTTGGCCATATTCTTCTAAGAATTGAGCAAAACTAGTCATGTGTGCACTCATTTTAAAGTTTTGCACGATATTAAACCAAATTCTATCGAAATATTCAATTTTTCTTAGCAATTAACTCATAAAACATCGATGATTCGAAAAAATTCGGTGAAATCTTAGGTTTTTCGCCATATTTTGCTACGAATCCAGCAAAACTACTCAAGTTTTAAAAATTTTGAATTTTTTGACAATAGCTAACAAATTCTTTAAAAACTTTCAATTTTTTGTACTATAAAAATGTGGAAAAATCAAAACATATCGGTTAAATTTCAGTTCCTTGGCCATATTTGCTAATAATTTGGCAAAACTAACCAAGTTTGGACTCGCTTCAAATTATTTTACGAGATATGTCCTAACTCATTAGAATAATTCAATATTTCTTAGCCATTAAATAATATAGCGTCGAAAACTCGAATAGAAGATCTGTGAAATTTCAGCTTTTTTACCATATTTTGCTAACAATTAAGAAAACTTAGTTAAGTTTTTACTCATTTTAAATATATTGACGAGAACTAACCGAATTCTTTAAAAATATTTATTTTTTTATAGCAGTTAAAGAATAAATTTCAAAAACTCGAAAAGAAAATCGGTGAAATTTCAGGTTTTTTACCATATTTTTCTAAGAATTGAGCAAAACTAGTCAAGTCATAAAAGGTTTTTACTCATTTTTAATTCATTGACGAGATATAACCCATTTTATCACAAATATTTAATTTTTCTCAACAGTTAACCCAGAAAACGTCGAGTACTCGAAGAAAATCGGAAACATTCCAGGTTTTTGGCCATACTTTGAAAAGACATGAGCAAAACCAGTCAAGTTTGGACTCGATTTAAATAAAATGACGAATTATGTCAAAACTCATTAGATATATTCAATTTTTCGTAGCCGTTAAATTGTTCAGTGTTTTGCTTTTATTTTATTAAAATTCGTTTAAACCTCGTAGAACATGTAAACATTTTGAAGTTATCAAGTAGATGTGTCCGAATTTCTGGTTTTTGTTACGATTTTCTACCGCAGTAAACGAAGAAAGAGGGGAAATTTATGTCTTTTTTATATTTTCTGGTATTTGTCACTATATTACATCAAATTCAAATCAATCTGGTTTTATCTAGTCTCGTTTGAAAGATCAAACGGATATCTTTCTAAATTAGAACAGAATGTTCACTTGTTAGAGCAAAATAGTCGGAGTCGACTCCAGGAGTCCGACTCCAAAAGGTCAACTCCTTCAGTTCGACTCCGGGAGTTGGTTTCCAGGATTTGACTCCGAAAGGTCGACTCCGGGAGGTCGATTGCAATTGTTTGACTCCGGGAGGGTTGACTCCGTTATGAATTACGGTCTATGACCAGAGTTCAATGATCAGAGGTCAATCGCCAGAGGTCGATGACCCGAGGTCGATGACCCAAGGGTATGACCTGAGGTCAATGACCCTAGGTGAATGACCCGAGGTCAATGACCCTAGGTCAATGAACCGAGGAAGCTGACAATACGTCGATGACCCAAGGTTGATGACCTGAGGTCAATGACCTTGAAATGACTCTGTGAGGTCGACTCCGGGGGGACGACTCCAAGAGGTTCACTTCGGGAGATTGACTCCGGGAGATAGACTCCGTGAGGTCGATTCCGTGAGGTCGTCTCTGGGAGGTCGACTCCGGGAGGTCGACTCCGGGTGGTGGACTCCATGATTTCAACTCCGGGAGGTGGACTCAGGGAGGGTCGACTCCGTGATGCTTTACGGTATATGACCCGAGGTCAATGACCCTAGGTCAATGACCCTAGGTAAATGCCCAGAGGTCAATGACCCGAGGTCGATGACCCAAGGGTATGACCCGAGGTCAAAGACCCGAGGTCGATGACAATACGGCGATGACCCGAGGTCAATGACCTTGGGATGACTCTGTGAGGTCGACTCCAGGAGGTTGACTCCAGGAGGTCGACTCCGGGAGGTCGACTCCAGGAGGTCGACACCGGGAGGTCGACTCCGGGAGGTCGACACCGGGAGGTCGACTCCGGGAGGTCGACTCCGGGAGGTCGACTCAAGGAGGTCGACTCCAGGAGGTCGACTCCGGGAGGTCGACTCCAGGAGGTCGACTCCGGGAGGTCGACTCCAGGAGGTCGACTTTATGATTTCAACTCCGGGAGGTGGACTCCGGGAGGGTCGACTCCGTGATGCTTTACGGTATATAACCTGAGGTCAATGACCCTAGGTCAATGACCCAAGGTCGATGACCCGAGGTTTATGACCCGAGTTCAATGACCCAAGGTCAATGACCCGAGGTCAATCACCCAAGGTCAATGATCCTAGGTCAACGACCCGAGGTCGCTGACACTACGTCGATGACCCGAGGTCAATGACCTTAGGACGACTCCGTGAGGTCGACTCCGGATGGTCGAATCCGTGAGGTCGACCCCGGGAGTATGACTCCGGGAGTATGACTCCGAGGGGTCGACCCCGGGAGGTCGACTCCGGGAGGTGGACTCCTTGATGTTGACTCCGGGAGGTGTACTGCTTGATTTAAACTCCGGGAGGTCGACCCCCGGAGGTGGACTTCTTTATCTTGACTCCATGAGGTGGACTCCTTTATTTCAACTCCAGGAGGTGGAGTTGAGGTCGGAGTCGACTCCAGGAGTCCGACTCCAAAAGGTTTACTCCTTCAGTTCGATTCCGCGAGTTGGTTTCCAGGAGTTTGACTCCGAAAGGTCGACTCCGGGAGGTCGAATGCAATTGTTTGACTCCGGGAGGGTTGACTCCGTTATGAATTACGGTCTATGACCCGAGGTCAATGATCAGAGGTCAATCCCCAGAGGTCGATGACCCGAGGTCGATGACCCAAGGGTATGACCCGAGGTCAATGACCCGAGATCGATGACCCAAGGGTATGACCCGAGGTTAATGACCCGAGGTCAATGACCCGAGTTCAATGACCCGAAGTCAATGACCCTAGGACAATGACCCGAGGTAGCTGACAATACGTCGATGACCTAAGGTTGATTACCCGAGGTCAATGACCTTGGGATGACTCTGTGAGGTCGACTACGGAAGTCGACTCCGGCAGGTTGACTCTGGGAGGTCGGCTCCGGGAGGTCGACTCCGGGAGGTCGACTCCAGGAGGTCGACTCCGGGAGGTTGATTCCAGTAGGTAGAATCCAGAAGGTCGGCTCCGGGAGGTCGACTCCTGGAGGTCGACTCCGTGTGGTGGACTCCATGATTTCGACTCGGGAGGTGGACTCCAGGAGGGTCGAATCCGTGATGCATTACGGTATATAACCTGGGTCATTGACCTTGGGTCAATGACCCTAGGTCAATTACCCAAGGTCAATGACCCTAGGTCAATGACCCGAGGTCGATGCCCACAGGTCAATGACCCGAGGTCGATGACCCGAGGTTTATGACCCGAGTTCAATGACCCTAGGTCAATGACCCGAGGTCAATCACCCGAGGTCTATGACCCTAGGTCAACGACCCGATGTCGCTGATACAACGTCGATGACCCGAGGTCAATGACCTTAGGACGACTCCGTGAGGTCGACTCCGTTTGGTCGAATCCGTGAGGTCGACCCCGGGAGTATGACCGCGGGAGGTCGACTCCGGGAGGTCGACTCCGGGAGGTCGACTCCGGGAGGTCGACTCCGGGAGGTCGACTCCGGGAGTTGGACTCCTTGATGTTGACTCCGGGAGGTGTACTCCTTGATTTCAACTCCGGGAGTTCGACCCCCGTGGTTGGACTCCTTTATTTTGACTCCTGGAGGTGGACTCTTTTATTTCAACTCCGGGAGGTAGACTTTGGGAGGGTCGACTCCGTGATGACTTTCGCTATAGGACCCGAGGTCAATGACCCTAGGTCGATGACCCGAGGTGGATGACCCGAGGTGGATGACCCGAGGTCGATGGCTTGAGGTCGATGACCCGAGGTCGCTGACCTGAGGTCGATGACCCAAGGACAATGACCTGGGATCGACTCGGCGAGGTTGATTGCGGCCGGTCTATTATGGGTTGTCAATTCCGTAGGGACAGTTATGAGAAGACGACTCTGACAGGGCAATTGCGGGTGGTCCACGTTGAAGGTTATGACGAGATATAACCAAATTCTTATTAAATATTTAATTTTTCGTAGCCTTTAACTTATAAAACGTCGATGACTCGAAAAAATTTGGTGAAATTATAGGTTTTTGGCCATATTTTGCTACGAATTCAGCAAATCTTTTGACGAGATATTACCACATTCTAGAAAAATATTCTATTTTTAATAACATATAACTGGTAAAAAGTCGAAAGCTCGAAGAAAAATATAGAAATTTCAGGTTTTTGGCCGAATTTTGGTAAATATTTAGTAAATCTAGTCAAGTATTAACTCATTTTAATATTTTATGACAGTTTTTAAAGAAATTTTTTAAACATTTTAATTTTTTTTAGCAGTTTACCGAAAAACCGTCAAAATATCATAATAAATCGGTGAAATTTCTGGTCTTTGGACATATTCTGGTTAGAATTGAGCAAAACTAGTCAGGTTTGCACTCATTTTAAAGTTTTTGACGAGATTAAACCAAATTCTATCGAAATATTAAATTCTTCGTAGCAATTGACTCAATAAACGTTTAAACCTCGAAAAAAATCGGTGAAATTTCAGGTTTTTTCACATATTTTGCTAAACAATTGAGCAAAACTACACAAGTTGGGACTCATTTTAATGTATTTGACAAAATATAACCAAATTTTTTAAGAAATATATAATTTTTCGTAGTATATAACTCATAAAACGTCGATGACTCGAAAATATTCGGTGAAAGCTTAGGTTTTTTGCCATATTTTGCTACGAATTGAGCAAAACTACTCAATTTTTAAGTAATTATTTTATTTATTTTTTTTATTTCTTACCAAATTATTTAAAATTTTCTATTTTTTAGCAGTTAACCCAAAATACGTAGAAAAATTAATACAAATCGGTGAAAATTCAGTTCTATTGCCATATTTTGCTAATAATTGAGTAAAACTAAGCATGTTTGGACTCGTTTTAAATAATTTTACGAGATATGTCCTTAATCATTAGAAATATTCAATTTGTTGTAGCCGTTAATGAAAAAACCGTCGAAAAATCGAAAAGAAGATCGGTGAAATTTCAGGTTTTTTCCATATTTTGCTAAAAATTGAGCAAAACTATTCATGTTTTTACTCATTTTAAATTTATTGACGACATCTAAACAAATTAATCACAAATATTTAATTTTACTCAGCATTTACCCAAAAAACGTCAAAAAATCAAAACAAATCGGTGAAATTTTAGGTCTTTGGCCATTGTTTGCTAAGAATTGAGCAAAACTAGTCAAGTTTGCACTCATTTTAAATTTTTTCACGAGATCTAACCAAATACTATCGAAATATTCAAGTTTTCTTAGGAATGAACTCAATAAACATCGAGAACTAATAAAGAAAATATGTGAAATTTCAGGTTTTTTCCCTTTCTTTGCTTAAAATTGTGCGAAACTAGTCATTTTTGGACTCATTTTATAGTTGTTGACGAAAAAACCAAATTCTATAGAAATATTACATTTTTCTCAACTATTAACTCAAAATCGTCGAAGACTCGAAAAGAATCGGTGAAAATTCAGGTTTTCGGGTATATTTTGCTAAAATGTGAACGAAACATGTCAGGATTTACCTCATTTTAATGTTTATATAATGATCTATACATATTCAGAAGAAATACTCTTTATTTCCTAGCAGTTAACCCATGGAACCTCGAAAACTCAAAACAAATCGGTGAAATTTCAGGTTTTTGGCCATATTTTAACAATTATTTAGCAAAACTAGTCATGATAGGGCTTATTTTACAGTTTTTTACAAAATATACCCAAATTCTATAGAAATATTCCGTTGTTATTCCCATTTAACTGATAAATTCGCCGAAAACTCGATAAAAAATGCGGTGAAATTTCAGGTTCTTGGCAATATTTTGCTAAATATTGAAGATATCTAATCAAGTTTGTATTCATTTTAAATTTTTTGACGTGAAATAACCAAATTCTTAAGAAATGTTTAATTTTTCGTAACATTTAACTCATAAAAGGTTGATGACTCGAAAAAAATCGATGAAATTATAGGTTTTTGGCAATATTTTGCTACGAATGGAGCGAAACTACACTAGTTTTAACTAATTTAAATATTTTTGAAATGTTCTAACCAAATTCTTTAAATATTTACAATTTTTTTTAATAGTTAACCCAAAAACGACTGAATTTCATGACAAATCGGTCTAATTTCAGGTCCTTGGCCATATTTTGAATAGAATTGAGCAAAACTAGTCATGTTCTAACTCCTTTGTCATAATTGATCGAGATATGTGCCTATGCATAAGAAATATTCAATTTTATCTAGCCATTAACTGAAAAACGTCGAAACTAAAAAAATGGAGAAATTCGAGGGTTTTTGCCTTATTTTTCTAAAAATTGAGTAAACATAGTCAAGATTAGGCTAATTTTTAATGTTTTTGACGAGCTAAAACCAAATTCTATAGAAATATTCCATTTTTTTAGCATTTAACTGATAAAACCCCGAAAACTCGAAAAAAAACGTCAAGACTCGAAAAAAATCGGGGAAATTTTAGGTTATCGGCCATATTTTGCTAAAAATTGAGCAAAAATAGTCAGGTATTAACTCATTTTAAATATGTTTGACAAAGCCTGATAAAAAATTTTTTTAAATTTTAAATTTTTTTTAGCAGTTCACCCAAATATCTTCAAATAATCGAAACAAATCGGTAAAACTTAAGGTTATTGGCCATGTTTTGCGAATATTTTAGGTTTTTTGCCATACTCTGCTAAAAATTGAGCAAAACTACGCAGGTTTGGACTTATTTTTAAGTTTTTGACGTGATATAACCAAATTATTAAGAAATAGCTAATTTTTCTTTGCATCTAACTCATAAAACGTCGTGGATTCGAGAAGATTCTGTGAAAGCATAGGTTTTTGACCATATTTTGCTAAGAATTAAGCAAAACTACTGAAGTTTTAACTAATTTTATATTTTTTTACAATGTCTAACCAAATTCTTTAAAAACTCACAAGTTCGTATAAACAGTTAACCAAAAAACGTTAAAAAAGTAAAACAAATCAGTGAAATTTCAGGTTTTTGGCCATATTTTGTTAATTATTGAGCCAAAATAACCAAGTCTTGAGCAGTCTTAAATTTTTTAACGAGATATGTCATAACTCATTACAAATATTCAATTTGAAGTAGCCGTTCAATCAGAAAACGTCGAAAAGTCGAAAAGAAAATCGATGAAATTTCAGGTATTTTACCATATTTAGCTAAAAATGTAGCAAATCTTGTAGGTTTTTATTCATTTTAAATTTATTGAAAAGATCTATCCGAATTCTATAGAAATATTCAATTTTAAGCAACAATTTAAACAAAAAATTTCGTAAACTCGTAAAGAAAATCGGGGAAATTTCAGGTTTTTTTGCTATATTTTGATACAAATTGAGCAAAATTAGTCACGATTGGGATAATTTTAAAGTTTATGACGACATTTAACCAAATTCTTTAGAAATATTCTATTTTTAATAGCATATAACTTATAAAACGTCGAAAGTTCGAAAAAAATATAAGTGAAATTTCAGGTTTTTGGCCATATTCTGCTAAGAATTGACTAAAACTAGTCATGTGTGCACTCATTTAAAAGTTTTTGACGAGATTCAACCAAATTCTATCGAAATATTCAATTTTTCTTAGCAATTAACTCATAAAACATCGATGATTCGAGAAAATTCGGTGAAATCTTAGGTTTTTCGCCATATTTTGCTACGAACCAGCAAAACTACTCAAGTTTTAAAAATTTTAAATTATTTGACAATAGCTAACCAAATTCTTTAAAAATTTTCAATTTTTTGTACCATAAAAATGTCGAAAAATCAAAACAAATCGGTTAAATTTCAGTTCTTTGGCCATATTTTGCTAATAATTTGGCAAAACTAACCAAGTTTGGACTCGCTTCAAATTATTTTACGAGATATGTCCTAACTCATTAGAAGAATTCAATATTTCTTAGCCATTAAATCATATAGCGTCGAAAACTGGAATAGAAGATCTGTGAAATTTCAGCTTTTTTACCATATTTTGCTAAAAATTAAGCAAACTTAGTCAAGTTTTTACTCATATTAAATATATTGACGAGAACTAACCGAATTCTTTAAAAATATTTAATTTTTTATAGCAGTTAAAAAATAAATTTCAAAAACTCGAAAAGAAAATCGGTGAAATTTCAGGTTTTTTGCCATATTTTTCTAAGAATTGAGCAAAACTAGTCAAGTCATAACAAGTTTTTACTCATTTTTCATTCATTGACGAGATATAACCAATTTTATCACAAATATTTAATTTTTCTCAACAGCTAACCCAGAGAACGTCAATAACTCGAAGAAAATCGGAAACATTCCAAGTTTTTGGCCATATTTTTAAAAGTCTTGAGCAAAACCAGTCAAGTTTGGACTCGATTTAAATAATATGACGAATTATGTCAAAACTCATTAGATATATTCAATTTTTCGTAGCCGTTAAATTGTTCAGTGTTTTGCTTTTATTTTATTAAAATTCGTTTAAACCTCGTAGAATATGTAAACATTTTGAAGTTATCAACTAGATGTGTCCGAATTTCTGGTTTTTGTTACGATTTTCTACCGCAGTAAACGATGAAAGAAGGGAAATTTATGTCTTTTTTATATTTTCTGGTATTTGTCACTTTATTACATCAAATTCAAGTAAATCTGGTTGTATCTAGTCTCGTTTGGAAGATCAAACGGATATCTTTCTAAATTAGAACAGAATGATCACTTGTTAGAGCAAAATAGTCGGAGTCGACTCCAGGAGTCCGACTCCAAAAGGTCGACTCCTTGAGTTCGACTCCGGGAGTTGGTTTCCAGGAGTTTGACTCCGAAAGGTCGACTCCGGGAGGTCGAATGCAATTGTTTGACTAAGCGAGGGTTGACTCCTTTATGAATTACGGTCTATGACCCGAGGTCAATGATCAGAGGTCGATCCCCAGAGGTCAATGACCCGAGGTCAATGGCCCAAGGGTATGACCCCAGGTCATTGACCCGAGGTCAATGTCCTGAGGTCAATGACCTTGGGATGACTCCGTGAGGTCGACTCCGGGAGGACGACTCCGGTAGGTTGACTCCGGGAGGTCGACTCTGGGAGGTCTCCTCCAAGAGGTCTTCTCCGGGAGGTCGACTCCGGGAGGTCGCCTCCGGGAGGTCGACTCCGGGAGGTCGACTCCGGGAGCTGGACTCCTTGATTTCAACTCCGGGAGGTGGACTCCTGGAGGGTCGACTCCGTGATGCTTTACTGTATATGACCCGAGGACAATGAACCTAGGTCAATGACCCTTGGTCAATGACCCGAGGTATATGACCCGAGGACAATGAACCTAGGTCAATGACCCTAGGTCAATGACCCGAGGTCGATGCCCAGAGGTCAATGACCAAAGGTCGATGACCCGAGGTTTATGACCCAAGGTCAATGACCCTAAGTCAATGACCCGAGTTCAATCACCCGAGGTCAATGACCCGAGGTCGCTAACACTACGTCGATGACCCAAGGTCGATGACTCGAGGTCAATGACCATAGGACGGCTCCGTGAGGTCGACTCTGGGAGGTCGATTCTGTTTGGTCAACCCCGGTTGGACGACTCCATTGGTCTTCTCCGGGAGGTCAACTCCGGGTGGTCGAATCTGTGATGTCGACTCCGGGAGTATGACACCGGGAGTATAACTCCGAGAGGTCGACTCCGGGAGGTACACTCCGGGAGTTAAAATCCGGGAGGTCGACTCCGGGAGGTGGACTCCTTGATTTTGACTCCGGGAGGTGTACTCCTTGATATCAACTCCGGGAGGTCGACCCTGGGAGGTGAACTCCTTTATTTTGACTCCTGGAGGTGGACTCTTTTATTTCAACTTTGGGAGGTGGACTCCGGGAGGTAGACTCCGGGAGGGTCGACTCCGTGATGACTTTCGCCATACGACCCGAGGTCAATGACCCTAGGTCGATGACCCGAGGTCAATGACCCGAGGTAGCTGACCATACGTCGATGACCCAAGGTGAATGACCTTGGGATGACACTGTGAGGTCGACTCCGGGAGGACGATTCCAAGATGTCCACTTCGGGTGGTTGACTCCGGGAGATCAACTCCGGAAGGTCGACTCCAGGAGGTCGACTAAGGGAGTATGACTCCAAGAGGTCGACCCCGGGAGGTCAACTCCGGGAGGTCAACTCCGGGTGATCGACTCCGGGAGGTCGACTCCGGGTGGTTGACTCCGGGAGGTCGACTCCGGGTGGTGGACTCCTTGATTTCAACTAAGGGAGTTGGACTCCGGGAGGGTCGACTCCGTGATACTTTACGGTTTATGACCCGAGGTCAATGACCCTAGGTCAATGACCCTAGGTCAATGACCCTAGGTCGATGCCCAGAGGTCAATGACCCAAGGTCGATGAACCAAGGTGATTACCCAAGGTCAATGACCCGTGGTCAAAGACACGAGGTCAATGACCGAGGTCAATGACCCGAAGTCAATGACCCTAGGTCAATGACCCGAGGTCAATGAATCGAGGTCAATAAAAATACGACGATGACCCAAGGTCGATGACCCGAGATCAATGACCTTGGGATGACTCTGTGAGGTCGACTCCGGGAGGACGACACCAAGAGGTCCACTTCGGGAGGTTGACTCCGGGAGATCGACTTTGGGAGGATGACTCCGTGAGGTCGACTCCGGGAGAACGACTCCGGGAGTTCGACTCAAGGAGGTCGACTCCGGCAGGACGACTCCAAGAGGTCTTCTCCGGGAGGTCAACTCCGGGTGGTCGAATCCGTGAGGTCGACTCCGGAAGGTCGACTCCAGGAGGTCGACTCCGGGAGGTCAACTCCGGGAGATGGACTCCATGATGTTTCATTCTTCATTGATTTCAACTCCGGGAGGTCGACCCCCGGAGGTGGACTCCTTTATTTTGACTCCTGGAGGTGGACTCCTTTATTTCAACTCCGGGAGGTGGACTTTGGGAGGGTCGACTCCGTGATGACTTTCGCTATAGGACCCGAGGTCAATGACCCTAGGTCGATGACCCGGGGTCGATGACCCGAGGTGGATGACCCGAGGTCGATGGCCTGAGGTCGATGACCCGAGGTCGCTGACCTGAGGTCAATGACCCAAGGACGATGACCCGAGATCGACTCGGCGAGGTCGATTCCGGGTGGTCTATTATCGGTTGTGAATTCCGTTGGGACAGTTATGAGAAGACGACTCTGATAGGTCAATTCCGGGTGGTTGACGTTGAAGTTTATGACGAGATATATCCAAATTCTTTTTAAATATTTAATTTTTCGTAGCCTATAACTCTAAAAAGGTCGATGACTCGATAAAATTGGGTGAAATTATAGGTTTTTGGCCATATTTTGCTACGAATTGAGCAAATCTTTTGACGAGATATTACCACATTCTAGAGAAATATTCTATTTTTAATAGCATATAACTGATAAAAAGTCGAAAGTTCGAAGAAAAATATAGAAATTTCAGGTTTTTGGCCGATTTTGGTAAATATTTAGTAAATCTAGTCAAGTATTAACTCATTTTAATATTTTTTGACAGTTTTAAACGAAATTTTTTAAACATTTTAATTTTTTTTAGCAGTTTACCCAAAAACCGTCAAAATATCATAAAAAATCGGTGAAATTTCTGGTCTTTGGACATATTCTGGTTAGAATTGTGCAAAACTACACAAGTTGGGACTCATTTTAAAGTATTTGACAACATACAACCAAATTTCTTAAGAAATATATAATTTTTTATAGCATTTAACTCATAAAACGTCGATGACTCGAAAATATTCGGTGAAAGCTTAGGTTTTTCACCATATTCTACGAATTGAGCAAAACTACTCAATTTTTAACTAATTATTTTAATTTTTTTTAAATTTCTTACCAAATTATTTAAAATTTTCTATTTTTTAGCAGTTAACCCAAAAAACGTAGAAAAATTAATACAAATCGGTGAAAATTCAGTTCTATTGCCATATTTTGCTAATAATTGAGCAAAACTAAGCATGTTTGGACTAGTTTTAAATAATTTTACGAGATATGTCCTTAATCATTAGAAATATTCAATTTCTTGTAGCCGTTAATGCAAATACCGTCGAAGAATCGAAAAGAAGATCGGTGAAATTTCAGGATTTTTGCCATATTTTGCTAAAAATTGAGCAAAACTATTCATGTTTTTACTCATTTTGAATTTATTGACGACATCTAAACAAATTAATCACAAATATTTAATTTTACTCAGCATTTACCCAAAAAACTTCAAAAAATCAAAACAAATCGGTGAAATTTTAGGTCTTTGGCCATTGTTTGCTAAGAATTGAGCAAAACTAGTCAAGTTTGCACTCATTTTAAATTTTTTCACGAGATCTAACCAAATACTATCGAAATATTCAAGTTTTCTTAGGAATGAACTCAATAAACATCAAAAACTCATAAAGAAAATAGGTGAAATTTCAGGTTTTTTCCCTTACTTTGCTTAAAATTGTGCGAAACTAGTCATTTTTGGACTCATTTTAAAGTTGTTGACGAAAAAACCGAATTCTATAGAAATATTAAATTTTTCTCAACTGTTAACTCAAAATCGTCGAAGACTCGAAAAGAATCGGTGAAAATTCAGGTTTTCGGGGATATTTTGCTAAAATAGGAACCAAACATGTCAGGATTTACCTCATTTTAATGTTTATATAATGATCTATACATATTCAGAAGAAATACTATTTATTTCCTACCATATATAAATATTATATTGAAGAAATCTAGTCAAGTTTGTAATCATTTTAAATTTTTCAACGAGAAATAACCAAATTCTTAAGAAATGCTTAGTTTTTCGTAACATTTAACTCATAAATCGTTCATGACTCGAAAAAAGTCAATGAAATTTTAGGTTTCTGGCAATATTTAGCTACGAATTGAGCGAAACTACTCCAGTTTTAACTTATTTAATTTTTTTTAATATTTTAACCAAATTTTTTAAATATTTCCAATTTTTTTTAGTAGTTAACCCAAAAACGACAAAAATTCATGACAAATCGGTGAAATTTCAGGTTTTTGGCCATATTTTGAATAGAATTGAGAAAAACTAGTCAAGTTTTAACTCATTTGTCATAATTGATCGAGATATGTGCATACACATAAGAAATATTCAATTTTATCTAGCCGTTAACTGAAAAACGTCGAAACTAAAAAATAACAAATAAATGATTAAAAGATTCACTTTTACAATTTCCACCGTTTATTAAAAACACGACCGGTTTCGGCTGGAACAGCCATCTTCAGGTGAGGAATTATTTTTTCTCAAGGTATATATAAGGTAGAAGGGAGGGTTGGGTGGGTGAGGTGAGGAATATGGGGAGGGAAGTGGGTGAAATGAGGGGAAAAGGAGGAGTGGGTGGAGGAGGCAAGTAAGGGTTAACGGGTACTGTCCGGGGCAGGGGAACTATCCGGGGGGTAAAGGTTATTCTTATCTGGGAGGCTGTTTTTGGGAAGGGTACAAAGAAGTAGAGGAGAATATGGCCTAGGGATTATCTCATTAACCACGTTCTCGGAAACCATTTCAGATACTAAAATTTCTCTATGTTCAAGAAAATTCATTTTTGGACCTTTGGGGACCACGTGCAAAATCTCGGGAATGAAGGAAGAGGAGTGCTGGAAGCGGTTAAGGTGTTGTGCAAAGTGGGAAGTTGAAGAATTAGTAAGGAATGATTTTTTATGCTCATTTGCCCGTATCTGAAAATTACGTCCAGATTGGCCTACATAAACACTATCACAGTCAGAACATTTTAGTTTGTAGATTCCAGATTTAAATTCTTTTTTAATTTCATCTTTATTATTCACAAGAAATGAATGTAGGTTCTTTTTATTATAAAAGGCTGGTTTTATAGATTCCTTAGGGAGGGTGTTGGAGATTTTTAGAGAACAAATATCAGTAAAATTAAAACTAAACCATTTCGGAGGAATATCTAACAAAGGTGTAGAAAGGGAAAAA
Source organism: Sympetrum striolatum (assembly GCA_947579665.1). Taxonomy (NCBI): domain Eukaryota; kingdom Metazoa; phylum Arthropoda; class Insecta; order Odonata; family Libellulidae; genus Sympetrum; species Sympetrum striolatum. The sequence goes on along the minus strand of OX388342.1, from coordinate 20,140,165 downwards.
ATTTTATCAATTGCTAGTTTCCTTAACTTTTTGGACAGAAGTTTATCTATTAATGAAGTTTGGAACCCGTTCTTTTTAGCGATATATTTGATAGTTGTGAGTTCGTTATTAAAATCAGATTCAGACATGGGGATATGAGTTAGTCGGTGGATGAGAGCATGAAATGAGGAATGTTTCTGAGCCGGGTGATGGTTAGAGGAAGCAGGAATGGTATGGTCAGTATAGGTGGGTTTTCGGTAGATGGAGAAGGTTATTTTATTATTCAGTCGGTGGAGGGAGAGGTCCAAGAAATTTAATGAGCAATTGTTTTCTAATTCAACCGTAAATTTGATGGAAGGGTGCATGTTATTCAAAAAAGAGTGAAACCCTGAAAGTTGTCTTTCGGTGCCATTCCAAATGCACAGAATATCGTCCACGTACCTATACCAACATTGGACATGGTTTAAAAGTTTGCAATCGGAGTTGAATAATTTTGTTTCCAGAGAATTCATAAAAATGTTTGCAAGTAATGGAGATAAAGGAGATCCCATGGCGAGACCATCATTTTGCTTGTAGAACACATCCTTAAATTTAAAAAAGTTTTGTTTTGTACATATATCAATTAATTTTAAGTAATCTCGAATCATATCATTGTTCATGTTTGCACTAAATAGTTTTTCTTCAATGATGTTTTTTACTTCACACACCGGCACATTTGTAAATAAATCACTGACATCAAATGAAACAAATTTGGCATTACGGTTTAAATTTACATTTTTTAGTTTATGTGCTAGGTCTATTGAGTTGAGGACACTGTATTTCTGGGTAAATAAATTCAAACTTTCTAGGAGGGAATTCACTCTATGGGAAAGTTTATGCGCAGGAGAGCCAATCGAAGAGATCACTGGCCTAATAGGGATGTCACTCTTGTGTATCTTGGGGAGTCCATATAATCTTGGCGGCTGGGGATTCATCTCATACACTCGAAATTTCACAAATTCAGGAATTAGGTTTGTTTCACTAATAGTTTTTCTCACAAGACATTGAAACACTGGAGTTGGATCTTTCTTTAAAGTTATTAACTGGTGGTTGTTGATGAAATTTTTACACTTATCTGAATAATCACACTCGTTAAGAATCACAACGCAATCTCCTTTGTCAGCTTTTGTTATAATTAGATTTTCTTCCTTAACAGATTTCTGTAACTTCCTTATTGTATTACGATTACTAATTTCACAGTTTGTAGGGGAAGCGAGATGTTTAACATGTTGGGAAATGATCTCGGCACACTCATATTTAATTTTAGGATGTTTGTTTAAAGCAAAATCACAGTCAGCTGACAGGTTGATGAAATCACTGGGGGATTTTGGGAGGGGAGGGCAATACTTCAATCCATGTTCTAAAAAGGCAGTTTCAGACGGAGTGAATTGGTGATCCGATAAATTGAGGATGCGATCATGGAACACGTGGTTAATCTGAGGGTTACTTGGAGGGTTCTTCACAGCACTAGACAACTTCAGGGCGAGAAACTTTTTCCTCAGGGAGGAACGTTTCTTAAAACAGATCTCACTCGTCGTTTCTCTTACCTGGTCATCGAAGATGGACCATTCAATCCAAGTGAGGGAATGCAGGAGTTCAGTATGTAGTAACAGTAGATAGTAACACAGGTTCTGACGTACAGCATACCAGTGACGAATTTCTTCCTTAAGCCAAAAGGTTTTGGCCCGGACGACAGCTCTGGAACCTTGTGGAGAGATGTTGTTGCCCCTGATTTGGATGTATTTCGGGAAAACCCCATTTCTCAGACAAATACTGTTGAAGTAGATCTTCTGGGAAACTAGGTTCTTCTTGATGAATAATTTCCTGTAGAATTTCGCCTTAACGCCTGTACTGGCTTCACAAATAAAATCTATGGTTGAAGGCTTCACTTTGTGGAAATCCATAACAAATAAATGATTAAAAGATTCACTTTTACAATTTCCACCGTTTATTAAAAACACGACCGGTTTCGGCTGGAACAGCCATCTTCAGGTGAGGAATTATTTTTTCTCAAGGTATATATAAGGTAGAAGGGAGGGTTGGGTGGGTGAGGTGAGGAATATGGGGAGGGAAGTGGGTGAAATGAGGGGAAAAGGAGGAGTGGGTGGAGGAGGCAAGTAAGGGTTAACGGGTACTGTCCGGGGCAGGGGAACTATCCGGGGGGTAAAGGTTATTCTTATCTGGGAGGCTGTTTTTGGGAAGGGTACAAAGAAGTAGAGGAGAATATGGCCTAGGGATTATCTCATTAACCACGTTCTCGGAAACCATTTCAGATACTAAAATTTCTCTATGTTCAAGAAAATTCATTTTTGGACCTTTGGGGACCACGTGCAAAATCTCGGGAATGAAGGAAGAGGAGTGCTGGAAGCGGTTAAGGTGTTGTGCAAAGTGGGAAGTTGAAGAATTAGTAAGGAATGATTTTTTATGCTCATTTGCCCGTATCTGAAAATTACGTCCAGATTGGCCTACATAAACACTATCACAGTCAGAACATTTTAGTTTGTAGATTCCAGATTTAAATTCTTTTTTAATTTCATCTTTATTATTCACAAGAAATGAATGTAGGTTCTTTTTATTATAAAAGGCTGGTTTTATAGATTCCTTAGGGAGGGTGTTGGAGATTTTTAGAGAACAAATATCAGTAAAATTAAAACTAAACCATTTCGGAGGAATATCTAACAAAGGTGTAGAAAGGGAAAAAATTTTATCAATTGCTAGTTTCCTTAACTTTTTGGACAGAAGTTTATCTATTAATGAAGTTTGGAACCCGTTCTTTTTAGCGATATATTTGATAGTTGTGAGTTCGTTATTAAAATCAGATTCAGAAATTGTAAAAGTGAATCTTTTAATCATTTATTTGTTATGGATTTCCACAAAGTGAAGCCTTCAACCATAGATTTTATAACTAAAAAATAACGGTGAAATTCAAGGGTTTTTGCCTTATTTATCTAAAAATTGAGTAAACATAGTCAAGATTAGTTTTATTTTTAAAGTTTTGACGAGCTAAAACCAGATTCTATAGAAATATTCCAATTTTTTTAGCATTAAACCGATAAAACCCCGAAAACTCGAAAAAAAACGTCAAGACTCGAAAAAAATCGTGGAAATTTTAGGTTATCGGCCATATTTTGCTAAAAATTGAGCAAAAGTAGTCAGGTATTAACTCATTTTAAATATGTTTGACAAAGCTTAATTAAAATTTTTTTAAATTTTCAATTTTTTTAGCAGTTCACCCAAATAACTTCAAAAAATCGAAACAAATCGATAAAACTTAAGGTTATTGGCCATGTTTTGCGAATATTTTAGGTTTTTTGCCATACTCTGCTAAAAATTGAGCAAAACTACGCAGGTTTGGACTTATTTTAAAGTTTTGACGTGATATAACCAAATTATTAAGAAATAGCTAATTTTTCTTTGCATCTAACTCATAAAACATCGTGGATTCGAAAAGATTCTGTGAAAGCATAGGTTTTTGACCATATTTTGCTAAGAATTAAGCAAAACTACTCAAGTTTTAACTAATTTTATATTTTTTTAAAATGTCTAACCAAATTCTTTAAAAACTCGAAAGTTCGTTTTAACAGTTAACCAAAAAACGTTAAAAAATTAAAACAAATCAGTGAAATTTCAGGTTTTTGGCCATATTTTGTTAATTATTGAGTTAAAATAACCAAGTTTTGACTAGTCTTAAATTTTTAAACGAGATATGTCATAACTCATTACAAATATTCAATTTGAAGTAGCCGTTCCATCAAAAAACGTCGAAAAGTCGAAAAGAAAATCGATGAAATTTCAGGTTTTTTACCATATTTAGCTAAAAATGTAGTAAATCTTGTAGGTTTTTATTCATTTTAAATTTATTGAAAAGATCTAACCAAATTCTATACAAATATTCAATTTTAAGTAACAATTTAAACAAAAAATTTCGTAAACTCGTAAAGAAAATCGGGGAAATTTCAGGTTTTTTTGCTATAATTGATACAAATTGAGCAAAATGAGTCACGATTGGGCTAATTTTAAAGTTTATGACGACATTGAACCAAATTCATTAGAAATATTCTATTTTTAATAGCATATAATTTATAAAACGTCGAAAGCTCGAAAAAAATATTAGTGAAATTTCAGGTTTTTGGCCATATTCTGCTAAGATTTGAGCAAAACTAGTCATGTGTGCACTCATTTTAAAGTTTTTGACGAGATTTTACCAAATTCTATCGATATATTCAATTTTTCGTAGCAATTAACTCATAAAACATCGATGATTCGAAAAAATTCGGTGAAATCTTAGGTTTTTCGGAATATTTTTCTACGAATCCAGCAAAACTACTCTACTTTTAAAAATTTTAAATTTTTTGACAATAGCTAACCAAATTCTTTAAAAATTTTAAATTTTTTGTACCATAAAAATGTCGAAAAATCAAAACAAATCGGTTAAATTTCAGTTCTTTGGCCATATTTTGCTAATAATTTAGCAAAAGTAACCAAGTTTGGACTCGTTTCAAATTATTTTACTAGATATGTGCTAATTCATTAGAAGAATTCAATTTTTCTTAGCCATTAAATCAAATAGCGTCGAAAACTCGAATAGAAGATGTCAAAAACCTTCAAAATATCATAAAAATCGGTGAAATTTCAGCTTTTTTACCATATTTTGCTAAAAATTAAGCAAACTTAGTCAAGTTTTTACTCATTTTAAATATATTGACGAGAACTAACCGAATTCTTTAAAAATATTTAATTTTTTATAACAGTTAAAAAATAAATTTCAAAAACTCGAAAAGAAAATCGGTGAAATTTCAGGTTTTTTGCCATATTTTTCTAAGAATTGAGCAAAACTAGTCAAGTCATAACAAGTTTTTACTCATTTTTAATTCATTGACGAGATATAACCAATTTTATCACAAATATTTAATTTTTCTCAACAGTTAACCCAGAAAACGTCGAGTACTCGAAGAAAATCGGAAACATTCCAGGTTTTTGGCCATATTTTGAAAAGACTTGAGCAAAACCAGTCAAGTTTGGACTCGATTTAAATAATATGACGAATTATGTCAAAACTCATTAGATATATTCAATTTTTCGTAGCCGTTAAATTGTTCAGTGTTTTGCTTTTATTTTATTAAAATTCGTTAAAACCTCGTAGAATATGTAAACATTTTGAAGTTATCAACTAGATGTGTCCGAATTTCTGGTTTTTGTTACGATTTTCTACCGCAGTAAACGATGAAAGAGGGGAAATTTATGTCTTTTTTATTTTCTGGTATTTGTCACTTTATTACATTAAATTCAAGTAAATCTGGTTGTATCTAGTCTCGTTTGGAAGATCAAACGGATATCTTTCTAAATTAGAACAGAATGTTCACTTGTTAGAGCAAAAAAGTCGGAGTAGACTCTAGGAGTCCAACTCCAAAAGGTCGACTCCTTGAGTTCGACTCCGGGAGTTGGTTTCCAGGAGTTGGACTCCGAAAGGTCGACTCCGGGAGGTCGAATGCAATTTTTAGACTAAGCGAGGGTTGACTCCTTTATGAATTACGGTCTATGACCCGAGGTCAATGATCAGAGGTCGATCCCAAGAGGTCAATGATCCGAGGTCGATGACCCAAGGGTATGACCCCAGGTCATTGACCCGAGGTCAATATCCCGAGGTCAATGACCTTGGGATGACTCTGTGAGGTCGACTCCGGGAGGTCTCCTGCGGGAGGTCTTCTCCGGGAGGTCGACTCCGGGAGGTTGACTCCGGGAGCTGGACTCCTTGATTTCAACTCCGGGAGGTGTACTCCGGGAGGGTCGACTCCGTGATGCTTTACGGTATATGACCCGAGGACAATGAACCTAGATCAATGACCCTAGGTCAATAACCCGAGGTCAATGCCCAGAAGTCAATGACCAAAGGTCGATGACCCGAGGTTTATGATCCGAGGTCAATGACCCTAGGTCAATGACCCGAGTTCAATCACCCGAGGTTAATCACCCGAGGTCAATGACCCTAGGTCAATGACCCGAGGTAGCTAACACAACGTCGATGACCCAAGGTCGATGACTCGAGGTCAATGACCTTAGGACGACTCCGTGAGGTCGACTCCGGGAGGTCGATTCCGTGAGGTCGACCCCGGGTGGACGACTCCAAGAGGTCTTCTCCGGGAGGTAAACTCCGGGTGGTCGAATCCGTGAGGTCGACTCCGGGAGTATGACACCGGGAGTATAACTCCGAGAGGTAGACTCCGAGAGGTCGACTCCGGGAGGTCGACTCCGGGTGGTCGAATCCGTGAGGTCGACTCCGGAAGGTCAACTCCGGGAGGTCGACTCCGGGAGGTCAACTCCGTGAGGTGGACTCCTTGATGTTGGCTCCGGGAGGTATACTCATTGATTTCAACTCCGGGAGGTCGACCCCCGGAGGTGGACTCCTTTATTTTGACTCCTGGAGGTGGACTCCTTTATTTCAACTCCGGGAGGTGGACTTTGGGAGGGTCGACTCCGTGATGACTTTCGCTATAGGACCCGAGGTCAATGACCCTAGGTCGATGACCCGAGGTCGATGACCCGAGGTGGATGACCCAAGGTCGATGGCCTAAGGTCGATGACCCGAGGTCGCTGACCTGAGGTCGATGACCCAAGGACGATGACCCGAGATCGACTTGGCGAGGTCGATTCCGGGTGGTCTATTATGGGTTGTCAATTCCGTAGGGACAGTTATGAGAAGACGACTCTGATAGGTCAATTCCGGGTTGTCGACGTTGAAGTTTATGACGAGATATAACCAAATTCTTATTAAATATTTAATTTTTCGTTGCCTTTAACTCATAAAACGTCGATGACTCAAAAAAATTTGGTGAAATTATAGGTTTTTGGCCATATTTTGCTACGAATTGAGCAAATCTTTTGACGAGATATTACCACATTCTAGAGAAATATTCTATTTTTAGTAGCATATAACTGATAAAAAGTCGAAAGCTCGAAGAAAAATATAGAAATTTCAGGTTTTTGGCCGAATTTTGGTAAATATTTAGTAAATCTAGTCAAGTATTAACTCATTTTAATATTTTTTGACAGTTTTAAACGAAATTTTTTAAACATTTTAATTTTTTTTAGCAGTTTACCCAAAAACCGTCAAAATATCATAAAAAATCGGTGAAATTTCTGGTCTTTGGACATATTCTGGTTAGAATTGTGCAAAACTACACAAGTTGGGACTCATTTTAAAGTATTTGACAACATATAACCAAATTTCTTAAGAAATATATAATTTTTATAGCATTTAACTCATAAAACGTCGATGACTCGAAAATACTCGGTGAAAGCTAAGGTTTTTCGCCATATTTTGCTACGAATCCAGCAAAATTACTCAAGTTAACTCATTAACTCATTATTAACTCATTATTAACTCATTTTAAATATGTTTGACAAAGCTTAATTAAAATTTTTTTAAATTTTCAATTTTTTTAGCAGTTCACCCAAATAACTTCAAAAAATCGAAACAAATCGATAAAACTTAAGGTTATTGGCCATGTTTTGCGAATATTTTAGGTTTTTTGCCATACTCTGCTAAAAATTGAGCAAAACTACGCAGGTTTGGACTTATTTTAAAGTTTTTGACGTGATATAACCAAATTATTAAGAAATAGCTAATTTTTCTTTGCATCTAACTGATAAAACGTCGTGGATTCGAAAAGATTCTGTGAAAGCATAGGTTTTTGACCATATTTTGCTAAGAATTAAGCAAAACTACTCAAGTTTTACCTAATTTTATATTTTTTTACAATGTATAACCAAATTCTTTAAAAACTCACAAGTTCGTTTTAACAGTTAACCAAAAAACGTTAAAAAATTAAAACAAATCAGTGAAATTTCAGGTTTTTTGCCATATTTTGTTAATTATTGAGCAAAAATAACCAAGTTTTGACTAGTATTAAATTTTTTAACGAGATATGTCATAACTCATTACAAATATTCAATTTGAAGTAGCCATTCAATCAGAAAACGTCGAATAGTCGAAAAAAAAATCGATGAAATTTAAGGTACTTTACCATATTTAGCTAAAAATGTAGCAAATCTTGAAGGTTTTTACTCATTTTAAATTTATTGAAAAGATCTAACCGAATTCTATAGAAATATTCAATTTTAAGTAACAATTTAAACAAAAAATTTCGTAAACTCGTAAAGAAAATCGGGGAAATTTCAGGTTTTTTTTGGACATATTCTGCTAAGACTTGAGCAAAACTAGTCATGTGTGCACTCATTTTAAAGTTTTTCACGAGATTCAACCAAATTCTATCGAAATATTCAATTTTTCTTAGGAATTAACACATAAAACATCGATGATTCGAAAAAATTCGGTGAAATCTTAGGTTTTTCGCCATATTTTGCTACGAATCCAGCAAAATTACTCAAGTTTCAAAAATTTTTAATTTTTTGACAATAGCTAACCAAATTCTTTAAAAATTTTCAATTTTTTGTACCGTAAAAATGTCGAAAAATCAAAACAAATCGGTTAAATTTCAGTTCTTTGGCCATATTTTGCTAATAATTTGGCAAAACTAACCAAGTTTGGACTCGCTTCAAATTATTTTACGAGATATGTCCTAACTCATTAGAAGAATTCAATATTTCTTAGCCATTAAATCAAATAGCGTCGAAAACTCGAATAGAAGATCTGTGAAATTTCAGCTTTTTTACCATATTTTGCTAACAATTAAGCAAACTTAGTCAAGTTTTTACTCATTTTAAATATATTGACGAGAACTAACCGAATTCTTTAAAAATATTTAATTTTTTATAGCAGTTAAAAAATAAATATCAAAAACTCGAAAAGAAAATCGGTGAAATTTCAGGTTTTTTGCCATATTTTTCTAAGAATTGAGCAAAACTAGTCAAGTCATAACAAGTTTTTACTCATTTTTAATTCATTGACGAGATATAACCAATTTTATCACAAATACTTAATTTTTCTCAACAGTTAACCCAGAAAACGTCGAGTACTCGAAGAAAATTGGAAACATTCCAGGTTTTCGGCCATATTTTGAAAAGACTTGAGCAAAACCAGTCAAGTTTGGACTCGATTTAAATAATATGACGAATTATGTCAAAACTCATTAGATATATTCAATTTTTCGTAGCCGTTAAATTGTTCAGTGTTTTGCTTTTATTTTATTAGAATTCGTTTAAACCTCGTAGAACATGTCAACATTTTGAAGTTATCAACTAGATGTGTCCGAATTTCGGTTTTTGTTACGATTTTCTACCGCAGTAAACGATGAAAGAGGGGAATTCTTTGTCTTTTTTATATTTTCTGGTATTTGTCACTATATTACATCAAATTCAAGTAAATCTGGTTGTATCTAGTCTCGTTTGAAAGATCAAACGGATATCTTTCTAAATTAGAACAGAATGTTCACTTGTTATAGCAAAATAGTCGGAGTCGACTCCAAAAGTCAGACTCCAAAAAGTCGAATCCTTGAGTTCGACTCCGGGAGTTGGTTTCCAGGAGTTTGACTTCGAAAGGTCGACTCCGGGAGGTCGAATGCAATTGTTTGACTCCGGGAGGGTTGACTCCGGGAGGGTTGACTCCGTTATGAATTACGGTCAATGACCCGAGGTCAATGATCAGAAGTCAATCCCCAGAGGTTGATGACCCGAGGTCAATGACCCGAGGTCAATGACCCGAGGTCAATGACCCGAGGTCAATGACCCGAGGTCAATGACCCGAGGTCAATGACCCGAGGTCAATGACCCGGAGTCAATGACCCTAGGTCAATGACCCGAGGTAGCTGACAATACGTCGATGACCCAAGGTCGATGACCCGAGGTAAATGACCTTGGGATGACTCTGTGAGGTCGACTCCGGGAGGACGACTCCAGGAGGTCAACTCCGGGTGGTCGACTCCGGGAGGTCGACTAAGGGAGTATGACTCCGATAGGTCGACCCCGGGAGGTCAACTCCGGGAGGTCGACTCCGGGTGGTCGACTCCGGGAGGTCGACTCAGGGTGGTGGACTCCTTGATTTCAACTCCGGGAGTTGGACTCCAGGAGGGTCGACTCCGTGATGCTTTACGGTATATGACCCGAGGTCAATGACCCAAGGTCAATGACCCTAGGTCAATGACCCTAGGTAAATGACCCAAGGTCGATGCCCAGAGGTCAATGACCCGGGGTCGATGACCAGAGGTCAATGACCCGAGGTCGATGACCCAAGGGTATGACCCGAGGTCAATAACCCGAGGTCAAAGACACGAGGTCAATGACCGAGGTCAATGACCCGAAGTCAATGACCCTAGGTCAATGACCCGAGGTCGATGACAATACGACGATGACCCAAGGTCGATGACCCGAGGTCAATGACCTTGGGACGACTCCATGAGGTCGACTCCGGGAGGTCAATTCCGTGAGGTCGACCCCGGGAGGACGACTCCATAAGGTCTTCTCCGGGAGGTCAACTCCGGGTGGTCGAATCCGTGAGGTCGACTCCGGGAGTATGACACCGGGAGTATAAATCCGAGAGGTCGACTCCGGGAGGTCGACTCCGGGAGGTCGACTCCGGGTGGTCGAATCCGTGAGGTCGACTCCGGAAGGTTGACTCCGGGAGGTCAACTCCGGGAGGAGGACTCCTTGATGTTGGCTCCGGGAGGTTTACTCATTGATTTCAACTCCGGGAGGTCGACCCCCGGAGGTGGACTCCTTTATTTTGACTCCTGGAGGTGGACTCCTTTATTTCAACTCCGGGAGGTGGACTTTGGGAGGGTCGACTCCGTGATGGCTTTCGCTATAGGACCCAAGGTCAATGACCCTAGGTCGATGACCCGAGGTCGATGACCCGAGGTGGATGACCCAAGGTCGATGGCCTGAGGTCGATGACCCGAGGTCGCTGACCTGAGGTCGATGACCCAAGGACGATGACCCGAGATCGACTCGGCGAGGTCGATTCCGGGTGGTCTATTATGGGTTGTCAATTCCGTAGGGACAGTTATGAGAAGACGACTCTGATAGGTCAATTCCGGGTTGTCGACGTTGAAGTTTATGACGAGATATAACCAAATTCTTATTAAATATTTAATTTTTCGTAGCCTTTATAAAACTTTCACCACTTACTTACTTTATTTCATAAAACGTCGATGACTCGAAAAAATTTGGTGAAATTATAGGTTTTTGGCCATATTTTGCTACGAATTGAGCAAATCTTTTGACGAGATATTACCACATTCTAGAGAAATATTCTATTTTTAATAGCATAAACTGATATAAAGTCGAAAGCTCGAAAAAAAATATAGAAATTTCAGGTTTTTGGCCGAATTTTGGTAAATATTTAGTAAATCTAGTCAAGTATTAACTCATTTTAATATTTTTTGACAGTTGTAAACGAAATTTTTTAAACATTTTAATTTTTTTTAGCAGTTTACCCAAAAACCGTCAAAATATCATAAAAAATCGGTGAAATTTCTGGTCTTTGGACATATTCTGGTTAGAATTGTGCAAAACTACACAAGTTGGGACTCATTTTAAAGTATTTGACAACATATAACCAAATTTCTTAAGAAATATATAATTTTTTATAGCATTTAACTCATAAAACGTCGATGACTCGAAAATATTCGGTGAAAGCTTAGGTTTTTCACCATATTTTTCTACGAATTGAGCAAAACTACTCAATTTTTAACTAATTATTTTAATTTTTTTTAAATTTCTTACCAAATTATTTAAAATTTTCTATTTTTAAGCAGTTAACCCAAAAAACATAGAAAATTAATACAAATCGGTGAAAATTCAGATCTATTGCCATATTTTGCTAATAATTGAGCAAAACTAAGCACGTTTGGACTCGTTTTAAATAATTGTACGAGATATGTCCTTAATCATTAGAAATATTCAATTTCTTGTAGCCGTTTATGCAAAAACCGTCGATAAATCGAAAAGAAGATCGGTGAAATTTCAGGATTTCGCCATATTTTGCTAAAAATTGAGCAAAACTATTCATGTTTTTACTCATTTTAAATTTATTGACGACATCTAAACAAATTAATCACAAATATTTAATTTTACTCAGCATTTACCCAAAAAACTTCAAAAAATCAAAACAAATCGGTGAAATTTTAGGTCTTTGGCCATTGTTTGCTAAGAATTGAGCAAAACTAGTCAAGTTTGCACTCATTTTAAATTTTTTCACGAGATCTAACCAAATACTATCGAAATATTCAAGTTTTCTTAGGAATGAACTCAATAAACATCGAAAACTCATAAAGAAAATAGGTGAAATTTCAGGTTTTTTCCCTTACTTTGCTTAAAATTGTGCGAAACTAGTCATTTTTGGACTCATTTTAAAGTTGTTGACGAAAAAACCGAATTCTATAGAAATATTAAATTTTTCTCAACTGTTAACTCAAAATCGTCGAAGACTCGAAAAGAATCGGTGAAAATTCAGGTTTTCGGGGATATTTTGCTAAAATAGGAACCAAACATGTCAGGATTTACCTCATTTTAATGTTTATATAATGATCTATACATATTCAGAAGAAATACTATTTATTTCCTAGCATATATAAATATTATATTGAAGAAATCTAGTCAAGTTTGTAATCTTTTTAAATTTTTCAACGAGAAATAACCAAATTCTTAAGAAATGCTTAATTTTTCGTAACATTTAACTCATAAATCGTTCATGACTCGAAAAAAGTCAATGAAATTTTAGGTTTTTGGCAATATTTAGCTACGAATTGAGCGAAACTACTCCAGTTTTAACTTATTTAATTTTTTTTGAAATATTTTAACCAAATTTTTTTAATATTTCCAATTTTTTTTAGTAGTTAACCCAAGAACGACAAAAATTCATGACAAATCGGTGAAATTTCAGGTTTTTGGCCATATTTTGAATAGAATTGAGAAAAACTAGTCAAGTTTTAACTCATTTGTCATAATTGATCGAGATATGTGCAAACACATAAGAAATATTCAATTTTATCTAGCCGTTAACTGAAAAACGTCGAAACTAAAAAATAACGGTGAAATTCGAGGGTTTTTGCCTTATTTTTCTAAAAATTGAGTAAACATAGTCAAGATTAGTTTTATTTTTAAAGTTTTGACGAGCTAAAACCAGATTCAATAGAAATATTCCAATTTTTTTAGCATTAAACTGATAAAACCCCGAAAACTCGAAAAAAAATGTCAAGACTCGAAAAAAATCGTGGAAATTTTAGGTTATCGGCCATATTTTGCTAAAAATTGAGCAAAAGTAGTCAGGTATTAACTCATTTTAAATATGTTTGACAAAGCTTAATTAAAATTTTTTTAAATTTTCAATTTTTTTAGCAGTTCACCCAAATAACTTCAAAAAATCGAAACAAATCGATAAAACTTAAGGTTATTGGCCATGTTTTGCGAATATTTTAGATTTTTTGCCATACTCTGCTAAAAATTGAGCAAAACTACGCAGGTTTGGACTTATTTTAAAGTTTTTGACGTGATATAACCAAATTATTAAGAAATAGCTAATTTTTCTTTGCATCTAACTGATAAAACGTCGTGGATTCGAAAAGATTCTGTGAAAGCATAGGTTTTTGACCATATTTTGCTAAGAATTAAGCAAAACTACTCAAGTTTTACCTAATTTTATATTTTTTTACAATGTATAACCAAATTCTTTAAAAACTCACAAGTTCGTTTTAACAGTTAACCAAAAAACGTTAAAAAATTAAAACAAATCAGTGAAATTTCAGGTTTTTGGCCATATTTTGTTAATTATTGAGCCAAAATAACCAAGTTTTGACTAGTATTAAATTTTTTAACGAGATATGTCATAACTCATTACAAATATTCAATTTGAAGTAGCCATTCAATCAGAAAACGTCGAATAGTCGAAAAAAAAATCGATGAAATTTAAGGTACTTTACCATATTTAGCTAAAAATGTAGCAAATCCTGTAGGTTTTTACTCATTTTAAATTTATTGAAAAGATCTAACCGAATTCTATAGAAATATTCAATTTTAAGTAACAATTTAAACAAAAAATTTCGTAAACTCGTAAAGAAAATCGGGGAAATTTCAGGTTTTTTTGCTATAATTGATAGAAATTGAGCAAAATTAGTCACGATTGGGCTAATTTTAAAGTTTATGACGACGTATAACCAAATTCTATAGAAATATTCTGTTTTTAATAGCATATAACTTATAAAACGTCGAAAGCTCGAAAAAAATATTAGTGAAATTTCAGGTTTTTGGCCATATTCTGCTAAGACATGAGCAAAACTAGTCATGTGTGCACTCATTTTAAAGTTTTTCACGAGATTTAACCAAATTATATCAAAATATTCAATTTTTCTTAGCAATTAACACATAAAACATCGATGATTCGAAAAAATTCGGTGAAATCTTAGGTTTTTCGCCATATTTTGCTACGAATCCAGCAAAATTACTCAAGTTTCAAAAATTTTAAATTTTTTGACAATAGCTAACCAAATTCTTAAAAATTTTAAATTTTTTGTACCGTAAAAATGTCGAAAAATCAAAACAAATCGGTTAAATTTCAGTTCTTTGGCCATATTTTGCTAATAATTTAGCAAAAGTAACCAAGTTTGGACTCGTTTCAAATTATTTTACGAAATATGTCCTAATTCATTAGAAGAATTCAATTTTTCTTAGCCATTAAATCAAATAGCGTCGAAAACTCGAATAGAAGATGTCAAAAACCTTCAATATATCATAAAAATCGGTTAAATGTCAGCTTTTTTACCATATTTTGCTAAAAATTAAGCAAACTTAGTCAAGTTTTTACTCATTTTAAATATATTGACGAGAACTAACCGAATTCATTAAAAATATTTAATTTTTTATAGCAGTTAAAGAATATATTTCAAAAACTCGAAAAGAAAATCGGTGAAATTTCAGGTCTTTTGCCATATTTTTCTAAGAATTGAACAAAACTAGTCAAGTCATAACAAGTTTTTACTAATTTTTAATTCATTGACGAGATATAACCAATTTTATCACAAATATTTAATTTTTCTCAATAGTTAACCCAGAAAACGTCGAGTACTCGAAGAAAATCGGAAACATTCCAGGTTTTTGGCCATATTTTGAAAAGACTTGAGCAAAACCAGTCAAGTATTGACTCATTTAAATAATATGACGAATTATGTCAAAACTCATTAGATATATTCAATTTTTCGAAGCCGTTAAATAGTTCAGTGTTTTGCTTTTATTTCATTAAAATTCGTTTAAACCTCGTAGAACATGTAAACATTTTGAAGTTATCAACTAGATGTGTCCGAATTTCTGGTTTTTGTTACGATTTTCTACCGCAGTAAACGATGAAAGAGGGGAAATTTATGTCTTTTTTATATTTTCTGGTATTTGTCACTTTATTACATCAAATTCAAGTAAATCTGGTTGTATCTAGTCTCGTTTGGAAGATCAAACGGATATCTTTCTAAATTAGAACAGAATGTTCACTTGTTAGAGCAAAATAGTCGGAGTCGACTCCAGGAGTCCGACTCCAAAAGGTCGACTCCTTGAGTTCTACTCCGGGAGTTGGTTTCCAGGAGTTTGACTCCGAAATGTCGACTCCGGGAGGTCGAATGCAATTGTTTGACTTCGCGAGGGTTGACTCCTTTATGAATTACGGTCTATGACCCGAGGTCAATGATCAGAGGTCGATCCCCAGAGGTCAATGACCCGAGGTCGATGACCCAAGGGTATGACCCCAGGTCATTGACCCGAGGTCAATATCCCGAGGTCAATGACCTTGGGATGACTCTGTGAGGTCGACTCCGGGAGGACGACTCCGGGAGGTTGACTCCGGTAGGTTGACTCCGGGAGGTCGACTGCGGGAGGTCTCCTGCGGGAGGTCTTCTCCGGGAGGTCGACTCCGGGAGGTTGACTCCGGTAGGTCGACTCCGGGAGCTGGACTCCTTGATTTCAACTCCGGGAGGTGTACTCCAGGAGGGTCGACTCCGTGATGCTTTACGGTATATGACCCGAGGACAATGAACCTAGATCAATGACCCTAGGTCAATGACCCGAGGTCGATGCCCAGAAGTCAATGACCAAAGGTCGATGACCCGAGGTTTATGACCCGAGGTCAATGACCCTAGGTCAATGACCCGAGTTCAATCACCCGAGGTTAGTCACCCGAGGTCAATGACCCTAGGTCAATGACCCGAGGTCGCTAACACTACGTCGATGACCCAAGGTCGATGACTCGAGGTCAATGACCTTAGGACGACTCCGTGAGGTCGACTCCGGGAGGTCGATTCCGTGAGGTCGACCCCGGGAGGACGACTCCAAGAGGTCTTCTCCTTTAGGTCAACTCTGGGTGGTCGAATCCGTGAGGTCGACTCCGGGATTATGACACCGGGAGTATAACTCCGAGAGGTCGACTCCGGGAGGTCGACTCCGGGAGGTCGACTCCGGGAGGTCGACTCCGGGAGGTCGACTCCGGGAGGTCGACTCCGGGAGGTCGACTCCGGGAGGTCAACTCCGGGAGGTGGACTCCTTGATGTTGGCTCCGGGAGGTGTACTCATTGATTTCAACTCCGGGAGGTCGACTAAAACTATTCATGTTTTTACTCATTTTAAATTTATTGACGACATCTAAACAAATTAATCACAAATATTTAATTTTACTCAGCATTTACCCAAAAAAAAAGTAGGGCAAAAAAGACGAAAAAAGATTGAAATTTCGTTGATATTATCTGAATTTGTTACTTTTTTCGATCACATCTTCCCTAAATCACGAAGAGTAAGGCAATATAGACGTAAAAATATTGAATTTTCTTTGAAATTATTTGTTTGCGATCATATCGTGGAAAAATCACGAAAACTAATTCAATATATAGGAAAAAGTTTGAAATTTCGGTGAAATAATCCGTTTTCGATGTTTTTTGCGATCATATCTTTGGAAAATCACGAAAACTAAGGCAAAATTTTAGAAAAAGATTGAAATTTCGGTGAAATACTCCGTTTTCGATGCTTTTTTCGATCATATCTTGGGAAAATCACGAAAAGTAAAGCAAAATACTCGAAAAAAGATTGAGATTTCATTGAAATTATCCATTATCTTTGCTTTTTTCGATCATATCTTTGCAATCTCAAGAAAAGTAAGGCTAAAATAGGGAACAAAGATTGAAATTACGTTGAAATTATCCGTTTTTAATTCTTTTTGCGATCATTTCTTGGCAAAATCACTTAAACTAAGGCAAAATAGTAGAAAAAGATTGAAATTTCGGTGAAATAATCCGTTTTCGATGCTTTTTTCGATCATATCTTAGGAAAATCACGTAAAATAAGGCATAATAGAGGAAAAAGATTGAAATTTCGGTGGAATTATCCATTTCTGATGCTTTATTCGATCATATCTTGGCTAAACTAACTAATCTAAGGCTAAAATAGGGAACAAAGATTGAAATTACGTTGAAATTATACGTTTTAAATGCTTTTTGCGATCATTTCTTGGCTAAATCACGAAAACTAAGGCATTATAGTAGAAAAAGATTGAAATTTTGTTAAATTGTCCGTTTTCGATGCTTTTTTCGATCATATCATGGCAAAATCATGAAAAGTAGAGCAAAATAGTCGATAAAAGATTGAGATTTCGTTGAAATTATCCATTATCGATGCTTTCTTCGATCATATCTTTTCAATATCAAGAAAAGTAAGGCAAAATAGACGAATTAAGATTAAAATTTCGTTGATATTATCTGAATTTGATGCTTTTTTCGATCATATATTCTCTAAATCACGAAAAGTAAGGCAAAATAGATGTAAAAAGATTAAATTTTCTTTGAAATTATTCGTTTACGATCATATCTTGGAAAAATAACGAAAACTAAATCAATATAGAGGAAAAAGATTGAAATTTCGGTGCAATAATCCGTAATAAAATAAGGCATAATAGAGGTAAAAGATTGAAATATCGTTGAAATTCTCCGTTTCCGATGTTTTTTTTGATCATATTGTGATAAAATTTCTGAAATAAAGGTAAAATAGAGATATAAAATTGAAATTTCGTTGAAATTATGTTTTCGTTGATGTTTTCGGTCATACCTTTACAAAATCACGAAAACTAAGGCAAAATAGACAAATAAAGACTGAAATCTCTTTGAAATTATGTTTTTTCGATGCTTTTTATAATCATATCTTGGCGAAACACTGAAACTAAGGAAAAATATACGAAACAATTTATAATTTTGGTGAAATAATCCGTTTTCGATCCTTATTTCGATCATATCCTGCCAAAAACACGAAAAATAAGCCAGAATAGAGGAACAAGATTGAAATCTCGGTGAAATTATCCGTTTTCGATGCTATTTTCGAATATACCTTGGCAATATCAAGAAAAGTAAGGCAAAATAGAGAAAAGAGATTGAAACTTCGTTAAAATTATCCGTTTTCGATGCTTTTTTCGATCATATCTTGGCAAAATTACGAGAACTAAGGCAATAAAGAGGACAAAGATTGAAATTTCGGTGAAAATATCTGTTTTCGATGCTTTTTTGGATCATATCTTGGAAAATCACGAAAAGTGATACAAAATGAATGAAAATAGGTTGATATTTTGTTAATATCATCCGTTTTCGATGGTTTTTTCGATCCTTTCGTGTTAAAATCACGAAAACAAAGGCAAAATAGAGGAAAAAGATTAAAATTTGGCTGAAGGAATCCGTTATTGATCATATCTTGCCAAAATCACGATAACTTAGGCAAAATAGAGGACAAAGATTGAAATTTTGGTGAAATAATCCGTTTTCGATGGTTTTTTCGATCCTTTCGTGTTAAAATCACGAAAACAAAGGCAAAATAGAGGAAAAAGATTAAAATTTGGCTGAAGGAATCCGTTATTGATCATATCTTGCCAAAATCACGATAACTTAGGCAAAATAGAGGACAAAGATTGAAATTTTGGTGAAATAATCCGTTTTCGATGCTTTTTTCGATCATATCTTTTCAATATCAAGAAAAGTAAGGCAAAATAGAGAAGAGAGATTGATTTTTTTTTTAAATTATCCGTTTTCGATCCTTTTTCCGATCATATCATGATAGAATCACGCAATCAAAGGTAGAATAGAGGAAAAAAATTTAAATTTCGTTGATAATATCCGTTTTAAATCCTTTTTTCGATCATATCCTTGCAATGTCACCAAAAGTAAGGCAAATTATAGGAAAAAGATTAAAATTGAAATATTTTTTTTAATACATCATGGAAAATCACAATAATTAAGGCAAAATAGACAAAAAAAGATTAAATTTCGTTGAAAGTATCTATTTTCGATGCTTTTTTCGATTATATCTTGGCAAAATTGCGAAAAGTAATGCAATATGAACGAAAAAGGTTGATAATTTGTTATTATTATCCGTTTTCGATGGTTTTTTCGATCATTTCGAGTTAAAATCACGGAAACAAAGGCAAAATAGAGGAAAAAAAATGAAATTTCGTTGAAACTATCCATTTTCAATGCTTTTTTCGATCATATTTTAACAAATCAAGACAAGGAAGGGAGGATAGAGGAAAAAGATTAAAATTTGGTTGAAGTAATCCGTTTTTATCATATCTTGCCAAAATCACGATAACTTAGGCAAAATAGAGGACAAAGATTGAAAGTTCGTTAAAATTATCCATTGTCGATGTTTTTTTCGATCATGTCTTTGCAAAATCACGAAAACTAAGGCAAAATATTCGAAAAAAGATTGAAATCTCGTTGTTATTATCCGTTTTCTCCGACCGCCGTAGTGTTCGGATGTACTAATCGCTTTCTCTTTCAGAGCTAAGCCATTCACCCCCAACAGGTAACCCAACCCGGAGGATGGCCAAGGTGAGGGCTCGCAAGGTGGACGATGAGGCCGCATCTATCGTCTCGAAAGTAGAAGAGTTGCTCTCCCCGAAGATATCACTTGCAATCAAAGAGCAACTGAAGAAAACGGAGAGCCCGAAAGACACCAAGAACCCTGACGATGTCCTGGAGAAGGTGTAAGCTTCCATCAAAGAAGACATAAAGACGGCCGTGATGGAGATACGAAGGCTCCGCGAGCAAGTGGAGGAATAGGAGAAGCGGTTGGATGCCTTAGAGCAGTATAGCCGCAGAAACTGCCTTCTTATTCACGGGCTCCCGGAGCACGAAGGAGAAGTATCGATTAAAAATGTTATTGGTTTTTTTGACGCGAAAATTGGAACTAAAATTCCTGTGCAATCCATCGACAGGGCTCATCGAGTTGGGCAAAGGAATCGCGGCCACAATCGACACAGGCCCACCATCGTGAAATTTGTTTCATACGCCGATCGGGACCTGGTGTGGAAAAATAAGAAGCGGCTGAGGAACACCGGATTCCTCATCACGGAGAGCCTCACCAACTACCGGAAAAGAGTCCTCGATGAAGCAAAAGAATCCTTTGGCCGAGAAAATGTGTGGACATCGGACGGGAGAATAATTGTTCTTGGGTCCAACGGAATCAAGCACACGGCCACAACAGTAGAGGACATCAGAAAAATCTTCGCAGCCACACACCCGTCAACGGCAACCCCCAAACAGCTCCCGGCAATAGCCACTCCGGCAAAAAGTTAAGTAAAAAGCTCTGAGGGCTTTTTTTCCGAGGACTTTTCTCTCTCTCTTTTATCATTTTCTCTCTTTCTCTTATTCCCATAATCATCGCTATCTTCTCTCTATTCGTACTCTCCTGTGTATATTATATATACGAGTAGATTGTCGCTTGCATTCTACAAGCACTTTGATAACACAAAATTAACTTAAGTGTAACTTAAGTCTGTAGCAAAAACATCAAATAAACTTTGAAGACTCCAAAGTTATTTGCAAGGCCCCACGTTTTTGGGACCGACTGATTAAAGAATTAATCGAAATTGAACTCAATGAAAATAATATCAATAGAGACGGATGATACCCGCTCCACAGGACTTGGAAACCAATTCTCCGAAAAATCGCAGCGAGCCGCCAGCCAATAGGAGCAGACCACCGCCGCGGCCAATGAAAAAGTGAAAGGACTTCAGTCCCCCCTATATATACCGGACCTATTCCATTACTCGGCACTTCATCCCTGAAGATGACTATGGAGATAATAGTCAAAACGTTAGACCCGTTCCTGTCTGTAACCCGGTTGGAAACCCGAGAAAACTTCCTACAGCACCTGCATCGGGAAAGCACCAGATCCTTCTTGTCATCCTTATAGTTGTCCCTATTTCTAAGGCCTTGTATGCTCGAGATGAAAAACTAAATAGACTGTTTTAGAGGGTTGAAATCATTCTCTATTTAATAAAAATTTTTAAAGGATATTCCTTCTAAGGAAATTTCTTCCTTCTTCTTTCTAGGATTTTAACTTCTTCGAAAGTAAATCTATAATAAATGATTATTCTTATAGCCTCCGAGGGGTAAACCTAATGACAGTAGAATCGGTAAAGTATCTTGGAGTAACTCTCACGAATAATCTATCATGGAGTGCCCACATCCGAAATATATGTGGAAAAGCACTTAAGAAACTCGGCTTCGTTAAAAGAATAGTCGGTAGGAGCGAAGAAAAGGTTCGCGAGCGATGTTACTTAGCGTTAGTTAGGCCTCACCTTGAGTATGCATGTAGTGTATGGGACCCCGCCGAGAAATGTCATATTCGGGATTTAGAAAAAGTACAACGAAAGGCGATACGATTTGTAAAGAATTGCTACGATAAAACAGCGAGTGTCACTCAGATGTTACAGGACGCGGGATGGGAATCATTAGAAGATAGAAGAAAAATTCAAAGGATAAATTTATTAAATAAGTTCAGAGAAATTACGTTTTCAGATGATGTAACCGATATAATGCGACCCCCCTGTTATATGGGCCGTGCTGATACTGCCCGAAAGATTAGGGAAATAGATGCTAAAACGAATCGTTTCAAAAATTCATTTTTTCCGCGAAGTATACGCGAAAGCAACCGTTTAGGAAAATAGAGTCAAGGTGCTTGCACCCCCTGCCACACGCCGAAAGGCGGCTTGCAGGGTTCTTACATAGACATAGACATAGACATTCCAGAGGGTCCTTTTTTGTAAAAGAGGGGTAAAAATAGCCTATTTTTGGCTTTTTTTTACAGAAATTGTCAAATGTTGACCCAATTTTTAAAATAATGGAAAGTACTAGGAATATGAAATTTTATATTTATGAACTATGTATTGATATGTTATCATGCGACAAGTTTCACGATGATTATATCATTTCTTCTTGAAATATAAAAGCCAAATTTTTAATTTTTTTCGATCCGCGATATTTTGGGCCAGATTTGCACAGAAATTTCTGCAAGGAGGTCGCTCAAACAGTTATTATTATTATTTTGTTTAGTAGAGCGCAAAAAGTTGTTTAAGATAGCCAAAGTGTATTTACTTCATAAAACAATTCTCTGTGATACGACGCCTCAAAGATACTGAAAACTCATAGTCATGTTGAAGAAGGCAGCGACACGGGGTCAAACAATCTTCTATATCTCAGCAAGTGTACCATTAAGGAAAGTAAAACTTTACAAATGTTCATAAGAGATATGTGTAAATGTCCGTATAAAATTTCATCGAAATCCGTGAGGGTCGAGCGGGGCACTTCTCTAAAATCAGACCACTTGGCATGGAATGACCCATAAGTAATATAATTATTATTATAATTATAATAATAATAATTATTATTATTGTAATTATAATATTATAATAATTATACCTAAGGTCCAAATTAATTGATTTTTATTTGAAACAATTTTAAAATTACGATTTTGCATTTTTTCAAACCCTTATATCTCGCTTATTGGCAATGATACCCCAAAACCCTTCCATGTACATTAACGACAATAATTACGGCTTTCATTTGAATTAATGGATTTTGATTCGGAGCAATTTAAATAAATACGATTTTTTTATTTTTCAAACACTTATATCCCGCTTATTTGCAATGATATCCCAAAACCCCCTGCATGTACAGTAACAAAAATAATTACACCTACTGTATAAATTAATTGATTTTGATATTGAGCAATTTTAAATAGTACGATTTTTTATTTTTTCAAACAGTTACATCTGGCTTATCTGCAATGATACCTCCAACGCCCTCCCACCGGAGCTGCGGGCCTGTTTCAGCCGGGGGATGTTAGAGAAGCATCTCCTCCGGCGGTACACGACACAATAATGCTGATGGGGAGACTTTTTATATATTTATTTATTTATTGACCTTATAGTTTCCTACATCCCAGCTACCCGTGTTGTGTAATGATATTAAGGACGATGAAACTTTAGTTTAATAGTGACAGTGTGTGGGTTTGTGTGTCTGTTCGTCAGAGTTTTGCCATCGTCTAGTGTTATTTATTTTTTTGGGTTTTTAACTGTTTGAGTTCTTTTATCCCGCTTTTCTTTGCCTATTTATTTATTTCAACATATTTTAACGGTTGAGATCCTTTTATACATTTTAACTTGACCTTGTGTATATACAGTGTATCAGCACTCGGTTGTATTCTGTGTATTTTACTCCTCAAGGTGTTGTTTAACAATTGTTTATCTTTTTCACCTTGTTCTATATACAGTGATCACACTTGTACCCATTTATGTTTTTTTAATTTTCAAGGTGTCTTTTAACAGTGAAGATTTTTCCACCTTGTTTTTTGCGTATTAAGTACTTTTATTCTGTTATTTATTTATTTATTTTCAAGGTGTTTTTTAACAGGTTAAATTTTTGTCACCTTGATTTCACATATACAGCACTTTTATCCATGTTTTATTTAATTTTGTTTTCAAGGTGTTTTTTAACAGTGAAGACTTTTTCACTTTGTTTTTATACCACTTTCACTTTTATCTATGTTTTTACTTAATTTTTTCAAGGTGATTTTAACAGTGAAGACTTTTTCACTTTGTTTTTATACCACTTTCACTTTTATCTATGTTTTTACTTAATTTTTTCAAGGTGTTTTTTAACGGTTGAGACCTTTTTCACCTTGTTTTTTTTATACCGTGCTTAGCACTTTTACCAAGGCATTTATTTATTTATCTCAAGGTGGTTTTTACATTTGAAATGTTTTTCACCTTGTTTTTACACTGATCGCACCTTTACCTATGTATTTATTTAAAAATTTCAAGGTGTTTTATAATAGGGGAGATTTTTTCACCTTGTTTTTATATACAACGTTTTACCAACTTATTTACTCATTTACCTCAAGGTGTTTTTTTACAGTCGTAATATTTTTCACCTTGTTTTTATGTACCATTTTTAGCACTTTTACTTATTTATTTACTTATGTATCCAAAGGTGTTTTTATTAGTTTTTCACCTTGCATTTACATGTATTTTATTAGTACTTTTATTCACATATTTATTTACAATTTTATACTCTTATTTATTGTATATTTATGTATTTATTTATTTATGTATTTATTTATTTACGAGTAAAATTTTGCTTGCATACTGCAAGCAGATCGACAACACTATTTTCATGTCGGCATCATATCGGGACGGCCATCAAAAGAAAATAAATGGATTGAAATTTTTCTTAAAATTCGGAGACATATGATCGTCTGGCATCGAACCCGGGTCTTTCCAGTGATACTTACTATGCAGCACAATAGAACATCACCATCTCTAACTAAGTGTGAAAATTTAAGCAGAAATATGGGCTACAATTGCCTCAAAAGACGTTCTAATTTTCACGAATTTAAATGGCTCTCTGGATTCGAACCAAGGACGATCTGGGAAATTAAAAAATTGTTTCTGAAAGTTATTAATGATCTCTATCTATATGCCGAATTTGAAGTTTCTATCTTATTGGCAAAGGTTTCAAAATAATTCCTAAATATCAGATCAACTTCTGATTGCAGAGACGCCTGGTGTCGAACCCAGGACACATTGATAGCTGTGATTGCACTGTTTGATTTGTATGTACTTGATCTTTCTATAGGCCAAGTTTGAAGTCGATATCGTGCCGGAAAGTACCTAAAATTTGTTTCCGTTATCTCCGTAAGAAATGCATTGAGGAATTTAAATGTCCCTCTGGGATCGAACCAAGGACCATCAGCGAATACGTAAAATTCGATTATGATATATTTTCATGGTATCTAACCTCATACCGAATTTCAAGTTTCTATGCCATCGGATAAGGGTCCAAAAAAAATCTTAAAAATCGCCACAATGCATTTTAAACGGCCGATTATTGCCCCGACCTAGCATCGAACCAAGGATAATATTCGTAAATATCTTTATGGTTTACTTTAGATATGCACGGCATCTAGCGATCCCTTGAATTTCAACTCTCTCCTTTTCCGGGAAGTGCCTCAAAAAAAATTTCGAAAATCCGCGCCATGTAATATTATGGGGAAAATCGGGACTTTGGGGCCTTCTGGAATCGAACCCATGACACCGAGGTTCAAAGTCGGCTCTTTCCTGGAGGTTACACGTCATGGCCATAACGTGGTAAAAATTTCAAAGCAGTGGCACCTGTGGAACATGGTTAGAATTTTGATCCCCTATATATATATAGGTATATCCGGAGAAACGTCTATATATAATAGATATACTATTGTACTTGACTAAACAAAATGTACGATCTTTGTAATAAATTAGAGAGCTGCTGGGGTAGGGGAAGAGGGGGTGACTGCGCCTCACCTACCTCAGCACATTAATAAAAAACTAGTCAAGTCAAGGATTCCTAACCTACGTCTGAGAGCATTTTTGTACTTTTTATCGTAGTATTTTTGAAGAGAACGAACCGCTTTACGCTGTACTTTCTCGAGTTCACGAGTACACGTTTCATCCGCCATATACTTGCCGCATATTCTTGATAGGGTCTGACCAAGGGAAAATAACATCGCTCTCTCACCTTTTCATCGCATTTACCGACAATATGGTTTTCAAGGCCAAACCTTTTACTTGCTTTGCCGCAGATTTTTTGAATAAGGGTGCTTTAGTTTACGTGACTAGTAATTTTGATCCTGAGGTATTAGATATTAATTTTGTACGGGTGATTTGGACGCAAATTTTTTTTGTGAAATTGACTACGGAGAATTAACCTACATTGATATCAAATTCCCATTCTTCGCACCGCGAGCTCCAAAAAGGAAGCAATAAAAGTAGCAGGAAAGAGGGTTACCACCTCTCTCTCCTCTTCCCCCAACACTCCTCCCCCTTCTCTCCTCCCCTGCATTGCATATTGCCAATTTGCCGGGGATACATGGTTTGTACGCAAATGTTTACAAATAATTACAAATATATATAATAAAATTCCTTTTATTAGTATAAATCAGTAGAACCATGTGTACAATATACATACAAGTAAATAATATATCAAGTAAATCATTAAGAAACATCTAATGATAAAAATCTACACTTGAAAAATAAACAAAGAACTTAGTAATTCACACAGCAATATATTTGGCACTACTACTTCCACCTACATGTAGACATCATCAAGCATGTAGATGAAACTAGTCATGCTAAATATATTTCTGTGAAAACTTTCCATAATTTCATAAGTATGGCAAAATTCCACCAAGTCTAGCTTGAGCTTTTAAGATCTAAAATATCTACTAGTAACAACATCAATTTGATCTAATATGATATAGAATCATAATTTATACTGTAATGCGCTCCAGCCGCAAAATTCCTTCTTCAAGAAGCTTAGGAAGATCGGAATCTTTATCCTGGGCTTCCGCAAGCTCGGAGAACTCAACGGACATGCTTATTCCCTCTACTCTGGATAGAGCATCGGCGACACAGTTGGCGGAACCTGAAAAATGACGAATATCCGTAGAAAATTGACTAATAAAATCTAACCAACGATATAACAGTGGTAAGCAGCGATCAGGTCTTTGCCACCACAGAGGCGTTGTTAATTTTACAGAATTTAATTGGAAATAATGCTCTTACGAAGTCAGGAAAAGTATCAAACGAAGGTCAATTAAATAAAGAATATAGTCGTAAGTAATAAAGTCGTAAGATACACTTTTTGAATGGAAATTACGACAACTTTTACAAAATAATCTAGCATTTTGCAAAATTTTGCCGTAGTAAACATCAAGTCCCCATGACGACCAAGGTGATTGTTGATCCGATACATTCATATTCCCACAAAAATACACGGGGATTTTAAGTCCATACAGCATTAATGGTAAGAACTAATGTCAGAAGGAGGCAATTTACTGAGATTTCAGCGATTTACACTCTAATATTTAAATAACAGGAGCGAAATTACGGCCATTTCGTAGTTTTTCTGTATCAAACCAATTTTCAAAAGGACATTAACCGTTCGTTTGAGGTGATGACGAAGAAATATTACATCGAGGAAGATTTTTGAGGGACAGAATTTTAACGCAAAGTTGATTTTACAGCAAAGATTTTAAAGCAGTGGATTTGTGTGATTATCACGAACTGCACAATGTTTAATGGAATCGAATTCGTAATTTTCCGGAATTTCGCTAATATTCTTTTTTTATTAAGATATTTATTTATCTATGTATATACATAGTTACAAAGTCAATTAAGTATACATATCAGACAAAATTGGACAAAAATTGCACTTGAAGTTATTGGTTTCTGTTCTCCTGAGCCAATAATTGGCTCGTCAGAAGGTGCGCAAATAAACAGACAACATACAAATATATATAGAATATAGAATACTAAAGAATTACAGATATACAACTTACTTATAAAAACTTTAGGAATACTCAGTCATTAACAATCATAAGTTTTACATAAAACATAGCTTTATTTCTATACACATACATCTACATCTACATCTACATTAATACCCTACAAGCCGCCTTTCGGCGTGTGGCAGGGGGTGTAAACACCAGTTGAATCTAAATTACTTCCTTATTCGATTATTGTCACGTATTGTTCGCGGAAAGAATGAATCTCTGAAACGATTCGTCCTAGCATCTATTTCTCTTAACTTACGGTCATTATCGGATCGACCGACGTAGCAGGGGGGTTGCATGATACCGATTGTATCTTTGGAAAATGTAGTTTCCCTGAATTTATTAAGCAATCGCAGCCTAGCTTCCAATCTCCTTTCTTTCAAGGATTCCCAACCTACGTCTGAGAGCATTTTTGTAACGCTTGCTTTTTTATCGTAGCATTTCTTAACAAAACGAACCGCTTTACGCTGCACTTTCTCGAGTTCGCGAGTACACGTTTCATCCGCCGGATCCCATATACTTGCCGCATATTCCAGAAGGGGTCTGACCAAGGTAAAATAACATCGCTCTCTCACCTTTTCGTCGCATTTACCGACAATACGCTTTACAAAGCCAAGCCTTTTATTTGCTTTGCCGCAGATTTTTCGAATATGCGTGCTCCAATTTAAGTATACATATACATATCTTATCAAAAATATATTATAAAATTATATTCAAAAAATTATATGGTTTCATTGTGTATAAGGAAGTTTTTCATACTTTAAGGTCACTCAATGATGTTAAATGCAACAGATGTGTTGGCAATTTATTTAAAATATTTGGTACAACACTGTTTAACTTATGAGCACCATAATTTGGTTAACATTCTATTAGTATTGGTATGTATCAAGAGAATTGGGATATGAATAAGTTATATATTAAGTCATTTATATGTAATTGTTGCATATTCAATAAAAAATTGAAATTAAGACCCATCATGACCCACCCACCAATAAAACAAGCCGAACATAAATGTGTGTGCGTTTTACCGATCACCAAACTTTTCTCGACAGGTTTTGCGAAATCTTAACGACGAAATAAATTTCTAAACGAGTAAGAACAATCAGAGTATAACTATAATCGGGGGGATTTTAATCTTCCAGACATCGACTGGAATAATCATAGCATAAAGAAAAGGGCCCGGGATGTCGACTCGTGTAAAAAGTTATTAAATTTACTCCAGAAAAACTCGCTAAGCCAAGCAGTAAAATCGTCAACCAGGGGTGACAAATTCCACTTTGTAAGTAAATTACGAACTAATCCGCGAGAATTGGGCATTTTTCGAACTCTTTCACTTTTCTTGGCTGTAATTTTCCTAATATTCGAGAAAAGCTACTCAAGTAAGGATTTTTCTTGAAGAATTTACTGATTTTCTTAGATATTTTGCACAAAAATTCCGCTTTTATTGGCAAAGAACGGAGAAATCAGTGAAAATTGGGAATCTTTTCGATACTGTTCAGGTTTTGGGCTGTATTTTGCTTGACATATGAGATAATATAGCCATATTTAGACTAGCCTTAATGACTAAAGCAAAAACATTCCATAGATGTAAATTAAATTCCTTTTTCATTAGCAATTTTCGGAAAAATCCGCGAAATATGGGGATTTTCATACTTTTTCAGTAATTTTGGTTGTATTTTGTTTTATTTTAGAAAACCTAATCCAATTCGGAATCGTTTTGAATTGATGCCTGTTAATCCCATATTTTTAACAAATATTCAACTTCAATTGGTAATTCTCCGAAAAATTGGCCAAAAATGAACACTTTTTTTAATTTGTCAGATTTTGACTTTATTGTGGAAAAAATTCTAGATAAACTATTCGAAATATGAATCAATTTTATGATATTAGAGAGCTATTCACATATTTTTTTATTCCATTTTAATTAGCATATTTCGAAAAAAAGAGATTTATGAAAATGTTTTGATAATTTTTCTCTCTTTTGACTGTATTTTGCCTAAATGTTGAGAAAATATCGTCGTATTTGGACACACAATGAAGAACTGAGAGAAAACCTACAATATTTTGAAGGAAAACTCCACAATTATCAGCAAATTTCAGAAAATCTACGAAAAATTGGCATTTTTTCGACAAATTTGTGTTTTACTGCTGTATTTTGCTTAACATGCGAGAACACCTACTCACGATTGGACTTCTTCTAAGTTACACGGAAAAAATCCATATTTTGAACAAAAATTTCAAATTTATAAGCAAAATACAGAAAAATCGGAAAGAATATTTTCGAAAAATTAAGTTTTCTGGATGTATTTCCCTGAAATTTGAGAAAACCTAGTCGAATTTGGACTCGATTTGATCTCAGCAAGATTTTTTCACATTTTGAACAAACATTCCACTTTTACCAGCAGATAACGGGATAATTGGCGAAAAATGGGACATTTTTTGAAATATTTCAATTCTTTAGTTGTATTTTGCCTGACTTTCGAGAAAACATAGTCGTAATTTGGACTCATGTAGAAGAACTGAGCAATATCCTTCCATATTTTGAACCAAATTCCACACTAATCCACACATTTCGGAAAAAATCGGCAAAAAATTGGACATTTTTTAGATCATTTTCAGTATTTTGGCTGTATTATGCCTAAAATTCGAGATAACTTAGTCGTATCGAAAAGACATTAAAGATTCCAATTATTGCATATTTTTAACAGAAATGCCACATTTATCAGCAAATTTCGGGAAAATCGACACAAAAAATGGGCATTTTTTCCAACCATTTCAGTAATTCGGCTGTATTTTGCCTTAAATTCAAGAAAAATAGTTGAAGATGTACTCAAAAAGAAGACCTTAGCATGATTTATACTTAATCTGAACAAATATTCTACATTAATTCACAAATTTCGGACACATCAACAAAATATTGGCATTTTTTCAACATATTTTAGTTTTTCGCTGTATTTTGCTTGCAATTCAAAAATAATTAGTCGTATTTGGACTCGTATTGAAGATCTAAACGAGATTTTTCCATATTTTTAACAAAAATTCCACATCTATCAGCCAATTTCGGAAAAATCGAAGAAAAGTGGTGATTTTTTCAAGCTCATTCAATATTTTGGCAGTTTTGCCTTAAATTGGAGAGCACTAGTTGTTTAAGGACTCTTATTACCGAGATTTATGCATATTTTGTACAAAAATTCTATATTAATCCACAAATTTCGGAAAAATCGGCGAAGTATGGGCATTTTTTCGAAAAGTTTTATTTTTCTGGTTGTATTATGCCTAAAATTCGAAATAACATAGTCGTATGTGGACACGTATTGACGATCTAAGCAAGAATTTTCCATATTTTTATAGAAATTCCCTCATTAATATTATATTTCGAACAAATATTCCACTTTGTAAGCAATTTAAGAAGTAATCCGCTAAAAATGGGCATTTTTTCGAACTTTTTCACTTTTTTGGCTGTATTTTTCCTACAATTCGAATAAACCAATTCGTATCTGGACACGTACTGAAGACATAAGCGAGATTTTTCCATATGTTTAATACAAATGCGGCATTTATCTGCAAATTTCGGATATATCAAAAATAAATGGGCATTTTTTCGGACATTTTCTGTTTTTTGACTTTATTTGCCTACAAATCGAGAAACGTAGAAGCAATTCGGACTCAATTTTAACATCCATGCATACCTTCCATATTTTGAAAGAAAATTCCACTTTTAACAGCAAATTACTAGAAAATTGGCGAAAAATGCATATTTTTCTAAAATATTCAGATTTTTGGTTATATTTTGACTTTTTTTGAAGAAGTAAGCGATTCCTTTAGATATTTTTAACAAATATTTAACTTTTATTAGGAAATAACAGAGAAATCAGCGCAAATTGGGAGTGTTTTCGAAATATTTCACTTTTCGCTGTATTATGCCTAAAATTCGAAAAAGGTAGTTGTGTTTGGTGTATTATTTAAGATCTTACCAAGATGTATACATATTTTGAACAAATATTCCTCATTGAATCAGAAAATTATTAGAAAATTGGCAGAAAATGGTTATTTTTTCGAAAATTTATTTTCTGATGTATTTTCCTAAATTTTGAGAAAACCTACTCGAAATTGGACTCGTTTAAATGATCTCAGCAAGATCTTTCCATATTTTGAACTAACATTCCAATTTTACCAGCAAGTTACGGGTAAATTGGCAAAAAATGGGCATTTTTTCAAACATCTCCACAACTGTAAAAACATTTATACTTTTTATAAGTTCCTGAATAGAAACCTTCATGGAAAATTATTAATCAGTTTTTAGTTATATCTTTCTACAACATCTCGGCCGAATCGATAGATTATACAATTTTTTCAGATTTTTGGCTGTATTTTGCCTAATATTCGAGAAAGCTAGACAAATTTGGATTTGTCTTGAAGTATATACCGATTTTCTTAGATAAATTGCACAAAAATCCCCTTTATTAGCAAAGAACGGAGAAATCAACGAAAATTTCGAAATTTTTTGATACTGTTCAGTTTTTGGGCAAAATTCGAGATAACATAGTCATCATTTTGCCTGAAATTTACGAAAATATAGCCGCATCTAGACTAGCCTTAGTGACGCAAGCAAAAACATCTCATATATTGAAATAAAATTCCTTTTTTATTTGCAAGTTTCGGAAAAATCTGCGAAATATGGGTATGTTTATAATTTTTCTGTTTTTTGGCTGTATTTTGTTTTGATTTTATAAAACCTAGTCCAATTTGGAAACGTTTTGAAGATATTTGCATGTTCATCCCATATTTTCAAAACATATTCCACTGTAATTAGCGATTCTCCGAAAAATTGGCGAAAAGTGAACACTTTTTTTTCAATTTTTCAGATTTTGGATTTATTGTGCCAAGAAATTCAAGATGAACAATTCGAAATACGAATCTTTTTGATGATCTTAGCGAGACATTTACATATCTTTTAAAAAATTCCATTTTAATTAGCATATTTCGAAAACAAATCAGAGAAAAATGAAAATGTTTTGGAAATTTTTCTCTTTTTCTTGCTGTATTTCACCTTTATTTCGAGAAAATATAGTCGTATTTGGACATGGATTGAAGATCTGAGCGTTAACTTTCCATATTTTGAAGCTAAATGCCACATTAATCCGTAAATTTCGGGGAAATCGGCGAAAAATTGGTATTTTTTCGATATTTTTTTAGTTTTTTGCTGTATTTTGCCTGAAATTCGAAAATACCTAGTCGCATTTGGGCTCGTTGTGAAGATCTAACCGAGATTTTTCCATATTTTGAACAAATATTCCACATTTATCAGCTAATTTCGGAAAAGTCTTAGAAAAATGGTAATTCTTTCAATCTCTTTCAGTATTTTGGCTGTATTTTGACTTAAATTGGAGAGCACTAGTTGTATAAGGACTCTTATTGAAGACCTTACCGAGATTTATACATGTTTCTAACAAATATTTGCATAAAACTACAAATTTTGGAAAAATGGGCTTTTTTTGAAAATGTTTACTTTTTTGGCTGTATTTTGCTTAAATTTCGAGGAAACCTAGTCGTGTTTGGACACGTTTTGTAAAGGAAAGCCAGATTTTTTCCTTTTTTTAACAAAATCTCACATTTATCAGCAAATTTCGGAAAATTCAACAAAAAATTGGCATTTTTCGATCGGTTTCTCGGTTTTCTATTTTTTGGCTTTTTTTTGCGTTTAATCCAAGAATACGACATTATTCGACAGGTATGAAATATTTCTTTATCACCTATTGTTTAGGAGTTATTTGTAAAACACTGATAAACCGGTAGTTGCTGATTGTGCACTTTGTGGTAGCTCTAACGTAAAAACTATTTTCCGTATCAATACCAATCTTCATATATAGCAGTAGGTATATAGCATACCAATCAGCATATAGGTAGATGCTGTTAGAGTGGATTAGCTTTTGGAGTGAATTGGTCAACCGGAAGTTGAGCTTTATTTTTCGAAGCTCGTTTCCGTTGTTGCAAAATTTCTCTACTAATCCTATATTTAGGCATACGCAATTATCTACAAAAGTTACGAAAAATTTTTTTTTCTATTAGTTTTATTAGAAAAAATATTCGCTGCCAACCACCATCTGTCTTAACATAGTTACCCAATTTTGTGGTTATTGCGAGATATTTACGTCAAAACGTCATTTTCATTTATACCTTTGTGTTATCATGTTAAATACAACATGATTGCTATATTTCTTCAAAGTTTTATTCGGAGGCTGATTTTAACTTTAAAACACGCATATTTATTTCAAAATAATTATTCAGTTATAATATTTAGCTGAAAATTACAACTGTGAGCTGTCTCTCTTGCAGTAGATTGAGCTCTCGCTGATTGATAAGGTTTAAAAGTTTTCTCCTTTGCTTTTAATTTCATTTGTCTTTATTGGTTTTATTTTCTGTATATTGTTCATTTTCGACATTCTCTGTCACCTTTTAGGTTCCCGATGTTTAAATGTGTGGTCTTTATTATTGATAATAGTTATTGTTTGTAATTTGCTAAAATTTTAACACTTATGGTAGTGCATAAATTTATGATTAATCTTCAGTTTTATCGGTTTTCATCGAATATGACCAGAAGAACATTATTTATCATCTTTGTGACAATTTGTTAATATTATATAAATTTTTAAACACCTATACATTAGAGAACAGCAATGGTTAACCGTTTCGACCCGCGTTCTCAGAGCGCCTACGAGCCTGGGTCTATTCGATGACGTAGACAAAGGGTGTAGGTAACGGTAAATGGCACACGAAGGGAACACGAGTACTCAAACACCCACGCGGGTCTGGACGGGTTGAAGAGACTCAAAATGAATCAATTGACCCGCCTTGAATCGGTTCCTCCGTCTTACTCGTCCCTCGCCGCGGTGCTCCATGAAAACCTGCTTATAAGTGGAATCGGTTGTAATTTAGCGATGGTTCTTGCGCAGAGTGGTTTACAAGTCGTTTTTTTCCTATTTGCGATATGTTGTTGATTTTTTTAATGCTAGATATTGATTAAAAAAATATATCTCTGAAAATTGGTTCACTTATTACAAACAGAAAAAAGTGTATATTGCTTGTACGATTACTTTAACTTGAGTACATATTTCCACCGATTTATTGCGTCGGACTCAGTTGGACGAAGTTAGAAGTCATACGACGGCATTCATTTTGCTTCTAAATGATTTTAATAGAATCTAGTCGAAAAGCAAAACCTTCTCTTAATTTGCATAAGCATTTGCTTTTACTTGCTAGCAAATGCTTTAAATGACGAGTAAAATGTCGACTTGTTTCCATAGAAATGAAGGAATCAGCTATAGCCGCCACACGAACAGCATTAACTTGTTCAATTGAAACGTAAATCGGTAACTATTGCTTGAAAATGAGTTATTGTTAATTTTATGATTAATAAAGATATTATAATCGTGTGAAAAAGTGATAGAGAATGTGAAGATGTATCCTTTCTTATTTTTAGAGGAATGGTCTATAAGAAACATGGCGGTGTATTTTATCCAAGATGATTGGTAAACGTCGTTCGCGATTAATTGCGTTCAAGTAATAAGGTTATACTGATTTGTCCTCCTTGGTGCGAGGATCTGACACAAAGGGAGAAATATTTTTTTTATTAATCCAAAGCTGGACTTTCATAGAGGATATCAGTAAGGAATCATACATGCTCGATAGCATAGAATTTTGATTATGAATGTATGGTGTAAGATAAAAACATGCAAAAAGGAGGGGTTGAAAACAAGTCATTTTTTGAGGATCGCTTTGTAATATGAATATAAATCCCTTTTAAAAAGTTATAATCTACCAAATGCTTTGCGTAATACCTATTGCGTATTGCTATTGCGTATTATTATTATTGCGTATTTTCTAAAATATTCTCTAAACTCGCCACAATAAGGATTGAATTAATCGTCCATGACGCCAAAAGAGCGATCAATTATGTATTTTTATGAATTTTTAAAGCAGAAACTGAAACTAATTTCTGTATAGAGCCGAGCTGAAGTCCATATGGACTTTTGCAAATATGTTATTTGTTGAGTTTCATGTGCTATCATAAATTAGTTTTATTTGTTCATGACGATGAAGGATTTTCAGCGAAATCTTCTTTCGTTTATTCCGCAGTATTACATGATCAATTGTGAGAGGCGGTAAATGCTTCTGGCACAGGCCCTCGGCACGACCAAGTTCCCGGGTGTGCAAATGATAATTATAAATATATATATATATATATATATATAAAATATAAAAAAATTATAAAATATAACATATACAATGTCACTCCTGAGTTACATTCCGGAACCTTTGCAAACGTAGTCTTCAAGGAGTAATGACCGCGGAAAAGATCAAAATAATTCTGGGATTTCCATAGGTAAAACCCAAGGCGAGAACTACACAAAGGTAAGCCCACACAGTCTTTCTAATATGATAAGACTGGTCACAATCACCACCTACTGAGCATTAGGCACCTGCCCCTCAGCAGGGGTGAGGTCGGAAATGTCGGATCCCTTGGATTTCCCCGAAACCCCTTACATTTTTGAAAATTGAATTTGAAATTCTTTAACGTTAATATTTACCATATAAATGGTATAAGCGTTATTATTTACCAATAGAATTTTATCATAGATATTCACGTAGATGAAGTAGTTAGTCATAATTCAGTGAAGTGAGATATCACACGTCTCTGTTGGTTGAATTGAAGGTGAAATTCTTTGAAACTCCTCAAAATGATCCGAAAAAGAAATAGATTTGTGAGCATTTAAAAGTTTATTTTTTCCCGATAGACATCGATTTATATAAAAAATACGTAAATGATTTTCATTCATTGTTTTCTTATTATAAAAACGGAATTTTTCTTTGATTGATACTTTGCATCCATTACGAAATGCGCAAAAAAAGAGGTTCAATTCGATCGTTCATTCTCATTTCGTCTTTTCTCATCTACATTAATGGAAATAATTATAGAAAAATTCAGTTTCGCCTTTCCAGATCAATTCACAGTGAGAAAATTAATATAGTTGTACGTAAAAAAGAGAGCACGAACGTCAAGGCTGCATCAATCAGATAAAAAATTATTTCAATATCCTTTCAGACATCCCGTAACGAAAGAAAGCCTTCGCTTTTGAATCGCGCGTGTACGTCAAAGACGATGATGACGTTACGGGTTCGACTGATTCAAACGGTGCGAGTTGGCTCAAACCGTATTTTGGCGGTTACGGGTTGACTCGTAACCCGTTCTTTTTGGGGACGGGTTGACCATACGGGTCAAAACTACTCATTTGCCGATCTCTGCTATACATCCCAAGGAATAACGGACTTGATGAAGGTCTGACAGGGCCGGGAATTGAACCCGGGATCTTCCTCTATCCGGCAAATTTAAATCTAATACAGCCATCGGGAATACTGTCGTAGATACAAAATTCTTATTTGTGGAGAACGTCATGTGCTGGCCAAATCATATTTTTACTTTCTTCAAATAGGAAGTATAGATAAAGTATTGTATTCATGAAAAAATTCGACTTCGAGATTTCAACGGAAATACATGTTTTGGGGTCCCTAGAACACGTTTTAACCATTTTCGGAATGTTGTCTGTGTGTGTGCGTGTGTGTGTGCGTGAGTGTGAGTGTTATTATTATTATTATTATTGTTATTTTATCCCAGGTAGGGAGTGTACACAATGCTCCAAAACGGCCGTCTGGCGTGAATGGGGTGGTGCGGGCCCCTTGCCCGCACTCCCTCCCAGTGCGGCCGTCCTACCTTCCTAAATAATCCCGAGAACCCCCCTCGCCGAGTTCGCCAGGGATCAGCCTGGTTTCCCTCGACCCTAACAAATTCCCAACACCCCAACCCTCACCCACCCTCCACCCTAACCCACCCAACCCCGTTCCCCCGCGACCCTCTCCCCAAACCCCCCTCCCACTACCTCGGCCCTTCTGCCCCAGCCCCCCGCCCCTGCCAAACTGCCCCAGTCCCCGTTCCCCCCACCCTATTCCAGAGTCTGGAACCTAACCGTGTGCTGTTGTGGTTGGTGTCGGTGAGTGTCGTGCGCATGTGCGTGAGACGCCGACGATGATGATGGTGATGATGATGATGAGGATGATGATGATGATGGCTATGACGGTGCCAGCAGCTTGCACGACTCTTTTAAACTGTCCGTTTCGGGATCGAGTAGGTAACCCCCCTGCGCCCAGAACCGGATGAGTGCCGCTTTCGTTCCGTTCAGATTTGCTCTTCCACCTTCCGACACCAGTCGGCTCCTGAGGGCGTTGCTGAAGGCGACGAGGTAGTCGACGTGCGCCCTCTTGCCTCGCATGTACAACGTCAACTCGTCATGCAAGACGCCTTTCGTGAGGTTGATGAGGAAGTTCGAGAGGGCGCAACGTCGCATGACGGCGGTACCTGCGGGTCTGAGGCCAGCGAAAAGATCTCTGACGAGGATCACCGCTCTCTCGGTGATCCGCTTGATCGCACCGGTCACGGCTCCCCAGACGGGCTTGGACTCTCGGCAGCCGAATAGCAGGTGCTGTTCGTCCCCGACCTCGTCTGGGCAGCACGGGCAGAGCCCGTCCGGCCTGATTCCGGCCCGGTGGAGGAAAACGGCGTCCTCCCAGGACCCGTGGGTGAAACGCCAGGCCGCGTCGGCGTGGTGTCCGAGAGTCGGCCAAGCCCTCATTTCCCGCCAGTTGATCGGCTCTTCGTCTCGCTTTCCCCTGAACGGCCAGACGTCCCTTTTTCGGAGGTGCAAGAACTCCCTGAACGCCTCTCTCTTCGACAGAGGCAGTCTTCGCTCCGTTTTCGAAAGGGCGCTGTCGAACAGGAATTCGAGCGGCCCGTCGGTTGGTTCCTGGCTACTAGGTGACCGAGGTCGCCTCGGCCGAAGGAGCCTCCAGGCTCGTGCCACGGTCTGGTGGTAAGCATCCGAGTACGGCACTTCCTGGAACGGTCTGTTGTTGGACAGGGAGCTGATGATGTCCGGACCGGCCAGCACGTCGCTCAGGAGCGCGGATGACAGGCGTTGCCACGTGGACGTGCCCTCGTGGAGGAGCATCCTCTGCGCCGTGATGAAGCGGAACCCCAGTAACTTGGTCTCCACGTCGACCAGTCCCAGCCCCCCCTGGTCGACTGGCACAGTGAGTTTTTCGACGGAGACCCAGTGCTTCCGCCCGTTCCAGACGAAACGGACGAGTCTACGCTGGATCACCTCAACGGTGGTGGCGGACGGCGTGAACGTCTGGACCAGGTACCAGATCCTGGGGGCGACGAATTGGTTGATAGCGAGGACCCTGCCGGGGAGGGACATGGAGGCGATCCTAGGTTTCCACCGGGTGGTAGCGGTGTCTATCTTCGCTTATATTTCCTCCTCCACGGCGGTTCTCTCGGCCCTTGTACAGTTGTCCACGTAGCGTCCCAGGAACTTGGCGCCGTCGCGACGCCACTCGAATCCGAGAGGTCGATCACCTCGGGTGGTCCAAGTTCCGACCCACAGCCCCCGGCACTTCTCTTTGTTGAGGCGGGCTCCGGGCCGGCAAGATCTTGTGGAAATCCTCCTCGCTGTCGACGAAGACGTTAATGTCGTCGGCATACGCGCACACGGCCAGGCGCGTGTCCTGCGGTAGTGCCGCTCCCGCGAGGGTAGACTTGAGTTTCCTCACCAGGGGCTCGATTGCAAGGGAGTACAGCTGTCCCGACATTGGGCATCCCTGCCTGATTCCGCTGGTGACGGATATAGGTGAGGTGAGTCCGACCGCCAGTCTCACCATGCACGTTGCGTCGGCGTATAGGGTGCAGATCAGACGCAGGAAGTTGTCCCCAAGTCCCATCGCCGCCAGAACCGCGAAGACGTAGCGATGCCTCACCCTGTCGAACGCCTTGGACTGGTCCAAGGACAGTATCACCAGGGGTTGGCGTCTCCGGTTCTTCAGGCGTACAACGTCGCGGATCGTGGCGATCGGATCGAAAGTGGTGCGACCCGGGACGCAGTAACTCTGCTCGCCCGATGTGAGAGCGGGCATGACAGTCCTGATCCTGTTGATAATCGCCTTGGCGACGACTTTGTAGTCGGCCGCCATGATGGAGATCGGCCGCAATCCTCCGACGTCCAGGGCTTCTCCACCTTTGGGCAGGAGCCCGACGACTGCAGTCCTCGTCGTCCTGGGTAGCCTTCCGCTCCGCAGAGACGCCTCGACCATAGCGCAGAAGGGGAGACGCAGGACGTCCCACAAGCGGAGGTAGAGCTCCGGGGTGAGACCGTCGATCCCGGGGGCCTTGCCTTTCTGCAGCGCTTTGAGTGCTTCGTGCAGTTTGACCTCGGAGATGGGTAGGTCCAGCCGCTCTCTCTCAGCGACTTGCAGTCGGTTGAGGGGATGGAAGAAATCGTCCCGTTCCTCGTCGAAGTCGTCGCCGTCGTCTGGAGGGTTAAACAGCTCCGCGTAGTAGTCTCGAACGTGCTGGGCGACCTCCCCGTGCTCTTCGACGTTCCGCCCGTCCATGCGGAGTTTGCCGAGCGGTCTCGGCGACGTTATGGTCGCCCAGCGAGCGACGTGTGCGGCGGCGGGCCGGTCGTTGGCGAGGATCGACTCCCAACCGGCCCTGGCCACGATGGCGTTGGCTTGCTCCTGCAGGAGAGCGGTCTGCTCGGGCCCCGTCCTTCCACTTCTCATGTCGTCGGCGTAGGCGATGGCGTGCTCCTTCACTTCGGACTTGATTTTTTCCCAACCCGAGAGCGGATCCATCTCGGGGTCGCGTCTTTCCTGACAGAGGGCTCGGACGAGCTCCCTCGCGTGCCTGACGTACGCCTCGTCCTCGAGCAGTGCGTTGTCGAGGCGCCAATAGGGACGCCTCGACCGCTCGAATCTGAGGGGCACCATCTGGGAGACGGCCCTGTGGTCTGTGAAGGATGGTAACGTCGCGTCGTGGACCCTGTCCGCAGATACGTAGAGGCGGTCCAGCCTAGCTTGCGAGCTTCGGGAGGCGTGGGTGTAGCCCGGCGCTCCGGGCCTCAGCTCGGACCAGGCGTCGACCAGGTCGAAATACCGCACGAGCGATCGCAGTTCGGCGGCGTACGCCGGGTGCCTCTCCCAGCCCGAAGTCCTGTCTGTGACGGGGGAAAGGGTCACGTTAAAGTCGCCCCCCATGACGACGAAGGCGTCGTGACCGAGGTTGGCTTAACGGAAAACCGTCGGCTGGTCCCTGAGGGCGTCGACGAGGGAGATGGGGAGCCTTTGATCGTGCGGCCCATACACGGAGAGGAGGAGGAGGGTGAGCGTTCCCCCCGTGCTCTGCGGAAGGTCAAGGGTGACCGCAAGGGCGTGCCCCGCGTACACGACCGTCGGTGTCACCACGGATGTTCTCAGGTTCCTCCTTATGCCGATGGCGGTGCCGGATTGCAGAGTCGTGGGTGGGCAGAAGTGGAGCTCGTACTGCGG
This sequence comes from Sympetrum striolatum, assembly GCA_947579665.1. Lineage (NCBI taxonomy): Eukaryota > Metazoa > Arthropoda > Insecta > Odonata > Libellulidae > Sympetrum > Sympetrum striolatum. The sequence continues at coordinate 20,099,095 of OX388342.1, read as the reverse complement.
GAGCGTCTGCAGGGGCACGTCGGAGGTATTGTCTCCTGCAGCAGTACTACGTCCGGCTCCGTGGTGTTCAGGAACGTGGTCAGCTGGGCCCACTTCCGTTTGCTCTTTACCGATCGTACGTTGAGGGTCGACACGGAAAAGCCCAACGCCCTCCTGGTTGTTTCCTCGCCCGCCATGTTCGTGGAGGATGGATGGATGAAAGGATGGATGAGCGGTTACTCAGACTCCGAGTTTCGGAGTTTGTTCAAGAGCCTCTTGACCCTCATCCTCAGGGCCGGGTCCTTGATAGCACTGTCTCGTAGGAGTCTGGCCAGCAACGTGGTGAGGTCCTCTAGGTTTTCGAAGGAGTCCTTCGCGAGCCTCACCTCTTCGTTGTGGCCCTTTGCCTCCTAAAGGAATCTCCGCAGGGTTTGGAACGAGATTGCCGGTACCCCAGGGTTGGCACAGTAATAATTCGCGATTTGCTTTAGACCTTCGTCGTCGCCGCTCGCAGCCGCGTCGGTCTTCAACTGTTTGCTGCTCGGGCTCTTCCCAGGCAGGTACTGGGAATCCTGCTCGAGGGTAGCATCAGTTTTCCGCTTGATGCGGCCGACCGCCGCAGAAGTCTCGGGGCAGGTTTTCTATGGCCCCGGTGTGGTGGACTCGGGCCTCGCCTCCTCGGACCTGGCGGGAGAGGGGGGTCTTCGAGGTGTTGGCGGGGGATTGACTGTCCGGCTTGTCATCATCGTCCATGACTGCAGGCGTGTCTGGGAAGGCGAGTGTCGGTTCGTCATCGGGAGCGGTAGTTGGTGCTGGAGTTGGCGCCGTCGGGGGCGAGGTGCTGTGGCGATCGCCCGGTTCCGACGATGGTTGGGTGTGCTGGCTGGTCACGATTATTTCCTCCTGTTGCTTTCTCTGCGGGCAGTCCTTGGCGATGTGGCCGGTCGTGCCGCAGTGGAAACAGCGGTTGTCGTCGACGCGGACGAATATACGGTGCGGGGAGCCGGCGAAGTCCACCAGGAAGGACTCGGGGAGTATGAGACCGTCCCGCAGCACGAAGTGGACCATCCGCCTCCAAGATGTTATTCCCGTATACCCCTCCGATCGCCATCCCATCGACAGGTTGTAAACGGGCGACACCACCCTTCCGGCCTAGGACATCAGCTCCGTGATAACGTCGTTGGGTATCTCCGGCAAGACGTTGCTGAGGTAGATTTTCTGCGAGACGGTGACCATGCGTCTCGCAGGGACCCACGGGTTTTTTAGGGAGATGCCGCCGTCAGAAATTCCATTGCTAGGGCTTCGCTCGCCTAGTATAGGCAAATTCTCTGATTCGCGAGACGGTTAGCGTGGGTTATTTTCTCGCCTCCCCTCACGAGTTTTCCCACCACCATCGCGTATTCTAAGAGGGGTGTGTCCGGAAGCGCCTGGAAAATAATACCCATCTTCCTGTTGGGTCCCTTTGTGTTAGGTGTGATGACCTATTTTGAAAACAAAGTTAGCCGATGGTGCATCTTCTCGGGCGCTCGACCAGCCCGCGACGTGTTTTTTAACGCTGTTTGCGTACGAGCGAGGTTTTTGGTACGCGCTCGGAGGCGCTGCGCTCGTCCCGCCGGGAGACGGGGATGGAGAGGGGCGAAGGTTCTCGCGCTGTGGGGGAGGGGGGCTCCTCCGGCCTGCCAAGAAGTTTTCGGCGGGCGGCGCCGGTGTCTCTTCGTTGCGCGCGCCTGTGGAGGTGGGGGCGGCGAGAGCTGGGAGGGGCAGAAAATCTTCCTGCCGACTCGAGAGGGGCGGTAGCTGAACCGGCCGTCTTACCGGGGGGGGGGAGGAAGGTGATTTCCTCGAGGAAGCGGGCGCAGGGGGCGGGGAAACCGGTTTCGCCGGTGAAGGTCGCGGCGAAGGCGAAGCACATGGCGAAGCACATGGCAAAAATGGCGGAACAAATGCATCTATGGGCAAACCAATTTTCGCCAATAAATCAGGGGATGATGTGCTCAGCCCCTTATACATTATATATTACCTCTTATACCTATATAATTATTATACTACCTTATACTACCCTTATACCTATATTATTATACTCAATATACATAAAATATTACCTTAACATTACACATTATTTCTACATTACCCTAATATACATGACCAAGTTCATACTCTAACCAACAACAAAGAGGAGACACGGAAATTTAAAAAAAACTTTTGTCCGCACGGAAAATTGTGAGAAAGCTACTGAAGTCTATACAAAAATCAGAATTTAACTTCACATTGGCATATTTTGCAAAATAATTATTTATCTCACAATAAATTCCAAAGTTTTGAGAGGAAATTATTCATCAAAGATACAAAATCTTTCTATTTCTATGGAAAATTTGAATTAATTACAATGTAGTAGTAGATGAGAAAATACAAAAAGAACACATCAATACCTTACTTTATTCCATGCTTTTTGAATGGCATCCATCTAACAACATTTCTATCCTCAACTTATATCAGGAGCATAGGCTGAGAAGAGGTTTTCCAGTTCATGATGTGGGCCGACATATTTTCTTTCTCAATGCTCTTCTTTCATAGTAACTGATATTGCATCTTACCTCACTACATATACAACCTTTCAGATGATAATAATATGTTTATTACGAGTGTTATCCCATTGACAGTTTACAATAAAAACATTTACAGTATTATAAAATACTATTGCAATTAGAAATATAGCCAGGAAAAATAAATTCAATCAATAAAATACTATCTAGAAGATACAATAATGTTATCTTAATATCTAAATTTATATTTTTAAAACAAATGTTGTCTTAGGTGAAGGAATTATTCATTCAAAAGATGTGAGATAAAATATTGAGTTATTGTAGTTTTGTAGACTTTATTGTAGACACAATTTTTCTGGCAGTTACACGTTATGGCCATACACCATAAAAATTTCAACTCAATCAAGCTTGTGGTTTAGCCTGTGAATTAGTATCCTATCTATATACCTATCTATCTATTATATATAGATTCTTTTCCGGATTCATTCATATATATAGGGTCATAGGTTTATAGATAGGATACTAATTCACAGGCTAAACCACAAGCACCATAGATTTGAAATTTTTACAAAATAGTGGCCATAACGTGCAACCGGCAACCTCAGTGTCATGGGTTCGACTCCAGAGGGCCCCAAAGTCCTGATTTTTCCCGTTAAAATGCATTGCTTTGATTTTCGGGAATAAAAAAAATACTTTCTGGATAGGTAGAGAATCAAAACTCAAGGAGCAATTATGTATGTTCATGGTTTATCAAAAACAAAAATTACCTTTACGGAAAATATCCTGGGTTCAATGCTAGGACGATGCAAAAATCGGCCATTTAAAATACATCGAGGTAGTTTCTCATTATTCTATATATTATAGGAAATTCTTGCTTAAACGGAAGATGTATATTAAGCATAGGTTTTTGAAAAAAATTACATAAGACCGTACTATTCCTGGGTTCGATGCCAGTGCACATTAAATTTTCTCTCATAAGGAATATAAGATAGTAGGAGTAGGAGTAGGATGTCGTTTGAGGCAGTTGCAGCCTATATTTCTGCTTAAATTTTCACACATAGTTTAAAATGGCAATCTTCTGTTGTACAGCATAGAAAGTATTACCAGAAAGACCCTAATTCAAAGCCAGGTGGTAAATATATCCCCTATTTAAAATACATTGAGGTAGTTTTCATTGTTGACTTTGATGCACTTATCGAAAAATAGGAGGTTCTTGCTTAGATAGAAGATGTATATTAAGAATATAATGAAAAAAAATTAGATGAGACCATGCTGTTCCTGGGTTCCATGCCAGAGCAGATTACAATTTCTCACATAAGTAATATATGTGAAAAGTAGGATGTCGTTTGAGGCAGTTGCATCCAAAATTTCTGCTTGAATTTACACACATAGTTAGAGATGGTGATGTCCTGTTGTGCTGCATAGTAATTATGACCTGAAAGACACGGGTTTGATGCCAGACGATTAAGTTGCAGCGAATTTCAAGAATATTTTCAATCCTTTTTTTCTTTTGAGGACCGTCCTAATAAGATGCCAATATGAAATTAGTGTTTTCGATCTGCTTGCAGTATGCAAGCTACATTTTACTCGTATATATATATGAATGAATCCCGAGAAGTATCTATATATAATAGATATATTTATGTGTGTTCTTTCTATTATATTTTTATAGATTTTCCTGACTATTTTCTTTTATTGATAATTGTACTTTTATAGATTTTTTTTCCTCCTGACCTTAGTATTATCTACATATGATTTTATTATTGATATACATATATGATGACATAGTTTCCTCTTCAGTATTTCTGTAAAAGTAAGTGGGTTCATCCCATAAGAATTTAATAAATAGATACTGTCCCAAAAAAGTCAGTTTGGTGAAAAATGGAACCAACTGCTCCCAAACCAGCAATTACAGAATAGGGCCCATGTAGTCACTAATTATTGGCCATACAATTAACAAAATATCAACTAAGCCGTTTCAATACAAGGGGTACGTAAGTTTTAAAACTATTTGATAATTCCTATTTATAGCTTTGTATGCCATGGACTTCATACTTAAATTATTCTGTGACAGCAGATGAACGTGAGGCATCTCTATTGACCCAAGAATCAGTACCACTGTCAAGAGTACATTCAGTGATAATGAAACCTCTCCTAGACTGAGAAACAATGGATACATGAACATACTTAGTGTCACCCATCAATATAAAGGTTAGCATAAGAGCAAAGTAAAAATCTAAGCTATATAACAAATATATGTGCATGAGTATTACATGAGTCACAAACAAAAACAAATTATAGCAGTAGAGTATATTAACCACAATACAGTTTTCAAAAGTCAAGATATAATTTTACTTTTGTTCTAAGGTATCAAATTAAGTAAGTAGAATATCTGTGAAGAATTAGTGCTAGTTGTTGTGAAAAGGGCTGGATGAAAATTACTCAGTGTAGCTCCACAGAGTCGTAGGGTGTTAGTAAAGCAATGACACTTGTGGAACATGGTTAGAATTATGATCCCCTATGAATGTATATAAGAGTAAAAGTTGCTTGCATTTTGTAAGCATATTAATTATACAAACTACATGTCTATAATATATCGAGAAGGTCCCTCAAAAATTAGTAATTGGAAATATTCTTAAAAATTGCAGCAATTTATTTTTAAAAGTTGAAATCGTTACCAACATGGTGGCAAACTTACACCTATTTGGTGACATTTTTATTGATATATATTTATTTATATAGATATATTTATAATAAATAGGAAATAAAATAACTGTTTGCGTCCAAAATTTTATTAAAAAACAGGACCGGTTTCGGGTTCAACCCATCATCAGGTAACCAGAAGACAATTATCACAGAGTATATATAGAACTAAAAACAAGGGAGGGGGGCAAAGAGAGTGAAGGGGCTAGCAGGAAGAATGCAGGGGAGGGGGTGGGAGGTGAGTAAGAATGGACCGAAAAATGGTAAAATTATTTTTGCTGAAGAGATGCTCGTTAACTAGGTTCCTGGAAAACTGCAGGTGGCGGTGTATTTCCAATTGCACGAGGAGGTTGAGCCTTTTGCCTTTTCTTTTTCTCGTATATATATATATATATATATATATATATATATATATATATATATATATATATATATATACGAGAAAAAGGATGCTTGCATACTGCAGAATACAAGCAGATTGACAACACTAATTTCATATCGGCATCATATTGGGACGGTCCTCAAAAGAAAAAAAAAGGATTGAAAATATTCATAGATTTTGCTTCAATTTAATCGTCTGGCATCGAACCTGGGTCTTCCTGGTAAACTTACTATGCAACACAACAGAAGATCATCACCTCTTACTATGTGTGAAAATTCAGGCAGAAATATTGGCTGCAACTGCCTCAAACAACATTCTACTTTTCACCAATGTAAATGGCTCTCTGGATTCGAACCAAGGACAATCATGGAAATCTAAAACATACCTATAAAATTTATGTATGTTTTCTATCTATATACCGAATTTCAAGTTTCTATATTATTGGGAAAAGGTTCAAAATAATTCTGAAAAATCGGATCAGTTACTGATTTTAGAGACACCTGGTGTCGAACCCAGGACATATTGGCAGCTGTGAATACCCAGTATGATTTGTAATGGCTTGATCATATTTTATGCAAAGTTTGAAGTCGATATCAATACGGGAAGTACCTAAAATTTGTTTCCGTTATCTCCGTAAGAAAGGCATTGAGAAGTGCAAATGGCCCTCTGGGATCGAACCAAGGACCATCAGCGAACATGTAAAATTTGATTACGAAATATATTCATGTTATCTATCCACGTGCCGAGTTTCAAGTATCCACTTTATCGCGAATGGATTTAAAAAAAACTTCAAAATCGCCGCAATGCATTTTAAACGGCCGATTTTTGCCCCGACCTAGCATCAAACCATGGACCATACTCGGCGATGTCTTTTTGATTTTCGTTAGATATGCACGGCTTCTAGTAGTAGACCTGCTTGCAGTATGCAAGCTACATTTTACTTGTATATATATATAGGTATATCCGGAGAAGCGTCTATATATAATAGATATATTATTTTTTTGGGAAATCTATGATTTTGAATTCCCTATCGAAGGAACAAAGGAATGAGGGAATACATATAATTCCATGGTAGATATATAACTTATATAATTGAAATATTGAGGTAGATATCTTACCAGGAAGGTCCTAAAATAACACATTGTTATCCCCATTTGAAATGCGGAAAGAAATGTAAATGGCTCCCAGGGATCGAACCAAGGACCATTAGGGAAACTATGAAAAATGGATATAAAATGAGTTCATGATCCATAATTAAATGCCAAGTTTCATGCTTCTATGTTATCAGGGAATGGTATTTTCAAATCTTAAAAATTGACACAATGCATTTTAAATGGGAGAATATTTGCACCAACATAGAGTCGAACCAAGGATAATTGTAGAAGATATTTTTTTTGTTTTATCAGATATGCACAATTTCCAGAAATCTCTTGAATTTCTTTTCTCTGCTTTGCCAAGAAGTTCCTCAAAATATTTTCAAAATCACCGCAATGGATCTTTAAGGAGAAAATCGGGACTTTGGGACCTTCTGGCATCAAACCCATGGCTCTGAGGTTCAAAGCAACACTTCCTTACCCATTACAGAATATGGCCAGTATGTAGCAAAACGTTTAAGTCAATGACAGTTGTAGAACATGGTTAGAGTTTTGATCGCTTATATATATACTAGTAGAAATGTCCATTGAATCCTAACAGGGGAATTGCAGTAGATAAATACCAATGTAACAACCTTGATCGTATCAATGCCTCATAATTTTAGGCAGACAGCAAATACCAGGTTATAATTATTTCCAAACCAATAAACATAGAAAAAGGAGTAGTAATTAAGTCTACAAATTTGCCTAAATATTATAATATATTTTTCTAACTTATTCCACTCTTCAAATAAATAAACATAAACTTACTTTACCTTTTTTAGGATTTTTAAACCCAATCACTGTTGTATTGATCGAGAGAAAGCAATTTATCTAACAAACTGCTATAAACCCATTTATCCCACAAAATAGTCAGTAAACAATAACGTTGATATGAATAAATCTTGGTTGATACAGAAGCTTCCATAAAATAAGAAAAACTTTCTAAAATAATGGTATTTGTACATTTTTATGCTTGATTCTTCACACTATATCATTCATAGCTGCAGTTACTAATATCTCCTTAAATTTCTCTCTCTTCATATAATCTATCACTTATTTCTAACATTAATTTTAGTTGGGCATATTCTCTCAATGTGTTCTTACCGATATATACATGAGCTGGGGACTCAACAATCGCCTTTATTGTCAGGGGGATGGGTTGTTTAGGAACACAAAATTTCAATAAATTATTCACATACTTTATCAAAATGTACGGAAGCTTGAATATCAAACGATATTCCAAGATTACAAAAAGAATCCTTATTCTAGTTTTTCTTATGGTGATTAATTTGACTTCCTGCAACAATTATTTCTAATTTAATTTTGAAAAACAAATTAACCCTGCAACAAAAAAATGACCTTGACATATATTTCATAAGAAAACGTTTTCACCCGTCTGGGTACGAAACATGGACTTCAGGGAAATAAAGAGTAGCCTAAGAGTAGCCTCTGCACGGGGTTGACTTTTAATAATGTAGAATATTTCTAAGTTGTGTGACTCTTGGTTCTCGAGTATTTAGTAAACATACACACACACACTATTTTATATTTTACATATATATATTCATATAGAAGACTAGTTGAAGTGCTCATTGATTCTCAAGGAGAATATTTAAATTGATAAATACAATTGTTATAGAGTTGATAGTAACACATACCTCATAATTAAGGCTACATAGAAAATGCTAGGCTATAATTATTTCCAAACCACTAAACAAACAAAACAAAATAAAGTTATAATAAAATATGTAAAAATACCTATATATTAGAACTCATATCCTTTGAATGAAACATTTATTTGATGAAGACAACATTTGTTTTATGATAATAAAAATTTATTCGAAGATAGCATTATGATAAGAGGCATCATGTATAAGGAGATATTTTAGGAAAGGCACAAATGGATATTGGAATCAATGAACAAATACAAAAGAAATATATTTTATATCACTCTAAAACAACCAATGAATATTCTTTGGGGAAAGTAAGTGTATTACAGAGCTGACTTGTGCCCCAATGCTAAAATGCGTAACATGGAGCTCGATCAAATAACACAAATGCAGTCACAGTGCCTAAACAGATGCAGAGATTAAGCACCAATAACTGAAAAATATCAAATGTATATGAAATGGAAGCACTTAAAAAAATCTGATGTGGCCAACACACGACTTTCTCCATATTTATTGAAAACAGAAGCCTATGCCGGTAATATATAAATAACTCGAAAAGAGTGAGTTACAGAAAAATATTTAAAAAAACTTTTTAATGAAGTATATTATGTATAACTTTTGTGTGTAACTGCATAAACCTACATTGCATTGTGACAGAGATATATATGAAAAACTTCCATTTCTGGATAAACAACAACTTCTGGTTAACCATTATTCAAGAATAACACCTAAACAATCAGTGTTATGAAAAAATTTTTCAAACAAAAGTTGTAGTAAAGTGCATTATCTATAACATTTGTGCATAATTGTATATACCTACACTGTATTCTGACAGAGATATTAATGAAACAAAATTTTGTTCCAGCCAAACCACAACTTCCAGCTAAGCAGCATTCATAAAAAACTAATCAACTATTGGCACTGTTAGGAAAATACAAAATATGAATTTTGGAAATGATTGGATAATTACCTTTTAAGATTGAGCACCTACAAATTTTTTAACCTCAGACATAGACAGACAGACATATTTGGGAAAATAGCAAAAACAAACTATATGGGCTCCAAAACATCTATTTCGGTTGAAATCTGGAGGTCAAATTTTTTGCGAATACAATACTTTCTGTATGCTACATATAGGGAGAAAGTAAAAATACTATGAATTACTTTTTGCATTCTACATATAACAAAACAAACTCGCTTTACCTCCCCGATCAAGGAATATGGTGTTGGAAATTAGCTACAACATGACAACTCGCCGTTTAACAGCATATCGTTCATAGCTGCAGCTACTAAAATCTCATTAAATGTCTCCCTCTTCCTATAATCTATCAATTATTGCTGACATTATTTTGAAGTACTCATATCTTCCCAATGTGTTCTTACCAATAAATACATTAGCTATAAAAAATACCTTGATCGTCAAAGGGATGGGTTATTTACGACCTAAAAATATCAATAAAATATTCACATATTTTATTAAAATATTCACAACTTCTAATCAAGCACGATTTTCAACGACCAGTATGAAAATCTTAATTCTATTTTCCTTCTTTTGCTGCTTAAATCGACTTTTGAAGACTGTTATTTCTAATTTAATTTTGAAAAAGAAATGGACCCTGCAACGAAAGAAATGAATTTTACGTCTATATCTTATGAAAATGTTTTGACCCTTCTGGGTTTGGACCAAGGTCTTTACCTAAGTAAATAAAAAGTAGCCTATACTCTGCGCGACCTTTAATAATGTAGAAAATCTCAAAGTTTTGCCACTCACGAGTTTTTAGAGAAGACATACAGAAACACACCCACAGTCTATTTTATATAAATCTATGGATGTATATTTATTTATAATCTATAAGATAAATATTCAGAAAATATTAAAATTTTAATAATTGAGAATAAAATGTCAATGGTAATCTGTTCACTGTTACTGTCATGCGTTTACATATCTACCTTCTGATGATGAGAATACAATTCGCAGCTTTTAAAAAATATGTAACTCAAGATTGTAGGCAATTTATATTGTGAGAGTAATAAAGTTATGGAATATATCACTAAAATCACAAAGATTCCTAACAAACCCAGTGTCATAGATTCAGAGTTTTTCAGAGATAATCCAAAGGTACTGCTTCGCTTTGAGGAATACATCTTAGTCACCTCTAAAAGTCCACTTATCTACAATGTCACGATTTTTCCTGAAATTTACAATTAAAAAGTAGAAACAAGCATTGATGGCTTCTTGCTATAATCATGTTGTTTGGACATAAATATTAAGTTGTAATTTTACCGCTCAAAACTCAAGAACACCAACAAATACAGATGTGATGTAAGTAGTAAAGAATTGTTGGAAAATTATCAGTAAAAATTCAAAATGGCCTAATTGTGACATCTGTAGCTTGTCTGATTTTGAAGACTCGGGTGAACTTTTTATGTAATTATTACCTGACTGTGATGTAAAATAAAAATGTTTAACCAATTTATTGTATGTCTATCATTTAAAAAAATGATAGAATATTTTTACCTACCAAAGGGGGTAAAGAAGGACTTAATAGAATCTTTTGTGATTGTTACTTATACGTACACAACATAATAGACATCAGTATATCATTAAGCATATTTGCAAATTTTTACTGCACTACCGTTAGCATGAATTTTTCTAAACGCAAACTCTTTGCCCAATTCCTTGAGATTCAAGTTAGGGAGGGTTTACTGTATTCTAGAATAATAATTGACAATATATTTTCAATATAGCCAAAGTATATACAAGCAAAAGTTATATAAAAGCATATTGATATTGCAAATGAAAAGACAGTATCAAAGCAAGTACTCCATCAAACCTAATTTTGTATTCCCTCATACAAATATATAGTTGAATACAAATGGTGCCCCAGCTAGAACCAATTTTCATAAGGTGATAAACTATTTCTAAGAAATATTTATTAAATCTCTTCACATGCCTGGCTAGAGAATTTTCAACTTTTGTTCAACCAATATAAAAAATTGAAATTCCTGCAAAGCATTTCAAATGGTAAAGCTACTTCGTCTTGAACCCAGGAATTTCCAATAATTTGAAAACATATAAGTACCATTTAGGATTAAAACTAATTTAATACAAGGGTTTAAGAGGATATCATACCTGGGTTATTCTTTAAGAAGAATCCTTCATCAACATTTTCAAAACCGAGAAATGCAAATGGCGCTCTTTCTTCGAACCAAGGATCATTAGAGTAACCATTAAATTTTACATGAAATGTATTTATGATCTCTATTTTCATGCATTATTTTCGTTTGCATGTAATCCGAAAAGAGATTGAAAAATATCTTAATAATCCTCGCAGTTTGTCGTAAATGAGAGAATTTTTCACCCAGCCAAGGCATAGGAACCTAAATTATTCCATATAGAAATCGATTCTGTATTCAGCAGACCTGGTGTCTAACCAAGGACTTTTTTGTGACAAAATGTCATGGAAAAATTTGCTTTGGGATAATCTGACCATTTCTAAAATCCTAAGTCGATTATCACGAATCACTTGAAACAGTAATCTATATTTTTTTAAATTGAATGATGGATTCTAAATTGTGCGTCAAACCAATGATCATTTAGTAAATGATTAGCTGCATTAATGAATCATCTATTACTTCTGTTCATATGCATGGTCATAATTTCAACCTAAAATAAATCATAAAAATTTTGAAAATCTCGATGTAAATACTTTTAAAAAAGTAGAGAAGTCTAGTGTCAAACACAAAAACATTTGGAGGTTTTGAAATATCTATAAAAAAAATTATGAACTCCCCAGAATATTATGATCATGCATCCCCAAATCTACATTGAGCAATGTGAAAGGAAAAGCCTGAGCAAAGAAATTTGAAAGGAGAGGATTTAACAGTACTTCAACAGAACTAATGGAAAACCACAACAATTCAACAGAGGCAAACTGGAGCAATAGCATGTGAAAAAAATTCCTGATTTTCCCCATCACACCATCTAAATCCACTGTATCATACTTGAAACCCAATTAACTTATCACTTCCGATTAAATACATAAATTTACATGATATAACATCATTGAAACTTGATTAAAGAAATAATTAGGTCTTGCATTGTATTGGAAAACTTAGAGATGCATTTAAAAACAATGAATTGTAAACAATATACGTAATAACATCTTACTCTGCAGCCACCCTTAAGGAACTCAGTGGCTGCCATTATACTTCCCTTGCCCTAAACAGGAGCTGTCGAGAGGCCTCGTACATTCTTCCAACGAATGCCTCCCCAACTTGGTGTCTCTCTTAACCAACTGTCCCATATTGAAGACAGTAGTGGTCCATTTCCACCACTCTCCACTTTACTCCCAAGCTAGAACACTCTGGAGCTTCTGGTATTATTTGAAGATCATTCAGTGCATATTCTCTATATGAATATTATGACAAACTCATATTATATTAAATATTATTATAAATGCCCATTGATATTCCAGTAATAACAGCAGATCCTGTTATATATTTACAAGGCAACTAAACAAGGCAATTTCTAATATTAATGAAATATGGTTACAATTTTAATCATCTATGAATGAATGAGTCAGTGAATGTATAATAAGGTATAATTTGAGAAAAATCTATATGTAATAGATAGCAGATGGATTAGCAGATGGATTAACAGATATAACTTTAATTTGTAATCATCAAAAAGTCATTTTTGATACACCACTTTGTGCTACCAGTGCCTCAATGAGGCCATGGCAGTGGACGATGATGCACAGTCGGATGAAACCACACTTGCCCTTGCACACAAAGTTCCCAAAATGGCCTGTGGAAAAAGTACTACTAAATCGTCGACCCAAAAACTTGTGCCCAAATCCGTGCGGAGCTTGTCTTAAAAATTTTATGTACTCAAACCAAACTAGCTAGGCACACTCTATGCTCCGAAGGACTGGATACACAAAGAATATATTTCAACGAATTTCTATGAGTCTATTATGTTTCCCTAGGAAGTTCTATTGGAAATGGGTACATTGCCAATAAAGAATAGCAATTACGCACCTGAAAAAGAATAATATTAATAAATAACTGATGAAAATTTTAAAACTTAGGTCTCATATTTTTCCTGAAGTAGATAATCAGCAACTTCCCTGTGATCAGTATTTCATGAATAACTGCTAAACAATCAGTTATACAAAAATATCTTACACAAAAGTTTTATTAAATTACATTTTCTTAAACTTTTATAAATAATTGTATATACCTAAGTATTAGATTAATGGAGATATTTTGCAAAAATGAGAAACGAGCCTCGAAAAATACAGCTCGACTTCCAGCTAACCGATTTAAACCAAGAACCAATCAACTCTAACGACACCAACCAAAGTACTATATATGAGATTTGACGTTGATAAAACAAATAGTTACCATATGACAGTGCCCACAAAGTACATAATTAGTTACTTCCGGTTTATCAGTATTTCACGAATAATTCCTTAGCAATCAGTCATAAATAAATATGTTCAATGCAGCAGTTATAGAAAATTACATTTTTTAAAACAATAGTATAAACCTAAATATCCTTTTTTTTAGATATTCACAAAAAAGGAAATTTGCTTCCAAGAATAAAAAAGCTTAACTTCCGGTTAAACGATTTGCTCCAAGAAATTATCAACTCTGTCAGAAACAACAGTATATATATGTGAAGTTTGGTACCGATAGGGCTAATAGTTTTCAAGTTAGAGCCCCCACAAGCACACACACACATAGACGCAGACATCGTTCCAAAAATTGTCAGAACGTATTCTAGGGACCCCAAAACATGTATTTCGGTTGAAAAGTGGAAGTCAAATTCTTTCATGAAAACAATACTTTCTATATACTATGAATATGGAGAAAGTAAAGATCCAATTAGTATGAAGGAATTGACCCTAAAATACATTGTATATTTTATGTTTGCAATAACAAAAGTGTTAAATCTTCTACCGCTATTCAAAGAGTCTAAACAAGTTCGGTTACAGACCACCCATGGCCATTTTACACTTCCATTATTTCATTGAATTTAAGAAAAAGAAATCCAACAAAGCAAACCAAAACACAGCTTAAATGTAAAGTAACCACAAGGATGATCATTGAAATAAATCAGATTTCCGCAAATACATCCCACAAACTTCGTCCATGATCTCCAATTGGAAATATTCCTATAACTAGAATAAAATCTGCTAGTTAAGATGGCAGACATTGGCTGACTCAAGCAAATTTACAAAATCGTATTGCAACTTGTATAACAGAACATATTGACAGTAATTGCAATATCATATCTAAATATATATTATAACTCAAATAAGGCATGAAATATATATAAAAAATTATGAACTCCCAGAATATTATGATCATGTATCTCCAAATCTAGCATAGAGCAATGTGAAAGGAAAAGCCGGAGCAAAGATATTTTGAAAGGAGAGGATTTAACAGTACTTCGACAGAACGAACGTAAAACCACAACAATTCAACAGAGGCCAACAGGAGCAAGAGCATATGAAAAAAATTCCTCATTTTCCCCATCACAACATCTAAATCCACTGTATCATACTTGAAACCCAATTAACTTATCATTACCGATTAAAAACATAAACTGACATGATATAACATCATTGAAACTTGATCAAAGAAATAATTAGGTCTTGCATTGTATTGGAAAACTTAGAGACGCATTTAAAAACGATGAATTGAAAACAATATATGAAATAATATCTTACTCTGCAGCCACCCTTAAGGCACTCAGTGGCTGCCATTATACTTTCCTTGCCCTAAACAGGAGCTGTCGAGAGGCCTCGTACATTCTTCCAATGAATGTCTCTGCAACTTGGTGTCTCTCTTAAGCAACTGTCCCATACTGTAGACTGTAGTGGTCCTTTTCCACCATTATCCACTTTACTCCCAAGCTGCAGCGTTCTGGAGCTTCTGGCATTATTTGAGGATCATTCAGTGCATATTCTCTATATGAATAATAGGACAAACACATAATATATTTATTATAATTATAAATGCCAATTTAAATTCCAGTAATAGCAGCAGATCATATCAGATGATTACAAAGCAATTAAACATGGAAATAACAATTTTGGATGCATCGTGCTAAACTTACATTGAAATGAGGATCTATTAAATGATAAAAGATTTACCTTAGATTATTCAAGAGGAGAGCCTGTACGAACCTTCCCAAACTAACCTGTAGTATCTCGTTAATCGATTTCTACCACATCTCATTTTTGTAGTAGGTGATGTTTATTAAGTCAAGATCATTAGGTACAGAATGACTTATCTTGCAAAAGCAATTTAGAATGTGCTGCTATTCCTATGCATTTCACCATTTTTCTATTCCACAGGATGGTATAGGAGGAGATTTTAAGGTAAGTGCACCAGTACACCTATATCAATAATGTATTTATTAGCTCTCCATTCCTGAAAGGTTAGAAAAGAGACCATTAATATTCAATGAAAAAATTTTAATCATAATGAATATTATTTTCTAATGATAATCAGATACCTAGACTTAAAAAATATATTCTACAATCTTAAGAAAAACATACCTTATCTTTTCATCACCAATTGGAAAGGCATTGGAATGACTGTATCCAACGATAATCTCAAATAAGATGCCTTCTTCAAAGGACATCGAATATTAACACGTCTCACTCAACATCAGAGGTCAGATCAGACCCTCTACATGAAATCTTCAAGTTTTAGTCCCATAATGGGCAGAATTTCTCTATCAAGAGGGGCAAAATGCCTCTCGGTGACGAGAATTGTATCTGCAGATGGTATCTCTCTTTTGATAGCTACCAGAAAGTCTTGAAGGGCAAAACATCTCAATCGGAATCCTGATCGTCGATGAGAATATTATTTTGCCAATGGTAGCTATCTATTGAGTGATACCATGAGGTACCCAGACCCTCTTTCCATGGGCAGAACCTCTCAAACAGGAGAGGCGTTACACCTCCGCTGAAGAGAACTGTATTCTGAAAATGGTACCTTTCATTCAAGAGCTACCCCGTGGTACGCAGACCCACTCGATGGGCAGAATCTCTCAACCTGGGGGAAGCATCACACCACTCCATAGTGAGAATTTTATTCTGCTAAGGTAGCTCTCTTTTGAAGTTACCAGAAGACCTGCAGACCTCTCAGCAGGAAGGTTTACATGAAGATTTTAAGGTACGTATACCAGTAGACCTTTATCAATGATGTATTTATAAGCACCCCATTCCTGAAAGGTTAGAAATAAGACCATTAATATTCAATGAAAAAATTTTAATCAAAAATATTATTATTTTCTAATGATAATAAGATAACAATACTAAAAAAATATATTCTAAAATCTTAAGAAAAGCATACCTTATTTTGTCATCACCAATTGGAAAGGCATTGGAATGACTGCATCCAACGATTATCACAAATAAGATGCCTTCTTCAAAGCCCATCGATTATTAACACCTCTCACTCTACATCAGAGGTCAGATCAGACCCTCTACATGAAATCCTCAAGTTTTAGTCCCATAATGGGCAGAACTTCTCAATCAAGAGAGGCAAAATGCCTCTCGGTGACGAGAATTGTATCTGCAGATGGTATCTCTCTTTTGATAGCTACCAGAAAGTCTTGAAGGGCAAAACATCTCAATCGGAATCCTGATCGTCGATGAGAATATTATTTTGCCAAAGGTAGCTATCTATTGAGTGATACCATGAGGTACGCAGACCCTCTTTCCATGGGCAGAACCTCTCAAACAGGAGAGGCGTTACACCTCCCCTGAAGAGAACTGTATTCTGAAAATGGTACCTTTCATTTAAGAGCTACCCCGTGGTACGCAGACCCACTCGATGGGCAGAATCTCTCGACCTGGGGGAGGCATCACACCACTCCATAGTGAGAATTTTATTCTGCTAGGGTAGCTCTCTTTTGAAGTTACCAGAGGACCAGAAGATCTCTCCATATGGGTACCTATAAAACAATAGTTGTTGAATATGTCCTTAAAATAATTGAATAATTTTGTCCAATTTTATTTAGATATTTCCAAAGTATTCTAGGCTTAAACCTATTTACTCTAAAATTTGTAACCTTATGTTGATTCATTACCTCGAAAGTCCTGTTAATATATTGAAGAATTAGACAGTTTTCCCTGTGCCTAATCAACAGCATCCAAAGATTTCTTATTTTTCTGTCCCCAGCTGCTCGGGTTCAATTGACATAGGTACGGCATTGCTTAGTACCACATTAAGTTGACCTCAACTAATGCATACTTACGTTCTTCATCAGCATGCTTATAGGAGTAGTTTGGTTTCTTTTACCATCTCTCTCTAATGCCGTCTATGGTTATTGTATGTCTGATGCCAATAAAGCTTCAAATGCTTACAAATATTTATACTAATTTTAAAACTTTGGATTATGTTCTGCCATAAAGCTAGTTTAGTTTAGTTATCACACGTTCATTGACTATATAGAAATTGGCTTACCTTTCCGGATCATTAGTGACCGATATCCACTGCTTTTCCATAGTAGTCAGCATCGAACACATTACACTTAAGCTAAAAATCGTTTTTTTCTTGGTGGTTAAAAGTTATGGCCAGTACATTGAAGAAATTTCAAGTCTTTGACACTTATGAAATATGGTTACAATATTAACCCAGTATGAATGAATGAGTCAGTGAAAGTATAATTAGGTATAATTTGAGAAAAATCTATATGTAATAGATAGCAGATGGATTAACAGATATAACTTTAATTTGTAATCATCATAAAGTCATTTTTGATACACCACTTTGTGCTACCAGTGCCTCAATGAGGCAATGGCAGTGGAGGATGATGCACAGTCGGACGAAATCACACTTGCCCTTGCACACAAAGTTCCCAAAATGGCCTGTGGAAAAAGTACTACTAAATCGTCGACCCAAAACCTTGTGCCCAAATCCTTGCGGAGCTTGTGTTAAAAATTTAATGTACTCAAACCAAACTAGCTAGGCACACACTATGCTCCGAAGGACTAGATACACAAAGAATATATTTCAATTAATTTCTATGAGTCTATTATGTTTCCATAGGAAGTTCTATTGGAAATGGGTACATTGCCAATAAAGAATAGCAATTACGCACCTGAAAAAGAATAATATTAATAAATAACTGATGAAAATTTTAAAACTTAGGTCTCATATTTTTCCTGAAGTAGATAATCAGCAACTTCCCTGTGATCAGTATTTCATGAATAACTGCTAAACAATCAGTTATACAAAAATATCTTACACAAAAGTTTTATTAAATTGCATTTTCTTAAACTTTTATAAATAATTGTATATACCTAAGTATTAGATTAATGGAGATATTTTGCAAAAATGAGAAACGAGCCTCGAAAAATACAGCTCGACTTCCAGCTAACCGATTTAAACCAAGAACCAATCAACTCTAACGACACCAACCAAAGTACTATATATGAGATTTGACGTTGATAAAACAAATAGTTACCATATGACAGTGCCCACAAAGTACATAATTAGTTACTTCCGGTTTATCAGTATTTCACGAATAATTCCTTAGCAATCAGTCATAAATAAATATGTTCAATGCAGCAGTTATAGAAAATTACATTTTTTAAAACAATAGTATAAACCTAAATATCCTTTTTTTTAGATATTCACAAAAAAGGAAATTTGCTTCCAAGAATAAAAAAGCTTAACTTCCGGTTAAACGATTTGCTCCAAGAAATTATCAACTCTGTCAGAAACAACAGTATATATATGTGAAGTTTGGTACCGATAGGGCTAATAGTTTTCAAGTTAGAGCCCCCACAAGCACACACACACATAGACGCAGACATCGTTCCAAAAATTGTCAGAACGTATTCTAGGGACCCCAAAACATGTATTTCGGTTGAAAAGTGGAAGTCAAATTCTTTCATGAAAACAATACTTTCTATATACTATGAATATGGAGAAAGTAAAGATCCAATTAGTATGAAGGAATTGACCCTAAAATACATTGTATATTTTATGTTTGCAATAACAAAAGTGTTAAATCTTCTACCGCTATTCAAAGAGTCTAAACAAGTTCGGTTACAGACCACCCATGGCCATTTTACACTTCCATTATTTCATTGAATTTAAGAAAAAGAAATCCAACAAAGCAAACCAAAACACAGCTTAAATGTAAAGTAACCACAAGGATGATCATTGAAATAAATCAGATTTCCGCAAATACATCCCACAAACTTCGTCCATGATCTCCAATTGGAAATATTCCTATAACTAGAATAAAATCTGCTAGTTAAGATGGCAGACATTGGCTGACTCAAGCAAATTTACAAAATCGTATTGCAACTTGTATAACAGAACATATTGACAGTAATTGCAATATCATATCTAAATATATATTATAACTCAAATAAGGCATGAAATATATATAAAAAATTATGAACTCCCAGAATATTATGATCATGTATCTCCAAATCTAGCATAGAGCAATGTGAAAGGAAAAGCCGGAGCAAAGATATTTTGAAAGGAGAGGATTTAACAGTACTTCGACAGAACGAACGTAAAACCACAACAATTCAACAGAGGCCAACAGGAGCAAGAGCATATGAAAAAAATTCCTCATTTTCCCCATCACAACATCTAAATCCACTGTATCATACTTAAAACCCAATTAACTTATCATTACCGATTAAAAACATAAACTGACATGATATAACATCATTGAAACTTGATCAAAGAAATAATTAGGTCTTGCATTGTATTGGAAAACTTAGAGACGCATTTAGAAACGATGAATTGAAAACAATATATGAAATAATATCTTACTCTGCAGCCACCCTTAAGGCACTCAGTGGCTGCCATTATACTTTCCTTGCCCTAAACAGGAGCTGTCGAGAGGCCTCGTACATTCTTCCAATGAATGTCTCTGCAACTTGGTGTCTCTCTTAAGCAACTGTCCCATACTGTAGACTGTAGTGGTCCTTTTCCACCATTATCCACTTTACTCCCAAGCTGCAGCGTTCTGGAGCTTCTGGCATTATTTGAGGATCATTCAGTGCATATTCTCTATATGAATAATAGGACAAACACATAATATATTTATTATAATTATAAATGCCAATTTAAATTCCAGTAATAGCAGCAGATCATATCAGATGATTACAAAGCAATTAAACATGGAAATAACAATTTTGGATGCATCGTGCTAAACTTACATTGAAATGAGGATCTATTAAATGATAAAAGATTTACCTTAGATTATTCAAGAGGAGAGCCTGTACGAACCTTCCCAAACTAACCTGTAGTATCTCGTTAATCGATTTCTACCACATCTCATTTTTGTAGTAGGTGATGTTTATTAAGTCAAGATCATTAGGTACAGAATGACTTATCTTGCAAAAGCAATTTAGAATGTGCTGCTATTCCTATGCATTTCACCATTTTTCTATTCCACAGGATGGTATAGGAGGAGATTTTAAGGTAAGTGCACCAGTACACCTATATCAATAATGTATTTATTAGCTCTCCATTCCTGAAAGGTTAGAAAAGAGACCATTAATATTCAATGAAAAAATTTTAATCATAATGAATATTATTTTCTAATGATAATCAGATACCTAGACTTAAAAAATATATTCTACAATCTTAAGAAAAACATACCTTATCTTTTCATCACCAATTGGAAAGGCATTGGAATGACTGTATCCAACGATAATCTCAAATAAGATGCCTTCTTCAAAGGACATCGAATATTAACACGTCTCACTCAACATCAGAGGTCAGATCAGACCCTCTACATGAAATCTTCAAGTTTTAGTCCCATAATGGGCAGAACTTCTCTATCAAGAGGGGCAAAATGCCTCTCGGTGACGAGAATTGTATCTGCAGATGGTATCTCTCTTTTGATAGCTACCAGAAAGTCTTGAAGGGCAAAACATCTCAATCGGAATCCTGATCGTCGATGAGAATATTATTTTGCCAATGGTAGCTATCTATTGAGTGATACCATGAGGTACCCAGACCCTCTTTCCATGGGCAGAACCTCTCAAACAGGAGAGGCGTTACACCTCCGCTGAAGAGAACTGTATTCTGAAAATGGTACCTTTCATTCAAGAGCTACCCCGTGGTACGCAGACCCACTCGATGGGCAGAATCTCTCAACCTGGGGGAAGCATCACACCACTCCATAGTGAGAATTTTATTCTGCTAAGGTAGCTCTCTTTTGAAGTTACCAGAAGACCTGCAGACCTCTCAGCAGGAAGGTTTACATGAA
Organism: Sympetrum striolatum; assembly: GCA_947579665.1. Lineage (NCBI taxonomy): Eukaryota > Metazoa > Arthropoda > Insecta > Odonata > Libellulidae > Sympetrum > Sympetrum striolatum. The sequence goes on along the minus strand of OX388342.1, from coordinate 20,077,409 downwards.
GATTTTAAGGTACGTATACCAGTAGACCTTTATCAATGATGTATTTATAAGCACCCCATTCCTGAAAGGTTAGAAATAAGACCATTAATATTCAATGAAAAAATTTTAATCAAAAATATTATTATTTTCTAATGATAATAAGATAACAATACTAAAAAAATATATTCTAAAATCTTAAGAAAAGCATACCTTATTTTGTCATCACCAATTGGAATGGCATTGGAATGACTGCATCCAACGATAATCACAAATAAGATGCCTTCTTCAAAGCCCATCGATTATTAACACCTCTCACTCTACATCAGAGGTCAGATCAGACCCTCTACATGAAATCCTCAAGTTTTAGTCCCATAATGGGCAGAACTTCTCAATCAAGAGAGGCAAAATGCCTCTCGGTGACGAGAATTGTATCTGCAGATGGTATCTCTCTTTTGATAGCTACCAGAAAGTCTTGAAGGGCAAAACATCTCAATCGGAATCCTGATCGTCGATGAGAATATTATTTTGCCAAAGGTAGCTATCTATTGAGTGATACCATGAGGTACGCAGACCCTCTTTCCATGGGCAGAACCTCTCAAACAGGAGAGGCGTTACACCTCCCCTGAAGAGAACTGTATTCTGAAAATGGTACCTTTCATTCAAGAGCTACCCCGTGGTACGCAGACCCACTCGATGGGCAGAATCTCTCGACCTGGGGGAGGCATCACACCACTCCATAGTGAGAATTTTATTCTGCTAGGGTAGCTCTCTTTTGAAGTTACCAGAGGACCAGAAGATCTCTCCATATGGGTACCTATAAAACAATAGTTGTTGAATATGTCCTTAAAATAATTGAATAATTTTGTCCAATTTTATTTAGATATTTCCAAAGTATTCTAGGCTTAAACCTATTTACTCTAAAATTTGTAACCTTATGTTGATTCATTACCTCGAAAGTCCTGTTAATATATTGAAGAATTAGACAGTTTTCCCTGTGCCTAATCAACAGCATCCAAAGATTTCTTATTTTTCTGTCCCCAGCTGCTCGGGTTCAATTGACATAGGTACGGCATTGCTTAGTACCACATTAAGTTGACCTCAACTAATGCATACTTACGTTCTTCATCAGCATGCTTATAGGAGTAGTTTGGTTTCTTTTACCATCTCTCTCTAATGCCGTCTATGGTTATTGTATGTCTGATGCCAATAAAGCTTCAAATGCTTACAAATATTTATTTTAATTTTAAAACTTTGGATTATGTTCTGCCATAAAGCTAGTTTAGTTTAGTTATCACACGTTCATTGACTATATAGAAATTGGCTTACCTTTCCGGATCATTAGTGACCGATATCCACTGCTTTTCCATAGTAGTCAGCATCGAACACATTACACTTAAGCTAAAAATCGTTTTTTTCTTGGTGGTTAAAAGTTATGGCCAGTACATTGAAGAAATTTCAAGTCTTTGACACTTATGAAATATGGTTACAATATTAACCCAGTATGAATGAATGAGTCAGTGAAAGTATAATTAGGTATAATTTGAGAAAAATCTATATGTAATAGATAGCAGATGGATTAACAGATATAACTTTAATTTGTAATCATCATAAAGTCATTTTTGATACACCACTTTGTGCTACCAGTGCCTCAATGAGGCAATGGCAGTGGAGGATGATGCACAGTCGGACGAAATCACACTTGCCCTTGCACACAAAGTTCCCAAAATGGCCTGTGGAAAAAGTACTACTAAATCGTCGACCCAAAACCTTGTGCCCAAATCCTTGCGGAGCTTGTGTTAAAAATTTAATGTACTCAAACCAAACTAGCTAGGCACACACTATGCTCCGAAGGACTAGATACACAAAGAATATATTTCAATTAATTTCTATGAGTCTATTATGTTTCCATAGGAAGTTCTATTGGAAATGGGTACATTGCCAATAAAGAATAGCAATTACGCACCTGAAAAAGAATAATATTAATAAATAACTGATGAAAATTTTAAAACTTAGGTCTCATATTTTTCCTGAAGTAGATAATCAGCAACTTCCCTGTGATCAGTATTTCATGAATAACTGCTAAACAATCAGTTATACAAAAATATCTTTCACACAAAAGTTATATTAAATTGCATTTTCTAAAACTTTTATAAATAATTGTATATACCTAAGTATTAGATTAATGGAGATATTTTGCAAAAATCAGAAAAGAGCCTCGAAAAATACAGCTCGACTTCCAGCTAACCGATTTAAACCAAGAACCAATCAACTCTAACGACACCAACCAAAGTACTATATATGAGATTTGACGTTGATAAAACAAATAGTTACCATATGACAGTGCCCACAAAGTACATAATTAGTTACTTCCGGTTTATCAGTATTTCACGAATAATTCCTTAGCAATCAGTCATAAATAAATATGTTCAATGCAGCAGATATAGAAAATTACATTTTCTAAAACAATAGTATAAACCTAAATATCCTTTTTTTTAGATATTCACAAAAAAGGAAATTTGCTTCCAAGAATAAAAAAGCTTAACTTCCGGTTAAACGATTTGCTCCAAGAAATTATCAACTCTGTCAGAAACAACAGTATATATATGTGAAGATTGGTACCGATAGGGCTAATAGTTTTCAAGTTAGAGCCCCCACAAGCACACACACACATAGACGCAGACATCGTTCCAAAAATTGTCAGAACGTATTCTAGGGACCCCAAAACATGTATTTCGGTTGAAAAGTGGAAGTCAAATTCTTTCATGAAAACAATACTTTCTATATACTATGAATATGGAGAAAGTAAAGATCCAATTAGTATGAAGGAATTGACCCTAAAATACATTGTATATTTTATGTTTGCAATAACAAAAGTGTTAAATCTTCTACCGCTATTCAAAGAGTCTAAACAAGTTCGGTTACAGACCACCCATGGCCATTTTACACTTCCATTATTTCATTGAATTTAAGAAAAAGAAATCCAACAAAGCAAACCAAAACACAGCTTAAATGTAAAGTAACCACAAGGATGATCATTGAAATAAATCAGATTTCCACAAATACATCCCACAAACTTCGTCCATGATCTCCAATTGGAAATATTCCTATAACTAGAATAAAATCTGCTAGTTAAGATGGCAGACATTGGTTGACTCAAGCAAATTTACAAAATCGTATTGCAACTTGTATAACAGAACATATTGACAGTAATTGCAATATCATATCTAAATATATATTATTACTCAAATAAGGCATGAAATATATATAAAAAATTATGAACTCCCAGAATATTATGATCATGTATCTCCAAATCTAGCATAGAGCAATGTGAAAGGAAAAGCCGGAGCAAAGATATTTTGAAAGGAGAGGATTTAACAGTACTTCGACAGAACGAACGTAAAACCACAACAATTCAACAGAGGCCAACAGGAGCAAGAGCATATGAAAAAAATTCCTCATTTTCCCCATCACAACATCTAAATCCACTGTATCATACTTGAAACCCAATTAACTTATCATTACCGATTAAAAACATAAACTGACATGATATAACATCATTGAAACTTGATCAAAGAAATAATTAGGTCTTGCATTGTATTGGAAAACTTAGAGACGCATTTAAAAACGATGAATTGAAAACAATATATGAAATAATATCTTACTCTGCAGCCACCCTTAAGGCACTCAGTGGCTGCCGTTATACTTTCCTTGCCCTAAACAGGAGCTGTCAGGAGGCCTCGTACATTCTTCCAATGAATGTCTCTGCAACTTGGTGTCTCTCTTAAGCAACTGTCCCATACTGTAGACTGTAGTGGTCCTTTTCCACCATTATCCACTTTACTCCCAAGCTGCAGCGTTCTGGAGCTTCTTGCATTATTTGAGGATCATTCAGTGCATATTCTCTATATGAATAATAGGACAAACACATAATATATTTATTATAATTATAAATGCCAATTTAAATTCCAGTAATAGCAGCAGATCATATCAGATGATTACAAAGCAATTAAACAAGGAAATAACAATTTTGGATGCATCGTGCTAAACTTATATTGAAATGAGGATCTATTAAATGATAAAAGATTTACCTTAGATTATTCAAGAGGAGAGCCTGTACGAACCTTCCCAAACTAACCTGTAGTATCTCGTTAATCGATTTCTACCACATCTCATTTTTGTAGTAGGTGATGTTTATTAAGTCAAGATCATTAGGTACAGAATGACTTATCTTGCAAAAGCAATTTAGAATGTGCTGCTATTCCTATGCATTTCACCATTTTTCTATTCCACAGGATGGTATAGGAGGAGATTTTAAGGTAAGTGCACCAGTACACCTATATCAATAATGTATTTATTAGCTCTCCATTCCTGAAAGGTTAGAAAAGAGACCATTAATATTCAATGAAAAAATTTTAATCATAATGAATATTATTTTCTAATGATAATCAGATACCTAGACTTAAAAAATATATTCTACAATCTTAAGAAAAACATACCTTATCTTTTCATCACCAATTGGCTAGGCATTGGAATGACTGCATCCAACGATAATCTCAAATAAGATGCCTTCTTCAAAGGACATCGAATATTAACACGTCTCACTCAACATCAGAGGTCAGATCAGACCCTCTACATGAAATCTTCAAGTTTTAGTCCCATAATGGGCAGAACTTCTCTATCAAGAGGGGCAAAATGCCTCTCGGTGACGAGAATTGTATCTGCAGATGGTATCTCTCTTTTGATAGCTACCAGAAAGTCTTGAAGGGCAAAACATCTCAATCGGAATCCTGATCGTCGATGAGAATATTGTTTTGCCAATGGTAGCTATCTATTGAGTGATACCATGAGGTACCCAGACCCTCTTTCCATGGGCAGAACCTCTCAAACAGGAGAGGCGTTACACCTCCCCTGAAGAGAACTGTATTCTGAAAATGGTACCTTTCATTCAAGAGCTACCCCGTGGTACCCAGACCCACTCGATGGGCAGAATCTCTCAACCTGGGGGAAGCATCACACCACTCCATAGTGAGAATTTTATTCTGCTAAGGTAGCTCTCTTTTGAAGTTACCAGAAGACCTGCAGACCTCTCAGCAGGAAGGTTTACATGAAGATTTTAAGGTACGTATACCAGTAGACCTTTATCAATGATGTATTTATAAGCACCCCATTCCTGAAAGGTTAGAAATAAGACCATTAATATTCAATGAAAAAATTTTAATCAAAAATATTATTATTTTCTAATGATAATAAGATAACAATACTAAAAAAATATATTCTAAAATCTTAAGAAAAGCATACCTTATTTTGTCATCACCAATTGGAAAGGCATTGGAATGACTGCATCCAACGATAATCACAAATAAGATGCCTTCTTCAAAGCCCATCGATTATTAACACCTCTCACTCTACATCAGAGGTCAGATCAGACCCTCTACATGAAATCCTCAAGTTTTAGTCCCATAATGGGCAGAACTTCTCAATCAAGAGAGGCAAAATGCCTCTCGGTGACGAGAATTGTATCTGCAGATGGTATCTCTCTTTTGATAGCTACCAGAAAGTCTTGAAGGGCAAAACATCTCAATCGGAATCCTGATCGTCGATGAGAATATTATTTTGCCAAAGGTAGCTATCTATTGAGTGATACCATGAGGTACGCAGACCCTCTTTCCATGGCCAGAACCTCTCAAACAGGAGAGGCGTTACACCTCCCCTGAAGAGAACTGTATTCTGAAAATGGTACCTTTCATTCAAGAGCTACCCCGTGGTACGCAGACCCACTCGATGGGCAGAATCTCTCGACCTGGGGGAGGCATCACACCACTCCATAGTGAGAATTTTATTCTGCTAGGGTAGCTCTCTTTTGAAGTTACCAGAGGACCAGAAGATCTCTCCATATGGGTACCTATAAAACAATAGTTGTTGAATATGTCCTTAAAATAATTGAATAATTTTGTCCAATTTTATTTAGATATTTCCAAAGTATTCTAGGCTTAAACCTATTTACTCTAAAATTTGTAACCTTATGTTGATTCATTACCTCGAAGATCCTGTTAATATATTGAAGAATTAGACAGTTTTCCCTGTGCCTAATCAACAGCATCCAAAGATTTCTTATTTTTCTGTCCCCAGCTGCTCGGGTTCAATTGACATAGGTACGGCATTGCTTAGTACCACATTAAGTTGACCTCAACTAATGCATACTTACGTTCTTCATCAGCGTGCTTATAGGAGTAGTTTGGTTTCTTTTACCATCTCTCTCTAATGCCGTCTATGGTTATTGTATGTCTGATGCCAATAAAGCTTCAAATGCTTACAAATATTTATTTTAATTTTAAAACTTTGGATTATGTTCTGCCATAAAGCTAGTTTAGTTTAGTTATCACACGTTCATTGACTATATAGAAATTGGCTTACCTTTCCGGATCATTAGTGACCGATATCCACTGCTTTTCCATAGTAGTCAGCATCGAACACATTACACTTAAGCTAAAAATCGTTTTTTTCTTGGTGGTTAAAAGTTATGGCCAGTATATTGAAGAAATTTCAAGTCTTTGACACTTATGAAATATGGTTACAATATTAACCCAGTATGAATGAATGAGTCAGTGAAAGTATAATTAGGTATAATTTGAGAAAAATCTATATGTAATAGATAGCAGATGGATTAACAGATATAACTTTAATTTGTAATCATCATAAAGTCATTTTTGATACACCACTTTGTGCTACCAGTGCCTCAATGAGGCCATGGCAGTGGAGGATGATGCACAGTCGGACGAAACCACACTTGCCCTTGCACACAAAGTTCCCAAAATGGCCTGTGGAAAAAGTACTACTAAATCGTCGACCCAAAACCTTGTGCCCAAATCCTTGCGGAGCTTGTGTTAAAAATTTAATGTACTCAAACCAAACTAGCTAGGCACACACTATGCTCCGAAGGACTAGATACACAAAGAATATATTTCAATTAATTTCTATGAGTCTATTATGTTTCCATAGGAAGTTCTATTGGAAATGGGTACATTGCCAATAAAGAATAGCAATTACGCACCTGAAAAAGAATAATATTAATAAATAACTGATGAAAATTTTAAAACTTAGGTCTCATATTTTTCCTGAAGTAGATAATCAGCAACTTCCCTGTGATCAGTATTTCATGAATAACTGCTAAACAATCAGTTATACAAAAATATCTTTCACACAAAAGTTATATTAAATTGCATTTTCTAAAACTTTTATAAATAATTGTATATACCTAAGTATTAGATTAATGGAGATATTTTGCAAAAATCAGAAACGAGCCTCGAAAAATACAGCTCGACTTCCAGCTAACCGATTTAAACCAAGAACCAATCAACTCTAACGACACCAACCAAAGTACTATATATGAGATTTGACGTTGATAAAACAAATAGTTACCATATGACAGTGCCCACAAAGTACATAATTAGTTACTTCCGGTTTATCAGTATTTCACGAATAATTCCTTAGCAATCAGTCATAAATAAATATGTTCAATGCAGCAGTTATAGAAAATTACATTTTTAAAACAATAGTATAAACCTAAATATCCTTTTTTTTAGATATTCACAAAAAAGGAAATTTGCTTCCAAGAATAAAAAAGCTTAACTTCCGGTTAAACGATTTGCTCCAAGAAATTATCAACTCTGTCAGAAACAACAGTATATATATGTGAAGTTTGGTACCGATAGGGCTAATAGTTTTCAAGTTAGAGCCCCCACAAGCACACACACACACATAGACGCAGACATCGTTCCAAAAATTGTCAGAACGTATTCTAGGGACCCCAAAACATGTATTTCGGTTGAAAAGTGGAAGTCAAATTCTTTCATGAAAACAATACTTTCTATATACTATGAATATGGAGAAAGTAAAGATCCAATTAGTATGAAGGAATTGACCCTAAAATACATTGTATATTTTATGTTTGCAATAACAAAAGTGTTAAATCTTCTACCGCTATTCAAAGAGTCTAAACAAGTTCGGTTACAGACCACCCATGGCCATTTTACACTTCCATTATTTCATTGAATTTAAGAAAAAGAAATCCAACAAAGCAAACCAAAACACAGCTTAAATGTAAAGTAACCACAAGGATGATCATTGAAATAAATCAGATTTCCACAAATACATCCCACAAACTTCGTCCATGATCTCCAATTGGAAATATTCCTATAACTAGAATAAAATCTGCTAGTTAAGATGGCAGACATTGGCTGACTCAAGCAAATTTACAAAATCGTATTGCAACTTGTATAACAGAACATATTGACAGTAATTGCAATATCATATCTAAATATATATTATTACTCAAATAAGGCATGAAATATATATAAAAAATTATGAACTCCCAGAATATTATGATCATGTATCTCCAAATCTAGCATAGAGCAATGTGAAAGGAAAAGCCGGAGCAAAGATATTTTGAAAGGAGAGGATTTAACAGTACTTCGACAGAACGAACGTAAAACCACAACAATTCAACAGAGGCCAACAGGAGCAAGAGCATATGAAAAAAATTCCTCATTTTCCCCATCACAACATCTAAATCCACTGTATCATACTTGAAACCCAATTAACTTATCATTACCGATTAAAAACATAAACTGACATGATATAACATCATTGAAACTTGATCAAAGAAATAATTAGGTCTTGCATTGTATTGGAAAACTTAGAGACGCATTTAAAAACGATGAATTGAAAACAATATATGAAATAATATCTTACTCTGCAGCCACCCTTAAGGCACTCAGTGGCTGCCGTTATACTTTCCTTGCCCTAAACAGGAGCTGTCGAGAGGCCTCGTACATTCTTCCAATGAATGTCTCTGCAACTTGGTGTCTCTCTTAAGCAACTGTCCCATACTGTAGACTGTAGTGGTCCTTTTCCACCATTATCCACTTTACTCCCAAGCTGCAGCGTTCTGGAGCTTCTTGCATTATTTGAGGATCATTCAGTGCATATTCTCTATATGAATAATAGGACAAACACATTATATATTTATTATAATGATAAATGCCAATTTAAATTCCAGTAATAGCAGCAGATCATATCAGATGATTACAAAGCAATTAAACAAGGAAATAACAATTTTGGATGCATCGTGCTAAACTTATATTGAAATGAGGATCTATTAAATGATAAAAGATTTACCTTAGATTATTCAAGAGGAGAGCCTGTACGAACCTTCCCAAACTAACCTGTAGTATCTCGTTAATCGATTTCTACCACATCTCATTTTTGTAGTAGGTGATGTTTATTAAGTCAAGATCATTAGGTACAGAATGACTTATCTTGCAAAAGCAATTTAGAATGTGCTGCTATTCCTATGCATTTCACCATTTTTCTATTCCACAGGATGGTATAGGAGGAGATTTTAAGGTAAGTGCACCAGTACACCTATATCAATAATGTATTTATTAGCTCTCCATTCCTGAAAGGTTAGAAAAGAGACCATTAATATTCAATGAAAAAATTTTAATCATAATGAATATTATTTTCTAATGATAATCAGATACCTAGACTTAAAAAATATATTCTACAATCTTAAGAAAAACATACCTTATCTTTTCATCACCAATTGGCTAGGCATTGGAATGACTGCATCCAACGATAATCTCAAATAAGATGCCTTCTTCAAAGGACATCGAATATTAACACGTCTCACTCAACATCAGAGGTCAGATCAGACCCTCTACATGAAATCTTCAAGTTTTAGTCCCATAATGGGCAGAACTTCTCTATCAAGAGGGGCAAAATGCCTCTCGGTGACGAGAATTGTATCTGCAGATGGTATCTCTCTTTTGATAGCTACCAGAAAGTCTTGAAGGGCAAAACATCTCAATCGGAATCCTGATCGTCGATGAGAATATTGTTTTGCCAATGGTAGCTATCTATTGAGTGATACCATGAGGTACCCAGACCCTCTTTCCATGGCGAGAACCTCTCAAACAGGAGAGGCGTTACACCTCCCCTGAAGAGAACTGTATTCTGAAAATGGTACCTTTCATTCAAGAGCTACCCCGTGGTACCCAGACCCACTCGATGGGCAGAATCTCTCAACCTGGGGGAAGCATCACACCACTCCATAGTGAGAATTTTATTCTGCTAAGGTAGCTCTCTTTTGAAGTTACCAGAAGACCTGCAGACCTCTCAGCAGGAAGGTTTACATGAAGATTTTAAGGTACGTATACCAGTAGACCTTTATCAATGATGTATTTATAAGCACCCCATTCCTGAAAGGTTAGAAATAAGACCATTAATATTCAATGAAAAAATTTTAATCAAAAATATTATTATTTTCTAATGATAATAAGATAACAATACTAAAAAAATATATTCTAAAATCTTAAGAAAAGCATACCTTATTTTGTCATCACCAATTGGAAAGGCATTGGAATGACTGCATCCAACGATAATCACAAATAAGATGCCTTCTTCAAAGCCCATCGATTATTAACACCTCTCACTCTACATCAGAGGTCAGATCAGACCCTCTACATGAAATCCTCAAGTTTTAGTCCCATAATGGGCAGAACCTCTCAATCAAGAGAGGCAAAATGCCTCTCGGTGACGAGAATTGTATCTGCAGATGGTATCTCTCTTTTGATAGCTACCAGAAAGTCTTGAAGGGCAAAACGTCTCAATCGGAATCCTGATCGTCGATGAGAATATTATTTTGCCAATGGTAGCTATCTATTGAGTGATACCATGAGGTACGCAGACCCTCTTTCCATGGCCAGAACCTCTCAAACAGGAGAGGCGTTACACCTCCCCTGAAGAGAACTGTATTCTGAAAATGGTACCTTTCATTCAAGAGCTACCCCGTGGTACGCAGACCCACTCGATGGGCAGAATCTCTCGACCTGGGGGAGGCATCACACCACTCCATAGTGAGAATTTTATTCTGCTAGGGTAGCTCTCTTTTGAAGTTACCAGAGGACCAGAAGATCTCTCCATATGGGTACCTATAAAACAATAGTTGTTGAATATGTCCTTAAAATAATTGAATAATTTTGTCCAATTTTATTTAGATATTTCCAAAGTATTCTAGGCTTAAACCTATTTACTCTAAAATTTGTAACCTTATGTTGATTCATTACCTCGAAAGTCCTGTTAATATATTGAAGAATTAGACAGTTTTCCCTGTGCCTAATCAACAGCATCCAAAGATTTCTTATTTTTCTGTCCCCAGCTGCTCGGGTTCAATTGACATAGGTACGGCATTGCTTAGTACCACATTAAGTTGACCTCAACTAATGCATACTTACGTTCTTCATCAGCGTGCTTATAGGAGTAGTTTGGTTTCTTTTACCATCTCTCTCTAATGCCGTCTATGGTTATTGTATGTCTGATGCCAATAAAGCTTCAAATGCTTACAAATATTTATTTTAATTTTAAAACTTTGGATTATGTTCTGCCATAAAGCTAGTTTAGTTTAGTTATCACACGTTCATTGACTATATAGAAATTGGCTTACCTTTCCGGATCATTAGTGACCGATATCCACTGCTTTTCCATAGTAGTCAGCATCGAACACATTACACTTAAGCTAAAAATCGTTTTTTTCTTGGTGGTTAAAAGTTATGGCCAGTACATTGAAGAAATTTCAAGTCTTTGACACTTATGAAATATGGTTACAATATTAACCCAGTATGAATGAATGAGTCAGTGAAAGTATAATTAGGTATAATTTGAGAAAAATCTATATGTAATAGATAGCAGATGGATTAACAGATATAACTTTAATTTGTAATCATCATAAAGTCATTTTTGATACACCACTTTGTGCTACCAGTGCCTCAATGAGGCCATGGCAGTGGAGGATGATGCACAGTCGGACGAAACCACACTTGCCCTTGCACACAAAGTTCCCAAAATGGCCTGTGGAAAAAGTACTACTAAATCGTCGACCCAAAACCTTGTGCCCAAATCCTTGCGGAGCTTGTGTTAAAAATTTAATGTACTCAAACCAAACTAGCTAGGCACACACTATGCTCCGAAGGACTAGATACACAAAGAATATATTTCAATTAATTTCTATGAGTCTATTATGTTTCCATAGGAAGTTCTATTGGAAATGGGTACATTGCCAATAAAGAATAGCAATTACGCACCTGAAAAAGAATAATATTAATAAATAACTGATGAAAATTTTAAAACTTAGGTCTCATATTTTTCCTGAAGTAGATAATCAGCAACTTCCCTGTGATCAGTATTTCATGAATAACTGCTAAACAATCAGTTATACAAAAATATCTTTCACACAAAAGTTATATTAAATTGCATTTTCTAAAACTTTTATAAATAATTGTATATACCTAAGTATTAGATTAATGGAGATATTTTGCAAAAATCAGAAAAGAGCCTCGAAAAATACAGCTCGACTTCCAGCTAACCGATTTAAACCAAGAACCAATCAACTCTAACGACACCAACCAAAGTACTATATATGAGATTTGACGTTGATAAAACAAATAGTTACCATATGACAGTGCCCACAAAGTACATAATTAGTTACTTCCGGTTTATCAGTATTTCACGAATAATTCCTTAGCAATCAGTCATAAATAAATATGTTCAATGCAGCAGTTATAGAAAATTACATTTTTTAAAACAATAGTATAAACCTAAATATCCTTTTTTTTAGATATTCACAAAAAAGGAAATTTGCTTCCAAGAATAAAAAAGCTTAACTTCCGGTTAAACGATTTGCTCCAAGAAATTATCAACTCTGTCAGAAACAACAGTATATATATGTGAAGTTTGGTACCGATAGGGCTAATAGTTTTCAAGTTAGAGCCCCCACAAGCACACACACACACATAGACGCAGACATCGTTCCAAAAATTGTCAGAACGTATTCTAGGGACCCCAAAACATGTATTTCGGTTGAAAAGTGGAAGTCAAATTCTTTCATGAAAACAATACTTTCTATATACTATGAATATGGAGAAAGTAAAGATCCAATTAGTATGAAGGAATTGACCCTAAAATACATTGTATATTTTATGTTTGCAATAACAAAAGTGTTAAATCTTCTACCGCTATTCAAAGAGTCTAAACAAGTTCGGTTACAGACCACCCATGGCCATTTTACACTTCCATTATTTCATTGAATTTAAGAAAAAGAAATCCAACAAAGCAAACCAAAACACAGCTTAAATGTAAAGTAACCACAAGGATGATCATTGAAATAAAAAAGATTTCCACAAATACATCCCACAAACTTCGTCCATGATCTCCAAATGGAAATATTCCTATAACTAGAATAAAATCTGCTAGTTAAGATGGCAGACATTGGCTGACTCAAGCAAATTTACAAAATCGTATTGCAACTTGTATAACAGAACATATTGACAGTAATTGCAATATCATATCTAAATATATATTATTACTCAAATAAGGCATGAAATATATATAAAAAATTATGAACTCCCAGAATATTATGATCATGTATCTCCAAATCTAGCATAGAGCAATGTGAAAGGAAAAGCCGGAGCAAAGATATTTTGAAAGGAGAGGATTTAACAGTACTTCGACAGAACGAACGTAAAACCACAACAATTCAACAGAGGCCAACAGGAGCAAGAGCATATGAAAAAAATTCCTCATTTTCCCCATCACAACATCTAAATCCACTGTATCATACTTGAAACCCAATTAACTTATCATTACCGATTAAAAACATAAACTGACATGATATAACATCATTGAAACTTGATCAAAGAAATAATTAGGTCTTGCATTGTATTGGAAAACTTAGAGACGCATTTAAAAACGATGAATTGAAAACAATATATGAAATAATATCTTACTCTGCAGCCACCCTTAAGGCACTCAGTGGCTGCCGTTATACTTTCCTTGCCCTAAACAGGAGCTGTCGAGAGGCCTCGTACATTCTTCCAATGAATGTCTCTGCAACTTGGTGTCTCTCTTAAGCAACTGTCCCATACTGTAGACTGTAGTGGTCCTTTTCCACCATTATCCACTTTACTCCCAAGCTGCAGCGTTCTGGAGCTTCTGGCATTATTTGAGGATCATTCAGTGCATATTCTCTATATGAATAATAGGACAAACACATAATATATTTATTATAATTATAAATGCCAATTTAAATTCCAGTAATAGCAGCAGATCATATCAGATGATTACAAAGCAATTAAACAAGGAAATAACAATTTTGGATGCATCGTGCTAAACTTATATTGAAATGAGGATCTATTAAATGATAAAAGATTTACCTTAGATTATTCAAGAGGAGAGCCTGTACGAACCTTCCCAAACTAACCTGTAGTATCTCGTTAATCGATTTCTACCACATCTCATTTTTGTAGTAGGTGATGTTTATTAAGTCAAGATCATTAGGTACAGAATGACTTATCTTGCAAAAGCAATTTAGAATGTGCTGCTATTCCTATGCATTTCACCATTTTTCTATTCCACAGGATGGTATAGGAGGAGATTTTAAGGTAAGTGCACCAGTACACCTATATCAATAATGTATTTATTAGCTCTCCATTCCTGAAAGGTTAGAAAAGAGACCATTAATATTCAATGAAAAAATTTTAATCATAATGAATATTATTTTCTAATGATAATCAGATACCTAGACTTAAAAAATATATTCTACAATCTTAAGAAAAACATACCTTATCTTTTCATCACCAATTGGCTAGGCATTGGAATGACTACATCCAACGATAATCTCAAATAAGATGCCTTCTTCAAAGGACATCGAATATTAACACGTCTCACTCAACATCAGAGGTCAGATCAGACCCTCTACATGAAATCTTCAAGTTTTAGTCCCATAATGGGCAGAACTTCTCTATCAAGAGGGGCAAAATGCCTCTCGGTGACGAGAATTGTATCTGCAGATGGTATCTCTCTTTTGATAGCTACCAGAAAGTCTTGAAGGGCAAAACATCTCAATCGGAATCCTGATCGTCGATGAGAATATTATTTTGCCAAAGGTAGCTATCTATTGAGTGATACCATGAGGTACGCAGACCCTCTTTCCATGGGCAGAACCTCTCAAACAGGAGAGGCGTTACACCTCCCCTGAAGAGAACTGTATTCTGAAAATGGTACCTTTCATTCAAGAGCTACCCCGTGGTACGCAGACCCACTCGATGGGCAGAATCTCTCGACCTGGGGGAGGCATCACACCACTCCATAGTGAGAATTTTATTCTGCTAGGGTAGCTCTCTTTTGAAGTTACCAGAGGACCAGAAGATCTCTCCATATGGGTACCTATAAAACAATAGTTGTTGAATATGTCCTTAAAATAATTGAATAATTTTGTCCAATTTTATTTAGATATTTCCAAAGTATTCTAGGCTTAAACCTATTTACTCTAAAATTTGTAACCTTATGTTGATTCATTACCTCGAAAGTCCTGTTAATATATTGAAGAATTAGACAGTTTTCCCTGTGCCTAATCAACAGCATCCAAAGATTTCTTATTTTTCTGTCCCCAGCTGCTCGGGTTCAATTGACATAGGTACGGCATTGCTTAGTACCACATTAAGTTGACCTCAACTAATGCATACTTACGTTCTTCATCAGCGTGCTTATAGGAGTAGTTTGGTTTCTTTTACCATCTCTCTCTAATGCCGTCTATGGTTATTGTATGTCTGATGCCAATAAAGCTTCAAATGCTTACAAATATTTATTTTAATTTTAAAACTTTGGATTATGTTCTGCCATAAAGCTAGTTTAGTTTAGTTATCACACGTTCATTGACTATATAGAAATTGGCTTACCTTTCCGGATCATTAGTGACCGATATCCACTGCTTTTCCATAGTAGTCAGCATCGAACACATTACACTTAAGCTAAAAATCGTTTTTTTCTTGGTGGTTAAAAGTTATGGCCAGTACATTGAAGAAATTTCAAGTCTTTGACACTTATGAAATATGGTTACAATATTAACCCAGTATGAATGAATGAGTCAGTGAAAGTATAATTAGGTATAATTTGAGAAAAATCTATATGTAATAGATAGCAGATGGATTAACAGATATAACTTTAATTTGTAATCATCATAAAGTCATTTTTGATACACCACTTTGTGCTACCAGTGCCTCAATGAGGCCATGGCAGTGGAGGATGATGCACAGTCGGACGAAACCACACTTGCCCTTGCACACAAAGTTCCCAAAATGGCCTGTGGAAAAAGTACTACTAAATCGTCGACCCAAAACCTTGTGCCCAAATCCTTGCGGAGCTTGTGTTAAAAATTTAATGTACTCAAACCAAACTAGCTAGGCACACACTATGCTCCGAAGGACTAGATACACAAAGAATATATTTCAATTAATTTCTATGAGTCTATTATGTTTCCATAGGAAGTTCTATTGGAAATGGGTACATTGCCAATAAAGAATAGCAATTACGCACCTGAAAAAGAATAATATTAATAAATAACTGATGAAAATTTTAAAACTTAGGTCTCATATTTTTCCTGAAGTAGATAATCAGCAACTTCCCTGTGATCAGTATTTCATGAATAACTGCTAAACAATCAGTTATACAAAAATATCTTTCACACAAAAGTTATATTAAATTGCATTTTCTAAAACTTTTATAAATAATTGTATATACCTAAGTATTAGATTAATGGAGATATTTTGCAAAAATCAGAAACGAGCCTCGAAAAATACAGCTCGACTTCCAGCTAACCGATTTAAACCAAGAACCAATCAACTCTAACGACACCAACCAAAGTACTATATATGAGATTTGACGTTGATAAAACAAATAGTTACCATATGACAGTGCCCACAAAGTACATAATTAGTTACTTCCGGTTTATCAGTATTTCACGAATAATTCCTTAGCAATCAGTCATAAATAAATATGTTCAATGCAGCAGTTATAGAAAATTACATTTTTTAAAACAATAGTATAAACCTAAATATCCTTTTTTTTAGATATTCACAAAAAAGGAAATTTGCTTCCAAGAATAAAAAAGCTTAACTTCCGGTTAAACGATTTGCTCCAAGAAATTATCAACTCTGTCAGAAACAACAGTATATATATGTGAAGTTTGGTACCGATAGGGCTAATAGTTTTCAAGTTAGAGCCCCCACAAGCACACACACACATAGACGCAGACATCGTTCCAAAAATTGTCAGAACGTATTCTAGGGACCCCAAAACATGTATTTCGGTTGAAAAGTGGAAGTCAAATTCTTTCATGAAAACAATACTTTCTATATACTATGAATATGGAGAAAGTAAAGATCCAATTAGTATGAAGGAATTGACCCTAAAATACATTGTATATTTTATGTTTGCAATAACAAAAGTGTTAAATCTTCTACCGCTATTCAAAGAGTCTAAACAAGTTCGGTTACAGACCACCCATGGCCATTTTACACTTCCATTATTTCATTGAATTTAAGAAAAAGAAATCCAACAAAGCAAACCAAAACACAGCTTAAATGTAAAGTAACCACAAGGATGATCATTGAAATAAATCAGATTTCCACAAATACATCCCACAAACTTCGTCCATGATCTCCAAATGGAAATATTCCTATAACTAGAATAAAATCTGCTAGTTAAGATGGCAGACATTGGCTGACTCAAGCAAATTTACAAAATCGTATTGCAACTTGTATAACAGAACATATTGACAGTAATTGCAATATCATATCTAAATATATATTATTACTCAAATAAGGCATGAAATATATATAAAAAATTATGAACTCCCAGAATATTATGATCATGTATCTCCAAATCTAGCATAGAGCAATGTGAAAGGAAAAGCCGGAGCAAAGATATTTTGAAAGGAGAGGATTTAACAGTACTTCGACAGAACGAACGTAAAACCACAACAATTCAACAGAGGCCAACAGGAGCAAGAGCATATGAAAAAAATTCCTCATTTTCCCCATCACAACATCTAAATCCACTGTATCATACTTGAAACCCAATTAACTTATCATTACCGATTAAAAACATAAACTGACATGATATAACATCATTGAAACTTGATCAAAGAAATAATTAGGTCTTGCATTGTATTGGAAAACTTAGAGACGCATTTAAAAACGATGAATTGAAAACAATATATGAAATAATATCTTACTCTGCAGCCACCCTTAAGGCACTCAGTGGCTGCCGTTATACTTTCCTTGCCCTAAACAGGAGCTGTCAGGAGGCCTCGTACATTCTTCCAATGAATGTCTCTGCAACTTGGTGTCTCTCTTAAGCAACTGTCCCATACTGTAGACTGTAGTGGTCCTTTTCCACCATTATCCACTTTACTCCCAAGCTGCAGCGTTCTGGAGCTTCTTGCATTATTTGAGGATCATTCAGTGCATATTCTCTATATGAATAATAGGACAAACACATAATATATTTATTATAATTATAAATGCCAATTTAAATTCCAGTAATAGCAGCAGATCATATCAGATGATTACAAAGCAATTAAACAAGGAAATAACAATTTTGGATGCATCGTGCTAAACTTATATTGAAATGAGGATCTATTAAATGATAAAAGATTTACCTTAGATTATTCAAGAGGAGAGCCTGTACGAACCTTCCCAAACTAACCTGTAGTATCTCGTTAATCGATTTCTACCACATCTCATTTTTGTAGTAGGTGATGTTTATTAAGTCAAGATCATTAGGTACAGAATGACTTATCTTGCAAAAGCAATTTAGAATGTGCTGCTATTCCTATGCATTTCACCATTTTTCTATTCCACAGGATGGTATAGGAGGAGATTTTAAGGTAAGTGCACCAGTACACCTATATCAATAATGTATTTATTAGCTCTCCATTCCTGAAAGGTTAGAAAAGAGACCATTAATATTCAATGAAAAAATTTTAATCATAATGAATATTATTTTCTAATGATAATCAGATACCTAGACTTAAAAAATATATTCTACAATCTTAAGAAAAACATACCTTATCTTTTCATCACCAATTGGCTAGGCATTGGAATGACTGCATCCAACGATAATCTCAAATAAGATGCCTTCTTCAAAGGACATCGAATATTAACACGTCTCACTCAACATCAGAGGTCAGATCAGACCCTCTACATGAAATCTTCAAGTTTTAGTCCCATAATGGGCAGAACTTCTCTATCAAGAGGGGCAAAATGCCTCTCGGTGACGAGAATTGTATCTGCAGATGGTATCTCTCTTTTGATAGCTACCAGAAAGTCTTGAAGGGCAAAACATCTCAATCGGAATCCTGATCGTCGATGAGAATATTATTTTGCCAAAGGTAGCTATCTATTGAGTGATACCATGAGGTACGCAGACCCTCTTTCCATGGGCAGAACCTCTCAAACAGGAGAGGCGTTACACCTCCCCTGAAGAGAACTGTATTCTGAAAATGGTACCTTTCATTCAAGAGCTACCCCGTGGTACGCAGACCCACTCGATGGGCAGAATCTCTCGACCTGGGGGAGGCATCACACCACTCCATAGTGAGAATTTTATTCTGCTAGGGTAGCTCTCTTTTGAAGTTACCAGAGGACCAGAAGATCTCTCCATATGGGTACCTATAAAACAATAGTTGTTGAATATGTCCTTAAAATAATTGAATAATTTTGTCCAATTTTATTTAGATATTTCCAAAGTATTCTAGGCTTAAACCTATTTACTCTAAAATTTGTAACCTTATGTTGATTCATTACCTCGAAAGTCCTGTTAATATATTGAAGAATTAGACAGTTTTCCCTGTGCCTAATCAACAGCATCCAAAGATTTCTTATTTTTCTGTCCCCAGCTGCTCGGGTTCAATTGACATAGGTACGGCATTGCTTAGTACCACATTAAGTTGACCTCAACTAATGCATACTTACGTTCTTCATCAGCGTGCTTATAGGAGTAGTTTGGTTTCTTTTACCATCTCTCTCTAATGCCGTCTATGGTTATTGTATGTCTGATGCCAATAAAGCTTCAAATGCTTACAAATATTTATTTTAATTTTAAAACTTTGGATTATGTTCTGCCATAAAGCTAGTTTAGTTTAGTTATCACACGTTCATTGACTATATAGAAATTGGCTTACCTTTCCGGATCATTAGTGACCGATATCCACTGCTTTTCCATAGTAGTCAGCATCGAACACATTACACTTAAGCTAAAAATCGTTTTTTTCTTGGTGGTTAAAAGTTATGGCCAGTACATTGAAGAAATTTCAAGTCTTTGACACTTATGAAATATGGTTACAATATTAACCCAGTATGAATGAATGAGTCAGTGAAAGTATAATTAGGTATAATTTGAGAAAAATCTATATGTAATAGATAGCAGATGGATTAACAGATATAACTTTAATTTGTAATCATCATAAAGTCATTTTTGATACACCACTTTGTGCTACCAGTGCCTCAATGAGGCCATGGCAGTGGAGGATGATGCACAGTCGGACGAAACCACACTTGCCCTTGCACACAAAGTTCCCAAAATGGCCTGTGGAAAAAGTACTACTAAATCGTCGACCCAAAACCTTGTGCCCAAATCCTTGCGGAGCTTGTGTTAAAAATTTAATGTACTCAAACCAAACTAGCTAGGCACACACTATGCTCCGAAGGACTAGATACACAAAGAATATATTTCAATTAATTTCTATGAGTCTATTATGTTTCCATAGGAAGTTCTATTGGAAATGGGTACATTGCCAATAAAGAATAGCAATTACGCACCTGAAAAAGAATAATATTAATAAATAACTGATGAAAATTTTAAAACTTAGGTCTCATATTTTTCCTGAAGTAGATAATCAGCAACTTCCCTGTGATCAGTATTTCATGAATAACTGCTAAACAATCAGTTATACAAAAATATCTTTCACACAAAAGTTATATTAAATTGCATTTTCTAAAACTTTTATAAATAATTGTATATACCTAAGTATTAGATTAATGGAGATATTTTGCAAAAATCAGAAACGAGCCTCGAAAAATACAGCTCGACTTCCAGCTAACCGATTTAAACCAAGAACCAATCAACTCTAACGACACCAACCAAAGTACTATATATGAGATTTGACGTTGATAAAACAAATAGTTACCATATGACAGTGCCCACAAAGTACATAATTAGTTACTTCCGGTTTATCAGTATTTCACGAATAATTCCTTAGCAATCAGTCATAAATAAATATGTTCAATGCAGCAGTTATAGAAAATTACATTTTTAAAACAATAGTATAAACCTAAATATCCTTTTTTTTAGATATTCACAAAAAAGGAAATTTGCTTCCAAGAATAAAAAAGCTTAACTTCCGGTTAAACGATTTGCTCCAAGAAATTATCAACTCTGTCAGAAACAACAGTATATATATGTGAAGTTTGGTACCGATAGGGCTAATAGTTTTCAAGTTAGAGCCCCCACAAGCACACACACACACATAGACGCAGACATCGTTCCAAAAATTGTCAGAACGTATTCTAGGGACCCCAAAACATGTATTTCGGTTGAAAAGTGGAAGTCAAATTCTTTCATGAAAACAATACTTTCTATATACTATGAATATGGAGAAAGTAAAGATCCAATTAGTATGAAGGAATTGACCCTAAAATACATTGTATATTTTATGTTTGCAATAACAAAAGTGTTAAATCTTCTACCGCTATTCAAAGAGTCTAAACAAGTTCGGTTACAGACCACCCATGGCCATTTTAGACTTCCATTATTTCATTGAATTTAAGAAAAAGAAATCCAACAAAGCAAACCAAAACACAGCTTAAATGTAAAGTAACCACAAGGATGATCATTGAAATAAATCAGATTTCCACAAATACATCCCACAAACTTCGTCCATGATCTCCAATTGGAAATATTCCTATAACTAGAATAAAATCTGCTAGTTAAGATGGCAGACATTGGCTGACTCAAGCAAATTTACAAAATCGTATTGCAACTTGTATAACAGAACATATTGACAGTAATTGCAATATCATATCTAAATATATATTATTACTCAAATAAGGCATGAAATATATATAAAAAATTATGAACTCCCAGAATATTATGATCATGTATCTCCAAATCTAGCATAGAGCAATGTAAAAGGAAAAGCCGGAGCAAAGATATTTTGAAAGGAGAGGATTTAACAGTACTTCGACAGAACGAACGTAAAACCACAACAATTCAACAGAGGCCAACAGGAGCAAGAGCATATGAAAAAAATTCCTCATTTTCCCCATCACAACATCTAAATCCACTGTATCATACTTGAAACCCAATTAACTTATCATTACCGATTAAAAACATAAACTGACATGATATAACATCATTGAAACTTGATCAAAGAAATAATTAGGTCTCTCATTGTATTGAAAAACTTAGAGACGCATTTAAAAACGATGAATTGAAAACAATATATGAAATAATATCTTACTCTGCAGCCACCCTTAAGGCACTCAGTGGCTGCCGTTATACTTTCCTTGCCCTAAACAGGAGCTGTCGAGAGGCCTCGTACATTCTTCCAATGAATGTCTCTGCAACTTGGTGTCTCTCTTAAGCAACTGTCCCATACTGTAGACTGTAGTGGTCCTTTTCCACCATTATCCACTTTACTCCCAAGCTGCAGCGTTCTGGAGCTTCTTGCATTATTTGAGGATCATTCAGTGCATATTCTCTATATGAATAATAGGACAAACACATTATATATTTATTATAATTATAAATGCCAATTTAAATTCCAGTAATAGCAGCAGATCATATCAGATGATTACAAAGCAATTAAACAAGGAAATAACAATTTTGGATGCATTGTGCTAAACTTATATTGAAATGAGGATCTATTAAATGATAAAAGATTTACCTTAGATTATTCAAGAGGAGAGCCTGTACGAACCTTCCCAAACTAACCTGTAGTATCTCGTTAATCGATTTCTACCACATCTCATTTTTGTAGTAGGTGATGTTTATTAAGTCAAGATCATTAGGTACAGAATGACTTATCTTGCAAAAGCAATTTAGAATGTGCTGCTATTCCTATGCATTTCACCATTTTTCTATTCCACAGGATGGTATAGGAGGAGATTTTAAGGTAAGTGCACCAGTACACCTATATCAATAATGTATTTATTAGCTCTCCATTCCTGAAAGGTTAGAAAAGAGACCATTAATATTCAATGAAAAAATTTTAATCATAATGAATATTATTTTCTAATGATAATCAGATACCTAGACTTAAAAAATATATTCTACAATCTTAAGAAAAACATACCTTATCTTTTCATCACCAATTGGCTAGGCATTGGAATGACTGCATCCAACGATAATCTCAAATAAGATGCCTTCTTCAAAGGACATCGAATATTAACACGTCTCACTCAACATCAGAGGTCAGATCAGACCCTCTACATGAAATCTTCAAGTTTTAGTCCCATAATGGGCAGAACTTCTCTATCAAGAGGGGCAAAATGCCTCTCGGTGACGAGAATTGTATCTGCAGATGGTATCTCTCTTTTGATAGCTACCAGAAAGTCTTGAAGGGCAAAACATCTCAATCGGAATCCTGATCGTCGATGAGAATATTGTTTTGCCAATGGTAGCTATCTATTGAGTGATACCATGAGGTACCCAGACCCTCTTTCCATGGACAGAACCTCTCAAACAGGAGAGGCGTTACACCTCCCCTGAAGAGAACTGTATTCTGAAAATGGTACCTTTCATTCAAGAGCTACCCCGTGGTACCCAGACCCACTCGATGGGCAGAATCTCTCAACCTGGGGGAAGCATCACACCACTCCATAGTGAGAATTTTATTCTGCTAAGGTAGCTCTCTTTTGAAGTTACCAGAAGACCTGCAGACCTCTCAGCAGGAAGGTTTACATGAAGATTTTAAGGTACGTATACCAGTAGACCTTTATCAATGATGTATTTATAAGCACCCCATTCCTGAAAGGTTAGAAATAAGACCATTAATATTCAATGAAAAAATTTTAATCAAAAATATTATTATTTTCTAATGATAATAAGATAACAATACTAAAAAAATATATTCTAAAATCTTAAGAAAAGCATACCTTATTTTGTCGTCACCAATTGGAAAGGCATTGGAATGACTGCATCCAACGATAATCACAAATAAGATGCCTTCTTCAAAGCCCATCGATTATTAACACCTCTCACTCTACATCAGAGGTCAGATCAGACCCTCTACATGAAATCCTCAAGTTTTAGTCCCATAATGGGCAGAACCTCTCAATCAAGAGAGGCAAAATGCCTCTCGGTGACGAGAATTGTATCTGCAGATGGTATCTCTCTTTTGATAGCTACCAGAAAGTCTTGAAGGGCAAAACGTCTCAATCGGAATCCTGATCGTCGATGAGAATATTATTTTGCCAAAGGTAGCTATCTATTGAGTGATACCATGAGGTACGCAGACCCTCTTTCCATGGGCAGAACCTCTCAAACAGGAGAGGCGTTACACCTCCCCTGAAGAGAACTGTATTCTGAAAATGGTACCTTTCATTCAAGAGCTACCCCGTGGTACGCAGACCCACTCGATGGGCAGAATCTCTCGACCTGGGGGAGGCATCACACCACTCCATAGTGAGAATTTTATTCTGCTAGGGTAGCTCTCTTTTGAAGTTACCAGAGGACCAGAAGATCTCTCCATATGGGTACCTATAAAACAATAGTTGTTGAATATGTCCTTAAAATAATTGAATAATTTTGTCCAATTTTATTTAGATATTTCCAAAGTATTCTAGGCTTAAACCTATTTACTCTAAAATTTGTAACCTTATGTTGATTCATTACCTCGAAGATCCTGTTAATATATTGAAGAATTAGACAGTTTTCCCTGTGCCTAATCAACAGCATCCAAAGATTTCTTATTTTTCTGTCCCCAGCTGCTCGGGTTCAATTGACATAGGTACGGCATTGCTTAGTACCACATTAAGTTGACCTCAACTAATGCATACTTACGTTCTTCATCAGCGTGCTTATAGGAGTAGTTTGGTTTCTTTTACCATCTCTCTCTAATGCCGTCTATGGTTATTGTATGTCTGATGCCAATAAAGCTTCAAATGCTTACAAATATTTATTTTAATTTTAAAACTTTGGATTATGTTCTGCCATAAAGCTAGTTTAGTTTAGTTATCACACGTTCATTGACTATATAGAAATTGGCTTACCTTTCCGGATCATTAGTGACCGATATCCACTGCTTTTCCATAGTAGTCAGCATCGAACACATTACACTTAAGCTAAAAATCGTTTTTTTCTTGGTGGTTAAAAGTTATGGCCAGTATATTGAAGAAATTTCAAGTCTTTGACACTTATGAAATATGGTTACAATATTAACCCAGTATGAATGAATGAGTCAGTGAAAGTATAATTAGGTATAATTTGAGAAAAATCTATATGTAATAGATAGCAGATGGATTAACAGATATAACTTTAATTTGTAATCATCATAAAGTCATTTTTGATACACCACTTTGTGCTACCAGTGCCTCAATGAGGCCATGGCAGTGGAGGATGATGCACAGTCGGACGAAACCACACTTGCCCTTGCACACAAAGTTCCCAAAATGGCCTGTGGAAAAAGTACTACTAAATCGTCGACCCAAAACCTTGTGCCCAAATCCTTGCGGAGCTTGTGTTAAAAATTTAATGTACTCAAACCAAACTAGCTAGGCACACACTATGCTCCGAAGGACTAGATACACAAAGAATATATTTCAATTAATTTCTATGAGTCTATTATGTTTCCATAGGAAGTTCTATTGGAAATGGGTACATTGCCAATAAAGAATAGCAATTACGCACCTGAAAAAGAATAATATTAATAAATAACTGATGAAAATTTTAAAACTTAGGTCTCATATTTTTCCTGAAGTAGATAATCAGCAACTTCCCTGTGATCAGTATTTCATGAATAACTGCTAAACAATCAGTTATACAAAAATATCTTTCACACAAAAGTTATATTAAATTGCATTTTCTAAAACTTTTATAAATAATTGTATATACCTAAGTATTAGATTAATGGAGATATTTTGCAAAAATCAGAAACGAGCCTCGAAAAATACAGCTCGACTTCCAGCTAACCGATTTAAACCAAGAACCAATCAACTCTAACGACACCAACCAAAGTACTATATATGAGATTTGACGTTGATAAAACAAATAGTTACCATATGACAGTGCCCACAAAGTACATAATTAGTTACTTCCGGTTTATCAGTATTTCACGAATAATTCCTTAGCAATCAGTCATAAATAAATATGTTCAATGCAGCAGTTATAGAAAATTACATTTTTTAAAACAATAGTATAAACCTAAATATCCTTTTTTTTAGATATTCACAAAAAAGGAAATTTGCTTCCAAGAATAAAAAAGCTTAACTTCCGGTTAAACGATTTGCTCCAAGAAATTATCAACTCTGTCAGAAACAACAGTATATATATGTGAAGTTTGGTACCGATAGGGCTAATAGTTTTCAAGTTAGAGCCCCCACAAGCACACACACACATAGACGCAGACATCGTTCCAAAAATTGTCAGAACGTATTCTAGGGACCCCAAAACATGTATTTCGGTTGAAAAGTGGAAGTCAAATTCTTTCATGAAAACAATACTTTCTATATACTATGAATATGGAGAAAGTAAAGATCCAATTAGTATGAAGGAATTGACCCTAAAATACATTGTATATTTTATGTTTGCAATAACAAAAGTGTTAAATCTTCTACCGCTATTCAAAGAGTCTAAACAAGTTCGGTTACAGACCACCCATGGCCATTTTACACTTCCATTATTTCATTGAATTTAAGAAAAAGAAATCCAACAAAGCAAACCAAAACACAGCTTAAATGTAAAGTAACCACAAGGATGATCATTGAAATAAATCAGATTTCCACAAATACATCCCACAAACTTCGTCCATGATCTCCAAATGGAAATATTCCTATAACTAGAATAAAATCTGCTAGTTAAGATGGCAGACATTGGCTGACTCAAGCAAATTTACAAAATCGTATTGCAACTTGTATAACAGAACATATTGACAGTAATTGCAATATCATATCTAAATATATATTATTACTCAAATAAGGCATGAAATATAAATAAAAAATTATGAACTCCCAGAATATTATGATCATGTATCTCCAAATCTAGCATAGAGCAATGTGAAAGGAAAAGCCGGAGCAAAGATATTTTGAAAGGAGAGGATTTAACAGTACTTCGACAGAACGAACGTAAAACCACAACAATTCAACAGAGGCCAACAGGAGCAAGAGCATATGAAAAAAATTCCTCATTTTCCCCATCACAACATCTAAATCCACTGTATCATACTTGAAACCCAATTAACTTATCATTACCGATTAAAAACATAAACTGACATGATATAACATCATTGAAACTTGATCAAAGAAATAATTAGGTCTTGCATTGTATTGGAAAACTTAGAGACCCATTTAAAAACGATGAATTGAAAACAATATATGAAATAATATCTTACTCTGCAGCCACCCTTAAGGCACTCAGTGGCTGCCGTTATACTTTCCTTGCCCTAAACAGGAGCTGTCGAGAGGCCTCGTACATTCTTCCAAGAATGTCTCTGCAACTTGGTGTCTCTCTTAAGCAACTGTCCCATACTGTAGACTGTAGTGGTCCTTTTCCACCATTATCCACTTTACTCCCAAGCTGCAGCGTTCTGGAGCTTCTGGCATTATTTGAGGATCATTCAGTGCATATTCTCTATATGAATAATAGGACAAACACATAATATATTTATTATAATTATAAATGCCAATTTAAATTCCAGTAATAGCAGCAGATCATATCAGATGATTACAAAGCAATTAAACAAGGAAATAACAATTTTGGATGCATTGTGCTAAACTTATATTGAAATGAGGATCTATTAAATGATAAAAGATTTACCTTAGATTATTCAAGAGGAGAGCCTGTACGAACCTTCCCAAACTAACCTGTAGTATCTCGTTAATCGATTTCTACCACATCTCATTTTTGTAGTAGGTGATGTTTATTAAGTCAAGATCATTAGGTACAGAATGACTTATCTTGCAAAAGCAATTTAGAATGTGCTGCTATTCCTATGCATTTCACCATTTTTCTATTCCACAGGATGGTATAGGAGGAGATTTTAAGGTAAGTGCACCAGTACACCTATATCAATAATGTATTTATTAGCTCTCCATTCCTGAAAGGTTAGAAAAGAGACCATTAATATTCAATGAAAAAATTTTAATCATAATGAATATTATTTTCTAATGATAATCAGATACCTAGACTTAAAAAATATATTCTACAATCTTAAGAAAAACATACCTTATCTTTTCATCACCAATTGGCTAGGCATTGGAATGACTGCATCCAACGATAATCTCAAATAAGATGCCTTCTTCAAAGGACATCGAATATTAACACGTCTCACTCAACATCAGAGGTCAGATCAGACCCTCTACATGAAATCTTCAAGTTTTAGTCCCATAATGGGCAGAACTTCTCTATCAAGAGGGGCAAAATGCCTCTCGGTGACGAGAATTGTATCTGCAGATGGTATCTCTCTTTTGATAGCTACCAGAAAGTCTTGAAGGGCAAAACATCTCAATCGGAATCCTGATCGTCGATGAGAATATTATTTTGCCAAAGGTAGCTATCTATTGAGTGATACCATGAGGTACGCAGACCCTCTTTCCATGGGCAGAACCTCTCAAACAGGAGAGGCGTTACACCTCCCCTGAAGAGAACTGTATTCTGAAAATGGTACCTTTCATTCAAGAGCTACTCCGTGGTACGCAGACCCACTCGATGGGCAGAATCTCTCGACCTGGGGGAGGCATCACACCACTCCATAGTGAGAATTTTATTCTGCTAGGGTAGCTCTCTTTTGAAGTTACCAGAGGACCAGAAGATCTCTCCATATGGGTACCTATAAAACAATAGTTGTTGAATATGTCCTTAAAATAATTGAATAATTTTGTCCAATTTTATTTAGATATTTCCAAAGTATTCTAGGCTTAAACCTATTTACTCTAAAATTTGTAACCTTATGTTGATTCATTACCTCGAAAGTCCTGTTAATATATTGAAGAATTAGACAGTTTTCCCTGTGCCTAATCAACAGCATCCAAAGATTTCTTATTTTTCTGTCCCCAGCTGCTCGGGTTCAATTGACATAGGTACGGCATTGCTTAGTACCACATTAAGTTGACCTCAACTAATGCATACTTACGTTCTTCATCAGCGTGCTTATAGGAGTAGTTTGGTTTCTTTTACCATCTCTCTCTAATGCCGTCTATGGTTATTGTATGTCTGATGCCAATAAAGCTTCAAATGCTTACAAATATTCATACTAATTTTAAAACTTTGGATTATGTTCTGCCATAAAGCTAGTTTAGTTTAGCTATCACACGTTCATTGACTATATAGAAATTGGCTTACCTTTCCGGATCATTAGTGACCGATATCCACTGCTTTTCCATAGTAGTCAGCATCGAACACATTACACTTAAGCTAAAAATCGTTTTTTTCTTGGTGGTTAAAAGTTATGGCCAGTACATTGAAGAAATTTCAAGTCTTTGACACTTATGAAATATGGTTACAATTTTAACCCAGTATGAATGAATGAGTCAGTGAAAGTATAATTAGGTATAATTAGAGAAAAATCTATATGTAATAGATAGCAGATGGATTAACAGATATAACTTTAATTTGTAATCATCATAAAGTCATTTTTGATACACCACTTTGTGCTACCAGTGCCTCAATGAGGCCATGGCAGTGGAGGATGATGCACAGTCGGACGAAACCACACTTGCCCTTGCACACAAAGTTCCCAAAATGGCCTGTGGAAAAAGTACTACTAAATCGTCGACCCAATACCTTGTGCCCAAATCCTTGCGGAGCTTGTGTTAAAAATTTAATGTACTCAAACCAAACTAGCTAGGCACACACTATGCTCCGAAGGACTAGATACACAAAGAATATATTTCAATTAATTTCTATGAGTCTATTATGTTTCCATAGGAAGTTCTATTGGAAATGGGTACATTGCCAATAAAGAATAGCAATTACGCACCTGAAAAAGAATAATATTAATAAATAACTGATGAAAATTTTAAAACTTAGGTCTCATATTTTTCCTGAAGTAGATAATCAGCAACTTCCCTGTGATCAGTATTTCATGAATAACTGCTAAACAATCAGTTATACAAAAATATCTTTCACACAAAAGTTATATTAAATTGCATTTTCTAAAACTTTTATAAATAATTGTATATACCTAAGTATTAGATTAATGGAGATATTTTGCAAAAATCAGAAACGAGCCTCGAAAAATACAGCTCGACTTCCAGCTAACCGATTTAAACCAAGAACCAATCAACTCTAACGACACCAACCAAAGTACTATATATGAGATTTGACGTTGATAAAACAAATAGTTACCATATGACAGTGCCCACAAAGTACATAATTAGTTACTTCCGGTTTATCAGTATTTCACGAATAATTCCTTAGCAATCAGTCATAAATAAATATGTTCAATGCAGCAGTTATAGAAAATTACATTTTTTAAAACAATAGTATAAACCTAAATATCCTTTTTTTTAGATATTCACAAAAAAGGAAATTTGCTTCCAAGAATAAAAAAGCTTAACTTCCGGTTAAACGATTTGCTCCAAGAAATTATCAACTCTGTCAGAAACAACAGTATATATATGTGAAGTTTGGTACCGATAGGGCTAATAGTTTTCAAGTAAGAGCCCCCACAAGCACACACACACACATAGACGCAGACATCGTTCCAAAAATTGTCAGAACGTATTCTAGGGACCCCAAAACATGTATTTCGGTTGAAAAGTGGAAGTCAAATTCTTTCATGAAAACAATACTTTCTATATACTATGAATATGGAGAAAGTAAAGATCCAATTAGTATGAAGGAATTGACCCTAAAATACATTGTATATTTTATGTTTGCAATAACAAAAGTGTTAAATCTTCTACCGCTATTCAAAGAGTCTAAACAAGTTCGGTTACAGACCACCAATGGCCATTTTACACTTCCATTATTTCATTGAATTTAAGAAAAAGAAATCCAACAAAGCAAACCAAAACACAGCTTAAATGTAAAGTAACTACAAGGATGATCATTGAAATAAATCAGATTTCCACAAATACATCCCACAAACTTCGTCCATGATCTCCAATTGGAAATATTCCTATAACTAGAATAAAATCTGCTAGTTAAGATGGCAGACATTGGCTGACTCAAGCAAATTTACAAAATCGTATTGCAACTTGTATAACAGAACATATTGACAGTAATTGCAATATCATATCTAAATATATATTATTACTCAAATAAGGCATGAAATATATATAAAAAATTATGAACTCCCAGAATATTATGATCATGTATCTCCAAATCTAGCATAGAGCAATGTGAAAGGAAAAGCCGGAGCAAAGATATTTTGAAAGGAGAGGATTTAACAGTACTTCGACAGAACGAACGTAAAACCACAACAATTCAACAGAGGCCAACAGGAGCAAGAGCATATGAAAAAAATTCCTCATTTTCCCCATCACAACATCTAAATCCACTGTATCATACTTGAAACCCAATTAACTTATCATTACCGATTAAAAACATAAACTGACATGATATAACATCATTGAAACTTGATCAAAGAAATAATTAGGTCTTGCATTGTATTGGAAAACTTAGAGACGCATTTAAAAACGATGAATTGAAAACAATATATGAAATAATATCTTACTCTGCAGCCACCCTTAAGGCACTCAGTGGCTGCCGTTATACTTTCCTTGCCCTAAACAGGAGCTGTCGAGAGGCCTCGTACATTCTTCCAATGAATGTCTCTGCAACTTGGTGTCTCTCTTAAGCAACTGTCCCATACTGTAGACTGTAGTGGTCCTTTTCCACCATTATCCACTTTACTCCCAAGCTGCAGCGTTCTGGAGCTTCTGGCATTATTTGAGGATCATTCAGTGCATATTCTCTATATGAATAATAGGACAAACACATAATATATTTATTATAATTATAAATGCCAATTTAAATTCCAGTAATAGCAGCAGATCATATCAGATGATTACAAAGCAATTAAACAAGGAAATAACAATTTTGGATGCATCGTGCTAAACTTATATTGAAATGAGGATCTATTAAATGATAAAAGATTTACCTTAGATTATTCAAGAGGAGAGCCTGTACGAACCTTCCCAAACTAACCTGTAGTATCTCGTTAATCGATTTCTACCACATCTCATTTTTGTAGTAGGTGATGTTTATTAAGTCAAGATCATTAGGTACAGAATGACTTATCTTGCAAAAGCAATTTAGAATGTGCTGCTATTCCTATGCATTTCACCATTTTTCTATTCCACAGGATGGTATAGGAGGAGATTTTAAGGTAAGTGCACCAGTACACCTATATCAATAATGTATTTATTAGCTCTCCATTCCTGAAAGGTTAGAAAAGAGACCATTAATATTCAATGAAAAAATTTTAATCATAATGAATATTATTTTCTAATGATAATCAGATACCTAGACTTAAAAAATATATTCTACAATCTTAAGAAAAACATACCTTATCTTTTCATCACCAATTGGCTAGGCATTGGAATGACTGCATCCAACGATAATCTCAAATAAGATGCCTTCTTCAAAGGACATCGAATATTAACACGTCTCACTCAACATCAGAGGTCAGATCAGACCCTCTACATGAAATCTTCAAGTTTTAGTCCCATAATGGGCAGAACTTCTCTATCAAGAGGGGCAAAATGCCTCTCGGTGACGAGAATTGTATCTGCAGATGGTATCTCTCTTTTGATAGCTACCAGAAAGTCTTGAAGGGCAAAACATCTCAATCGGAATCCTGATCGTCCATGAGAATATTATTTTGCCAAAGGTAGCTATCTATTGAGTGATACCATGAGGTACGCAGACCCTCTTTCCATGGGCAGAACCTCTCAAACAGGAGAGGCGTTACACCTCCCCTGAAGAGAACTGTATTCTGAAAATGGTACCTTTCATTCAAGAGCTACCCCGTGGTACGCAGACCCACTCGATGGGCAGAATCTCTCGACCTGGGGGAGGCATCACACCACTCCATAGTGAGAATTTTATTCTGCTAGGGTAGCTCTCTTTTGAAGTTACCAGAGGACCAGAAGATCTCTCCATATGGGTACCTATAAAACAATAGTTGTTGAATATGTCCTTAAAATAATTGAATAATTTTGTCCAATTTTATTTAGATATTTCCAAAGTATTTTAGGCTTAAACCTATTTACTCTAAAATTTGTAACCTTATGTTGATTCATTACCTCGAAAGTCCTGTTAATATATTGAAGAATTAGACAGTTTTCCCTGTGCCTAATCAACAGCATCCAAAGATTTCTTATTTTTCTGTCCCCAGCTGCTCGGGTTCAATTGACATAGGTACGGCATTGCTTAGTACCACATTAAGTTGACCTCAACTAATGCATACTTACGTTCTTCATCAGCGTGCTTATAGGAGTAGTTTGGTTTCTTTTACCATCTCTCTCTAATGCCGTCTATGGTTATTGTATGTCTGATGCCAATAAAGCTTCAAATGCTTACAAATATTTATACTAATATTAAAACTTTGGATTATGTTCTGCCATAAAGCTAGTTTAGTTTAGTTATCACACGTTCATTGACTATATAGAAATTGGCTTACCTTTCCGGATCATTAGTGACCGATATCCACTGCTTTTCGATAGTAGTCAGCATCGAACACATTACACTTAAGCTAAAAATCGTTTTTTTCTTGGTGGTTAAAAGTTATGGCCAGTACATTGAAGAAATTTCAAGTCTTTGACACTTATGAAATATGGTTACAATTTTAACCCAGTATGAATGAATGAGTCAGTGAAAGTATAATTAGGTATAATTTGAGAAAAATCTATATGTAATAGATAGCAGATGGATTAACAGATACAACTTTAATTTCTAATCATCATAAAGTCATTTTTGATACACCACTTTGTGCTACCAGTGCCTCAATGAGGCCATGGCAGTGGAGGATGATGCACAGTCGGACGAAACCACACTTGCCCTTGCACACAGAGTTCCCAAAATGGCCTGTGGAAAAAGTACTACTAAATCGTCGACCCAAAACCTTGTGCCCAAATCCTTGCGGAGCTTGTGTTAAAAATTTAATGTACTCAAACCAAACTAGCTAGGCACACACTATGCTCCGAAGGACTAGATACACAAAGAATATATTTCAATTAATTTCTATGAGTCTATTATGTTTCCATAGGAAGTTCTATTGGAAATGGGTACATTGCCAATAAAGAATAGCAATTACGCACCTGAAAAAGAATAATATTAATAAATAACTGATGAAAATTTTAAAACTTAGGTCTCATATTTTTCCTGAAGTAGATAATCAGCAACTTCCCTGTGATCAGTATTTCATGAAAAACTGCTAAACAATCAGTTATACAAAAATATCTTTCACACAAAAGTTATATTAAATTGCATTTTCTAAAACTTTTATAAATAATTGTATATACCTTAGTATTAGATTAATGGAGATATTTTGCAAAAATCAGAAACGAGCATCGAAAAATACAGCTCGACTTCCAGCTAACCGATTTAAACCAAGAACCAATCAACTCTAACGACACCAACCAAGGTACTATATATGAGATTTGACGTTGATAAAACAAATAGTTACCATATGACAGTGCCCACAAAGTACATAATTAGTTACTTCCGGTTTATCAGTATTTCACGAATAATTCCTTAGCAATCAGTCATAAATAAATATGTTCAATGTAGCAGATATAGAAAATTACATTTTTTAAAACAATAGTATAAACCTAAATATCCTTTTTTTTAGATATTCACAAAAAAGGAAATTTGCTTCCAAGAATAAAAAAGCTTAACTTCCGGTTAAACGATTTGCTCCAAGAAATTATCAACTCTGTCAGAAACAACAGTATATATATGTGAAGTTTGGTACCGATAGGGCTAATAGTTTTCAAGTTAGAGCCCCCACAAGCACACACACACATAGACGCAGACATCGTTCCAAAAATTGTCAGAACGTATTCTAGGGACCCCAAAACATGTATTTCGGTTGAAAAGTGGAAGTCAAATTCTTTCATGAAAACAATACTTTCTATATACTATGAATATGGAGAAAGTAAAGATCCAATTAGTATGAAGGAATTGACCCTAAAATACATTGTATATTTTATGTTTGCAATAACAAAAGTGTTAAATCTTCTACCGCTATTCAAAGAGTCTAAACAAGTTCGGTTACAGACCACCCATGGCCATTTTACACTTCCATTATTTCATTGAATTTAAGAAAAAGAAATCCAACAAAGCAAACCAAAACACAGCTTAAATGTAAAGTAACTACAAGGATGATCATTGAAATAAATCAGATTTCCACAAATACATCCCACAAACTTCGTCCATGATCTCCAATTGGAAATATTCCTATAACTAGAATAAAATCTGCTAGTTAAGATGGCAGACATTGGCTGACTCAAGCAAATTTACAAAATCGTATTGCAACTTGTATAACAGAACATATTGACAGTAATTGCAATATCATATCTAAATATATATTATAACTCAAATAAGGCATGAAATATATATAAAAAAATTATGAACTCCCCAGAATATTATGATCATGTATCTCCAAATCTAGCATAGAGCAATGTGAAAGGAAAAGCCGGAGCAAAGATATTTTGAAAGGAGAGGATTTAACAGTACTTCGACAGAACGAACGTAAAACCACAACAATTCAACAGAGGCCAACAGGAGCAAGAGCATATGAAAAAAATTCCTCATTTTCCCCATCACAACATCTAAATCCACTGTATCATACTTGAAACCCAATTAACTTATCATTACCGATTAAAAACATAAACTGACATGATATAACATCATTGAAACTTGATCAAAGAAATAATTAGGTCTTGCATTGTATTGGAAAACTTAGAGACCCATTTAAAAACGATGAATTGAAAACAATATATGAAATAATATCTTACTCTGCAGCCACCCTTAAGGCACTCAGTGGCTGCCGTTATACTTTCCTTGCCCTAAACAGGAGCTGTCGAGAGGCCTCGTACATTCTTCCAAGAATGTCTCTGCAACTTGGTGTCTCTCTTAAGCAACTGTCCCATACTGTAGACTGTAGTGGTCCTTTTCCACCATTATCCACTTTACTCCCAAGCTGCAGCGTTCTGGAGCTTCTGGCATTATTTGAGGATCATTCAGTGCATATTCTCTATATGAATAATAGGACAAACACATAATATATTTATTATAATTATAAATGCCAATTTAAATTCCAGTAATAGCAGCAGATCATATCAGATGATTACAAAGCAATTAAACAAGGAAATAACAATTTTGGATGCATTGTGCTAAACTTATATTGAAATGAGGATCTATTAAATGATAAAAGATTTACCTTAGATTATTCAAGAGGAGAGCCTGTACGAACCTTCCCAAACTAACCTGTAGTATCTCGTTAATCGATTTCTACCACATCTCATTTTTGTAGTAGGTGATGTTTATTAAGTCAAGATCATTAGGTACAGAATGACTTATCTTGCAAAAGCAATTTAGAATGTGCTGCTATTCCTATGCATTTCACCATTTTTCTATTCCACAGGATGGTATAGGAGGAGATTTTAAGGTAAGTGCACCAGTACACCTATATCAATAATGTATTTATTAGCTCTCCATTCCTGAAAGGTTAGAAAAGAGACCATTAATATTCAATGAAAAAATTTTAATCATAATGAATATTATTTTCTAATGATAATCAGATACCTAGACTTAAAAAATATATTCTACAATCTTAAGAAAAACATACCTTATCTTTTCATCACCAATTGGAAAGGCATTGGAATGACTGCATCCAACGATAATCTCAAATAAGATGCCTTCTTCAAAGGACATCGAATATTAACACGTCTCACTCAACATCAGAGGTCAGATCAGACCCTCTACATGAAATCTTCAAGTTTTAGTCCCATAATGGGCAGAACTTCTCTATCAAGAGGGGCAAAATGCCTCTCGGTGACGAGAATTGTATCTGCAGATGGTATCTCTCTTTTGATAGCTACCAGAAAGTCTTGAAGGGCAAAACATCTCAATCGGAATCCTGATCGTCGATGAGAATATTATTTTGCCAAAGGTAGCTATCTATTGAGTGATACCATGAGGTACGCAGACCCTCTTTCCATGGGCAGAACCTCTCAAACAGGAGAGGCGTTACACCTCCCCTGAAGAGAACTGTATTCTGAAAATGGTACCTTTCATTCAAGAGCTACCCCGTGGTACGCAGACCCACTCGATGGGCAGAATCTCTCGACCTGGGGGAGGCATCACACCACTCCATAGTGAGAATTTTATTCTGCTAGGGTAGCTCTCTTTTGAAGTTACCAGAGGACCAGAAGATCTCTCCATATGGGTACCTATAAAACAATAGTTGTTGAATATGTCCTTAAAATAATTGAATAATTTTGTCCAATTTTATTTAGATATTTCCAAAGTATTCTAGGCTTAAACCTATTTACTCTAAAATTTGTAACCTTATGTTGATTCATTACCTCGAAAGTCCTGTTAATATATTGAAGAATTAGACAGTTTTCCCTGTGCCTAATCAACAGCATCCAAAGATTTCTTATTTTTCTGTCCCCAGCTGCTCGGGTTCAATTGACATAGGTACGGCATTGCTTAGTACCACATTAAGTTGACCTCAACTAATGCATACTTACGTTCTTCATCAGCGTGCTTATAGGAGTAGTTTGGTTTCTTTTACCATCTCTCTCTAATGCCGTCTATGGTTATTGTATGTCTGATGCCAATAAAGCTTCAAATGCTTACAAATATTCATACTAATTTTAAAACTTTGGATTATGTTCTGCCATAAAGCTAGTTTAGTTTAGCTATCACACGTTCATTGACTATATAGAAATTGGCTTACCTTTTCGGATCATTAGTGACCGATATCCACTGCTTTTCCATAGTAGTCAGCATCGAACACATTACACTTAAGCTAAAAATCGTTTTTTTCTTGGTGGTTAAAAGTTATGGCCAGTACATTGAAGAAATTTCAAGTCTTTGACACTTATGAAATATGGTTACAAT
The DNA here is from genome assembly GCA_947579665.1 of Sympetrum striolatum. NCBI lineage: Eukaryota > Metazoa > Arthropoda > Insecta > Odonata > Libellulidae > Sympetrum > Sympetrum striolatum. The sequence continues at coordinate 20,039,240 of OX388342.1, read as the reverse complement.
TTTAACCCAGTATGAATGAATGAGTCAGTAAAAGTATAATTAGGTATAATTTGAGAAAAATCTATATGTAATAGATAGCAGATGGATTAACAGATATAACTTTAATTTGTAATCATCATAAAGTCATTTTTGATACACCACTTTGTGCTACCAGTGCCTCAATGAGGCCATGGCAGTGGAGGATGATGCACAGTCGGACGAAACCACACTTGCCCTTGCACACAAAGTTCCCAAAATGGCCTGTGGAAAAAGTACTACTAAATCGTCGACCCAATACCTTGTGCCCAAATCCTTGCGGAGCTTGTGTTAAAAATTTAATGTACTCAAACCAAACTAGCTAGGCACACACTATGCTCCGAAGGACTAGATACACAAAGAATATATTTCAATTAATTTCTATGAGTCTATTATGTTTCCATAGGAAGTTCTATTGGAAATGGGTACATTGCCAATAAAGAATAACAATTACGCACCTGAAAAAGAATAATATTAATAAATAACTGATGAAAATTTTAAAAAATAGGTCTCATATTTTTCCTGAAGTAGATAATCAGCAACTTCCCTGTGATCAGTATTTCATGAATAACTGCTAAACAATCAGTTATACATAAATATCTTTCACACAAAAGTTATATTAAATTGCATTTTCTAAAACTTTTATAAATAATTGTATATACCTTAGTATTAGATTAATGGAGATATTTTGCAAAAATCAGAAACGAGCCTCGAAAAATACAGCTCGACTTCCAGCTAACCGATTTAAACCAAGAACCAATCAACTCTAACGACACCAACCAAAGTACTATATATGAGATTTGACGTTGATAAAACAAATAGTTACCATGTGACAGTGCCCACAAAGTACATAATTAGTTACTTCCGGTTTATCAGTATTTCACGAATAATTCCTTAGCAATCAGTCATAAATAAATATGTTCAATGCAGCAGTTATAGAAAATTACATTTTTTAAAACAATAGTATAAACCTAAATATCCTTTTTTTTAGATATTCACAAAAAAGGAAATTTGCTTCCAAGAATAAAAAAGCTTAACTTCCGGTTAAACGATTTGCTCCAAGAAATTATCAACTCTGTCAGAAACAACAGTATATATATGTGAAGTTTGGTACCGATAGGGCTAATAGTTTTCAAGTTAGAGCCCCCAAAAGCACACACACACATAGACGCAGACATCGTTCCAAAAATTGTCAGAACGTATTCTAGGGACCCCAAAACATGTATTTCGGTTGAAAAGTGGAAGTCAAATTCTTTCATGAAAACAATACTTTCTATATACTATGAATATGGAGAAAGTAAAGATCCAATTAGTATGAAGGAATTGACCCTAAAATACATTGTATATTTTATGTTTGCAATAACAAAAGTGTTAAATCTTCTACCGCTATTCAAAGAGTCTAAACAAGTTCGGTTACAGACCACCCATGGCCATTTTAGACTTCCATTATTTCATTGAATTTAAGAAAAAGAAATCCAACAAAGCAAACCAAAACACAGCTTAAATGTAAAGTAACCACAAGGATGATCATTGAAATAAATCAGATTTCCACAAATACATCCCACAAACTTCGTCCATGATCTCCAATTGGAAATATTCCTATAACTAGAATAAAATCTGCTAGTTAAGATGGCAGACATTGGCTGACTCAAGCAAATTTACAAAATCGTGTTGCAACTTGTATAACAGAACATATTGACAGTAATTGCAATATCATATCTAAATATATATTATTACTCAAATAAGGCATGAAATATATATAAAAAATTATGAACTCCCAGAATATTATGATCATGTATCTCCAAATCTAGCATAGAGCAATGTGAAAGGAAAAGCCGGAGCAAAGATATTTTGAAAGGAGAGGATTTAACAGTACTTCGACAGAACGAACGTAAAACCACAGCAATTCAACAGAGGCCAACAGGAGCAAGAGCATATGAAAAAAATTCCTCATTTTCCCCATCACAACATCTAAATCCACTGTATCATACTTGAAACCCAATTAACTTATCATTACCGATTAAAAACATAAACTGACATGATATAACATCATTGAAACTTGATCAAAGAAATAATTAGGTCTTGCATTGTATTGGAAAACTTAGAGACGCATTTAAAAACGATGAATTGAAAACAATATATGAAATAATATCTTACTCTGCAGCCACCCTTAAGGCACTCAGTGGCTGCCGTTATACTTTCCTTGCCCTAAACAGGAGCTGTCGAGAGGCCTCGTACATTCTTCCAATGAATGTCTCTGCAACTTGGTGTCTCTCTTAAGCAACTGTCCCATACTGTAGACTGTAGTGGTCCTTTTCCACCATTATCCACTTTACTCCCAAGCTGCAGCGTTCTGGAGCTTCTGGCATTATTTGAGGATCATTCAGTGCATATTCTCTATATGAATAATAGGACAAACACATAATATATTTATTATAATTATAAATACCAATTTAAATTCCAGTAATAGCAGCAGATCATATCAGATGATTACAAAGCAATTAAACAAGGAAATAACAATTTTGGATGCATCGTGCTAAACTTATATTGAAATGAGGATCTATTAAATGATAAAAGATTTACCTTAGATTATTCAAGAGGAGAGCCTGTACGAACCTTCCCAAACTAACCTGTAGTATCTCGTTAATCGATTTCTACCACATCTCATTTTTGTAGTAGGTGATGTTTATTAAGTCAAAATCATTAGGTACAGAATGACTTATCTTGCAAAAGCAATTTAGAATGTGCTGCTATTCCTATGCATTTCACCATTTTTCTATTCCACAGGATAGTATAGGAGGAGATTTTAAGGTAAGTGCACCAGTACACCTATATCAATAATGTATTTATTAGCTCTCCATTCCTGAAAGGTTAGAAAAGAGACCATTAATATTCAATGAAAAAATTTTAATCATAATGAATATTATTTTCTAATGATAATCAGATACCTAGACTTAAAAAATATATTCTACAATCTTAAGAAAAACATACCTTATCTTTTCATCACCAATTGGAAAGGCATTGGAATGACTGCATCCAACGATAATCTCAAATAAGATGCCTTCTTCAAAGGACATCGAATATTAACACGTCTCACTCAACATCAGAGGTCAGATCAGACCCTCTACATGAAATCTTCAAGTTTTAGTCCCATAATGGGCAGAACTTCTCTATCAAGAGGGGCAAAATGCCTCTCGGTGACGAGAATTGTATCTGCAGATGGTATCTCTCTTTTGATAGCTACCAGAAAGTCTTGAAGAGCAAAACATCTCAATCGGAATCCTGATCGTCGATGAGAATATTATTTTGCCAAAGGTAGCTATCTATTGAGTGATACCATGAGGTACCCAGACCCTCTTTCCATGGGCAGAACCTCTCAAACAGGAGAGGCGTTACACCTCCCCTGAAGAGAACTGTATTCTGAAAATGGTACCTTTCATTCAAGAGCTACCCCGTGGTACGCAGACCCACTCGATGGGCAGAATCTCTCGACCTGGGGGAGGCATCACACCACTCCATAGTGAGAATTTTATTCTGCTAGGGTAGCTCCCTTTTGAAGTTACCAGAGGACCAGAAGATCTCTCCATATGGTTCCTATAAAACAATAGTTGTTGAATATGTCCTTAAAATAATTGAATAATTTTGTCCAATTTTATTTAGATATTTCCAAAGTATTCTATGCTTAAACCTATTTACTCTAAAATTTGTAACCCTATGCTTATTTATTACCTCGAAAGTCCTGTTAATATATTGAAGAATTAGATAGTTTTCCCTGTGCCTAATCATACAGCATCCAAAGATTTCTTATTTTTCTGTCCCCAGCTGCTCGGGTTCAATTGACATAGGTACGGCATTGCTTAGTCCCACATTAAGTTGACCTCAACTTATTCAAACTTATGTTCTTCATCTGCGTGCTCATAGGAGTAGTTGGTTTTTTTTACTATCTCTCTCTAATGCCATCTATGGTTATTGTAAGTCTGATTCGAATAAAGCTTGAAATGCACACAAATATTTATTATAATTTTCAAACTTTGGATTATTTTCTGCCATAATGCTAGTTTAGTTTAGTTATCGCACGTTAATTGACCATATAGAAATTTGCTTACCTTTCCAGATTATTATTGACCGATATCCACTCCTTTTCCATCATTAAAGTGAGAAAACATCCCACAGTTCAACAACGCATACAATAGCTCGAAATTATTTCTTGGCATTAAGTGTCATGCAAGAGGAAAACATTTAATAACAGCTTCAATGACATAAGCAATTTGCTTGGAATTCTGTAAGGAGAGACCTTGATCAGTGCAATTGTTCACTCATGCCTCGGTAGCTTTCATTTCATCCCAGCCAGGATCAAGACTGGGACAAAAGAAAATGAGATATAAATTTTTCTCTATCCTGTACCACATGACAAATGGAAACAGTCCATTCATCAGAGTATGATAGCAGGAACAAAGGAGAATAATTGAAGTAAAAATAGAAGGATCGCGAGGAAGGGAAAAAACAGGAATGGGGATTCTTGAATACGTAAAAATATGGCAAAGTTACACGCAAATGAAAGATTATTACCAGCAACAACTACAATGAAAATTTATCACTTGAGTCAATTGCAAATAACCTCTTATTGCAAAGTTGATTACTTAGTAAAAGGCATTGGCATACAAACCACAGGAAAAATAAAATCTAATATATAAATAGTGATTTGCTAAGGATAATTGGGAGAAACGGATAAAGGGAATCATGAAATCAGAACAGAGAAACAAGGAATGGACTAGATTATCCTAAAACTCCGCAATTTCGCTAGTAAAACTTCACAATCCTCAAAACCATAATGGAAAAATATTGAAAGGAATAGCTATTGAACCGTGATTTTATATGAATTTTATAGAAATACTGAAATAATATTCAATTTAAGCTAAAAAATATTTGTTTATTATTAGTTTTCTAAATACTAACAATTTTTAGAGGAAATATTAAGGTCAACGAATGCGACAAACGTCGGGAAATTATAAAATATAAAATATATGAAATGTGCAAAAGAAAATCAAAGGAATTGGGTATTTTAGTAGCGAAGCCTGTAATGTTGTGCTCACTACCTAAGTAAATGCATTTACTTTAAGGAATCAGCTGTCTATTGACCTAGGACGTGACTCTCTCTTACGACTGATTTTCACTTTCTACGTCGGCGAGGGAAATCTGCCGAGTACTGATGAAGAGAAAACATCCCAGTTACTGGTGACCTGTAAATAAATATTTGCTTTAATTAAGTTGCATTACGAATTGTCAGTTCACAGTTATTACTATTATTAATACAAAATGATAATAATGTAGCAAGGACTTATTAAATTAATTATACGACATTATAATCATTACATGAGTAAAATTTGTCTGAAATCGGCGTACGCGATTAAAATTCATGATTGAATTAAATGTATTGAAAGTGATGTACTCATTTTGTTACAAACAAGAATAAAATCTATTGATTTAATATAATTAGAATGAAAAATCTAAAAAGAATGAAAATTTTATTTTAAATATGGCATGAATAAGAAATCAGTAGAGTACACAAAATACAGAATAATAATATTAACAATCATCGTGACTTGGCACAATGCACTTTTGTATTGTTAAAAATTATCACATATGGTCATCAGATGGTTTGATAAAATATATTACAGATTATAATATTTAGATATCTATATTCAGATTCAATGAAGTTAATAATTATTTATACCACTGGCATCGCTGCTGAGTTTTTTAAATCCCGAAATCCTTTATGGTTACAATTGCCATGATATCTCATCGGAAGATACGTAAAGAAAAGTTTTTAAAAAGGCACATGCAAAACTCGTTCCTATGTAGTTACTGAAAGTTTCACAATACTTAATAGTGATCGATTTAAAACATAAAACGCATTCTCAATTCCTAACCATCGTATCCAAAAAGACACACGACCGAATTACTTTTTTCTTCTAAAAGTCGGCAAGTGATACGTTAAAATTCAAATCGATTATACATTAGGCTTTTAGGAACAACCACTTCTTCTTGTTTTCTCCGAGTACCGGGGAAAAAACAAGGAGCGCCGACAACCACGGTTTTCTGAGATATTAAACCTCCAACTCATTAGCAGCCGTGTAACAAATTTTCATTCTTTACATATGAATTGATTTGTACTACCGAAAAGAAGAAATACTACAAAACTAAAGTGATCTTAGAGCAGAGAATACTTTGATAGTCACTTCTTGGCTAATAAATATTTACGCCACTGGAATCGACACTGAATTTGAAATCTCGAATTCCGTTAGGGTTCCCGTTGGCGAAATATCGCAAGAAACTGGAAAATATTTTAAATCGTATATCGAAAATGCGTTCCTTAATACTTATTTAAATTTACAGAACACCCATTAATGACGGATGAAAAAGAAACTAATTCTTGATTCCTAGACAAAAATCAAAAATGATAAGCGACTGAATTACTCGGGCAAATTCTTCTAGAAGTGATCTTCGGCAATTGATAAGTTAAAATTTTAATCGACAATTCATGAAAAAGAAGATTTCGAAATTTTGATATTGAAAGCAGAAGTAAAGAGGTAGTTTTGTCGACGAAGGTCAAGGTATGGGAAAGTGCTTCATTATCTCAAACAAACAGCTTTACGGTGACGCTTGGTTTACACTGAATTCCAGCTATTTACTCACTGTATTATGTTGTAACATGTATTACATAATAGAAATATCGCGCGGTGCATACGACAGGAATAAATTCATTAATTGGATACATAATAATGAAGCAGTTACCTTATAAGCGTTATAATAAATAATCACTTAACGTATGTATTGATAAATCTATGTGACGTAATGCAATTTGAACTCCCGATGTCCGTTACCGTTGGTGGCTTCTCGTGTAGAACTCGAAAGGTCTTTAACGAGATTTTAAACCTCTAATTCATTGAAAGCCGTGTTCTAAATTTTGTTTCATGACATCAGAATTATTAAAAAATATTTACTTCCAATAAACCTGAGGCGTGCAGAAGAAAAAAATTGGAATAGTTTCGAAGTTAATGAGTTATTCACGGCTCCAGCAACGAATATTTCGCTAGGACATAAAACGAAACGTCAGTAGAATCACACAAGGCATATTTGCTTATTGCATCACAGGTGAGCTTAACGAACGATAACTTTGCTTATCGTTCTTGAACGATAATTTTGTCAGAAAACCATTACAAAGGAGAAGCTGCGTTCTGATTGGTGGAAATTTGTTTTCCCCCACCCCTACCGCCGTCAACCGTTACATTTAAAATCACCATAAATAATGAAAATAATTATATGTCGATTTTAAATAACAGAATTTAGTTTAAATAATTAAATTTTTGAAACTGGAATTAATTGTAAAAAACTACTTTTAATTATAAGTGAGTCCTATAATAACCTCGAAGTTAACGATGTCTGGTATTAACTGGGTTAGGATAAACGCTACGAAAAGAATCGTATCGAGATAAGTATCTTAGTTAGAGTATGGAAGTAAATTACAATTCAAAATTAAATTAAGTTGTCAGTCGTAAAGTGAGTAAATATCCTTTTGGTTAACACTTATAAAATCCCATTCTCACTTTACCGGAAATTGAATGGATTCAAATATCGCATTGATCGTCAGGAGAGCTGCTTGTTTATAATATCAAAAATTTTGGAAAATTTACGTACATTTTGTTAAAATACTCGAGAGAAAGTTTTGAAAACGATATTTCACGACCGAAATAATAATCTTCGTTCAATTTCTGTTCTTTTGGTGCTTGTCTCGACTCAGCACGACCATACCTTCTAATTTAATTCTTCAATAGAAATGAAGCCTGCAAACGATAAAAGAGAAGTTTAGGTGTATTTGTTATGGAAAACTGTTTGAGCGATCTTGGTTCGAACCCAGAAAAAGTATTGAACAATAATAAATCGGCACTTCGTTCCTGATCTTGAAGAATACTTGCGCAAAGTTTTAGCCGGTTCGGACAAACGTTGTGGACTCTAATCGATGACAAACACTGAATTTCTACTTTACAAATAAGGTTAGTATTTAGTTAAAATGTTCCCCTAAATCAACGTTTCAAGCGAGTGCAATCTTTAAGGAGATCAGTGATCATATTACGACACACGTTTTTAAATAATCCCACCTCTCTGTACCTGATTAACACACGAAGTTATGAATGTTTCATTGGGAAATTGATTCCTCTATTTGAATCGATAACACCATACACGACTTTGAGTAGCGACATAAAATAACAACATTCTGGAAGGAATACTAAAGAAATGAATGCTACGGTAACGGAAAATCCATAGAAACTCCAGCACGATGAACAAAACCATCTCAAAACTTTTCCAATCGATAGTTTAAATCGGTATTTGCGACCCAATCTCACACTATGTTGAAATAATACCACTTTGGTAATGCACTACTTGTATAATGCATGTCATTCGACAATTCTACCTTCCACGCCCCTCAATAACACGTTCATCGGAAGAAAGATCGATTTCGTAAAGGATTGCTCCCGTATAATTATTACCTTCGAATAGAAGTAGATATTCCAAACCATAGAAGCTGTACGGCATGTCATTCACTGGCACATGTTGCACAATCCAAGGAACCAGGTTCGATCTTCCAGCACAACTCTCAATTCTACTTCCTGGTTGTTAAAGCTACCACACCACTCACAAACACACGGAATATTTAAATATATTCACTACGAAACGTAATAAATTATACTTTTTAGTCGGCACAACCACATGGAAGTCATACATTCGTAGAAACAGAGTCAATCCTTGCACTCACCGTACTGCGCTTCGCTACTCGCGATTCTTCTGAAAATAAAAGACAGTCCACCGAAGCGTTTCCGAAGGTGACATCGTCATTAGTAATGACCTCTGGTTTTCGAAAGCTAAGGAAGAATTGCCGATTTTTAAGAGAGGCAAACCTTGTTTTCAGACGTTTTCAGGTAGGAAATAGCTATGAATAGAATTAGGCATTTCGCTAGTATCGTACTTACTCCACCACTTAATTTGAACCGTTCTTCTTGACCATTATCCAACTTCTCTTTTCCCCATTGATTCTATGTCTCAAACTTTGCAGCAAATACACTTTTATCAATCGTGAATTAAACACTTCGCTCCATAGGAAAATGTTTACTAAACCAAACAGTATTACATTATGTTATGTGTCAGCTGATCTTGGAGGCACGCTGTGAAACCATGGTCGATCTATATAATACCGTGTAGTTAAGTAAACGTAATCCAATTTTGCTAGAAGATTTCACAGGAGCAGAATTTACACCACAAACCAACCTTATGTTATCCATTAAACTCGCTTCTCCCTTGCATGACATGACAAATGACAAGGCTTCAAGTTGCCTTCCGAAAATTCCAGAACTGTCGGAACTCGATGTTCTTTCTTTCCTCCTCTGACTGACGTAACTTCAAATTCATATGCATTGGGAAATGGTCTAATCTACAATCGAAAGAATTTTCAAAGTGCCTCAAAATTGCTCGTCTTTGTGAAGTTGATTTGTTTGAAAGAAGTCCTTTTTCTCTAGATTTCTGTATTTTACCTGTGTTTCGTTAGAGTATACGTACGGGTAACATACATGAAGAACTTTTATCGACAGTTGAAAGCCTCGACTCGACTCACAGCAATATTGTAAATCAAGTGTCGAAAAATGTGTTGTTCTAAATCTGTGATCGAAAAAATCCCAAGGAGATACTTCTGATGATTCATTGATTTCGTGCTGCAGTTCACGGGAATTGGGAATCCTTCGATTAAGTTACGATAGCAAAATGCAGGATTCTACTGTGAGTACAATGACATGGTATATTGATTTGAATCTAGATGCATGTGAATATGAAATTTCACCTCGTGGTTAAGCAAAGAGTGGTTCTACTTGGCTCTCTGATATCAGAATTCACAGTGCAAATACATTCGTATTCTAGATTATTTAGTATTTACAAGCATAACTTGATCGCTAGTACTTACATAGGAAAGATGTTTTATTGTTCAATCGATCAAAAAATAATAAACTCTTGATCAAGGTGGTGAGCCGTGTTAAAGTTCATCCTTAGTGAAATTTGAATTTTGATGAAGAAATCAAAAGATGCTAACTGTTCTACTCTATTTACCTAATCTTGTTTCTTTAATGAATTCGTTAGCATTTATCCTGTGAGTAAAGTCAATGAGTATAGCGGGGTTATATGGGATATCTTTTGCTCGTTTCAATCATTTTGAATCTTTACGAAACTTTTTCGGAAGGAATTATAGCATGCGCAGTTGATGAGCAAGAGAAAAGTATCATATTGTTGAAAGTAAAGCATAAGCTTTTTTAGAAAATGGATATCTTTCCGTCTAACTTAATCCATTCCATTTGAATAATAGCAGACACAGTCACTTAACTAAACTATTTAAGCTGCTGCATGTACTTGATAACTTTCGGAAAAGATTTGTACTAATTCCGAAAAGATTATGAAATTGCAGGTCTCGGCAATTTCAATATGTTTTTGGGAAGTTTATTGCATAGGATATGTCCCTATTAATCTAAATCCAACAAGGTGCAAAGTTATCTGAATAATACATGTGCTTTTACTCACTAGTCCAATATTTCGTGAGAAGTAGAGAATAAAAACTAAACATATTATACTTTAATTTCGTAATAGAAATTCATTTACTTGTCTGGAGTTAAATTGGGGATAACTGCATAAAATTACTATCAAACACACACCATCATCTGAATATTGTCTAAATGCAATAAACATTAAAGGCAGAATTAAATAAACTCTCAGAAACACCCCAAATGTTTCCTTTATATAGAAGGATTTATAATGATTTTGATTGGTTAAATATGGATTATGTAGCTTACTGATTGGGAACTTTGTAATAGAAAGGAATTCCAAGGAAAGAAATTAGATCGGATATTTCGTAACTTGTCATTCTTGTATATCACGCCACTCCAAGGTAACAGATGTTGGGAGTCCTGCATACCGAAAGAAATATCACAGGGCATATATATATATATATATATATATATCGGGGGGAATTCGTAAGCGGGGAATGGATCCCCCGCGCTGATGTTGTACTACCACCCAACCCACCCCCCCGTTCATTTAATTATAATATTAACCAATAATCAGGACGTGTAGATTAACATAAGACTGAATAACAATAGTAAAACATGAGCGCGGGGGATCAACTCCCTGCGTACGAATTCTCCGCGTACGAATTCACCGCGTACGAATTCACCGACGCCCGGTGAATCGGTCCGGGGGGAATTGGTACGAGGGATATATTACTGGGAAGTAGCACTCTTAAACATTTAGATGGCTCACGAGTGGCTAAGGATTCATTTGCATATCCTTAAATCGTGTCGGCTTAATGGCATTATGTTTAAATTATTTGCGTTAATACTTAAATATCATTAATTTATGACAAAGTGTTATTCAGAGCCGGGATGTGTGTGGAATCACTAAGTTGCCTTTAATGAAGTTAAGCCAAGGTAGAAATCGTATCAAATGTTTTTGCGATTGACAGAATGAAGTAAAATGTATTTATTTTACGTACGTCTCAAATCTCTATTGATCTATATAACAATTGGGCGCAAATATATTCACTGACTGCTGATTCAGCGATTTAAATTAAAGAGAATGGCATTTATTTTTTAATCGCCACATGTTTCTCAATAATTTTTGCAATAAAATAACAGAGGAGCCTTCTTGATGTGTCGTGACTCCTAGGTGTTAGTTGTCGTGCACTAACTCTAATGGACGCCCTGAAAATCGGTACTGCACGTGAATTACGTTTATTTGATTTCATTTTGATAACTCCCTGAAAATCGTCTAATTGGATCTATTGATATTCAAATTTCGTTTTTTATCACTCCATGAGAATATCTATTGACATACAAAAAGATGATTATGTAACAAATATCGTTTTAAGAAAAAAAAACGAGTGAAGATATAAATGCAGCAATTAATCGCTGGATTTTATCAAATGTCTTATCGTGAAGATTACGCCTCTCGTCATTGCAGCATAAAATACGAGATTTAGTATCACTCGATGAATATTTTATTTAAATGGATTTAAAAATATTTTCAGGAATATGCAAAAATTATAATATTATTTGAAACTAGTGGTAATCTAAAAAATACATTCAGTTTTAAGATCCATTGCATTCTTTGATTGTATCTTTTTCCCAGACAAGGCGGTAAATGCACGAAAGAAAACAATTACATAGTTCTCACAGAAGCAAACGATGAATTCGCCTTGAACTTGAAGGAAAGCAAGGCAAATAATTGAAGGCCATTGGGAAGTCATTACTCGTCTTTTGGCATTGTTAGCATGAGCCTACTTGTTTTACTGATACCTCGAAAGTGAAAGCAACAGAAACGGAAATGAAAGTTGAAAATGAGTTGAAGGACGTTGGAAACCCATTACTGGTCTAAGAGTAATTATTTACGTGATCATAGCTTCTTTTTACAGTGCTTTGAAAGTGAAAGCAACAGTGAAAGGAAGCGAAATATCAATTGGTGTTGGAAAGAGCTCATCGAAGAAAGTGAAACTGCATTTCTGCGCCTATTCACAGAAAATTACGGAAAAAAGGGAAATGGCATGTCTAACCATTGCATTGCTGTACTGTACTATTTATTCTCCATTAAAATACACCATATGAGAATTATAAAAGATAGCAACTTACTACATGGTCGTTCAGATTATGTTGCTCAAAGTTCTTATTTATTCACCCCCAAAACTATTGATCAATAAATCACTTAATTGATAGTCCGTTCCACAAGTTTTTATAATATATCACACGATGTGAAGAATAAAAGTTCACAGTCCATAACGGGAGGACATTTTCAAAATACGGTATATTAGAGATTGATATAAAAATATATAAATTGTGCTTACCTAAGCCGAAGCTCCAATCCACTGACTTGTACTGTCGAAGGATCTCCTGTACAACTTTCACTTCCAAAAGACGCCAAGACAATATCGGTGTTGCCTCCCAAACAATTAAAAAAGAGAAATTCCAAATTAAGAAAATATATAAACGGATAAAAATTGGAATTATAATCTAAAGCCATGCAAATGTAAAGCGAAGTAAGTAATTTGAAAACTACGTATTCCTGTTCATTTGCAACCGTTGACCAAACAGTTTAAAATATATTATTACATCATCGCACAATATTAAAAAGATAATAACTAATTATAACCATTTAAAGAAGCCTTAATTAAACTCTTAGAAATTGGCTGACGATATTGAATTAATGACACCAAAGAAAAACATTAATATCAGTGCTAATTCTTACCAAATCGATCAATATTCTTAGGTGATGAAGCTTAATTTTAAATGCAATTAAATAGTAAGCAATAAAAATGATTCAGATTATGAAATAATGCCGATTAAATTTAGAATTACGTCGTTAAAGATAACAAGGAACTAGAGAACTAAAGCAACTAAAATTTCTGTAAAATCTTCTAAACTGATAAAAATCAGAAGAGTATTCTAGACCCATGAAAATTTGAAGTAAAACAAGCAATTTTAATATAAATAATTTATAAATATGGCTACTTAAACGATCAGTATTGAGAATAAGTTTAAAAATTAACGACCGCTGAAGGAAATTAATATTACAAATCCGTACAAAATTGAATAGAATTCCTGAATTGATAAGGCTAAATTTAAATCTAAATTACAATAATTAGAAACAAAATCGGTCCTGATTATGAGATAATGAATTTAATGTTTAAGATGACAAAGGCACTTTCATCGCGGAACAGTTAGAACTTCTTTAATTTAAGCCACAAAAACCATTTTAAATCAATTTTAGAAGGTTCGATTAATACATTCGATGCCGTTGATAAGAATACATCAATTAAAATTTCCTTCAACTACTGATTTCCTTTTAAATTCAAACCAGGATTACCGTAATGTTTATGAGTATGATCTTAACTTAGGCTAAAAATTACCAGAAGGACTAATTGGAAAATATATTCAACTAAAACTACGTATTGAACTGTTTATTAATTACAGTAGGAAGAATTTTAAACCGAAAGATTTCTAGGGAAATTGAAAACTCATCAAAGAAAACTGCATTAAATTCGAGTACAGGTTCACTCGGAATTTGTTCCCTCGTTTCTTAATTTCAATTCCAACTTGTTACTCGTAATGAAAAGGCAGTTGAAATTTGCAATATTTTTGCTTTCAAAACAAATCTCCGATGACGACTTGAAATAGCTAATTGCATACGTACGAAATATTCACTAGAGAAACAATTCAGAAGTTTAATTCCGATTGCGAGAATAAATGTTTAACGAAACAAGGAACCAACTTCCAAATAAATAAAAATTCCTAAAAAATGCATCACTCAATATTGAATCCGAAACTAATTAGGTGTGAAAAATTATTATTTGCATTAGAGGGATGTTGCAACTTATTATCATTACAACATTCTAATAGACTAGAGAAGACCGGTATTGCTTCTGCGAATTTAATAGAAATACTAACCGGATTACGTAGATATAAGGACGACTTAGATCTATTACCTTATATTACCCTTCCACTATATTAAGGTAATATAATCCATAAATAAATTAAAAATAAACAGCTACGATGCGTCCACAATTTCCGTTAAAATTCAAATCCGATCTTCCCTTGTTTGTGTGACGACGTCATGCACTTACGGAAGCATAAAAATTAACGACAGAAATATTTTTAAAATATGTTCAGATAAAACACATCACTGGGCATAAACTGAGGAAAACGGGACTTCAGATTCTTGGCAAATTGAAAAAACATGCGACAAAGCCGAGGCATTATCGGAATTTTTCTCTCGTTTTTATACGCAAATTCAGAGTTTAAATCGTACGGTTTCGGACGCTTATGAAAAGGCAGTTTAAATTTTCACAATCGCCTAAGACGATGAATTACAATCTTGAACCGAGAATAAACTGATTCTCGTAATCATAGAAGCAAAACCATTCCCACGCGATGACATATTTGCACGTATAGAAGCATAAAAATGAAATGAAAAGGCTTTTACATTCGGGAATTGAGTCGACGTAGGCAAATTTAAGGATTGGATTTCACGTGAAGAATAGACAAGAACCGGTTTCTCGTCCCGGCGAAATTCTTTTCTTACTCTCAAACTGTCATAAAATGTCTTAGATTCCTATTTTCAAGCAAACATGTTTAATTAATTCGCTAATTACCATCCTTAACGAGCTTTTAAGCCTGAGAACGTTCTTACGAAATCGTATTAAACAGTTCCGATTCTAAATAATAATATTAATGTCATCTCTTTAATTCACCCTAAATTAAAATCAATCACAAAATTATTCAAATGATGCGTCCTACACTGATATTACAAAAGGCAGAAACTTAAATTATTTATTTTACCAACAGACTGTAGCAATATTTTCTCAGAGAATACCTAATAAAGTATTTAATGAGACTTACCATCAACTGGAAATCCTGGGTGACAAAGATGGACGTTCAGCATGACAACAAATTCAAATTCAACTGTTTCTCAAACACAGGCTGTCAGCACGACCTCGCTTGCAGAAATCCAGGAAGCAACTGACGGAAAGAACGTCTGCGCAACCGATGAACAATACGGCTGTCACCTGATTGGTCCAAATTTAACCGTCTTTCAACTTGGCCCCGCCCACCAACCGTCATGAAAATTTTCCACTGGTAACGATAGCAATTATAATTCAACGAATTTATTAAAATATCATTTTATATATATGATTTATATTTTTCGTAGATTTTAATTATTTTGTTTAAATTTCGCGATATCGTCGAAGTGCTGGATCGAAAAATATCAAAGTTTGCTTGATCTAAATATTATAGGTTCTTAAAAAACATCTATATTTGGGTCCGGGTATTTAAGACCTTTAGGTTTTTTTTATTTTCGAAAATGTAATAACGATTCACAAATTAATTTAATAACCATTCATCCCAAAAGAGAAAAATGTAGCAACCATATCGATGTAATTAATATACGCACAACTACTAACAAGATCTCATTGCAAGGATACGTTTTGATCAAAAGAAGTTCAGGATTTCAAGAAATTACGTACATATTTGCGAATAAAGCGAGAATATCTTATGTTTTACTCTTAGAAATTACTCTTTAAGATACCAATTCTCTCGCTAGTCAAACACGTTTTCTACGATGTCAACCAAAGATACTTTTTATGAAGCAGAATTATTAAAACGAGACATAAAAGTTGATGGAATGATACATTAAACGTTGATGTTAACGAATTATAATGTAATATAATAGTTCACGTACCAGGAATGCACTATTGACCACTCAATGCAACACGAAATATTCTAGAATAGGAAGAAATTTGCTCTATGAGAGGTAAATCGGCCTGTATGAATATCGCATTGCTAATTTATGAAGTTAATTCACAGCCATTCAAATTAATGCAAACACCACTCTCATCGTACTTACATGACCTCCATCTTGCGTCGATGGTAAATGTAGTTTGATGGAAGGATTCCGAGCTCTTAGAACTGCGATATGAAATCCATGAGTGCACGTCTCGTTGATGGTTATTTCATCGCCGATTTAAAATAGTACACGTGTCCACTATTATTCAAGGAAGTCACTGATCGATAGTTAGATCGTCATTATTTGACTATAACAATACTAGATAAACCGTCCAAGAAGCTGTCCAAGTATGCAACTTTCTAACCACGAGTTAAATAAGGTAATCAATTAACGATAAGAAAAGGCGAAATTAACATCAAACACTTGGGAATCGACAACTTCACGTCTTTAAACACTACGATCGAAATTCAAAGCAATATGCACAATAATAAGATAAAATATAACATGATATTTATCGGAGCACTGGTTTCAAGTAATTTCACAGTACTTTCGTAGTGTTTTCGTATCGACAAAAATGGCGGGTTTTCCACAAAGTGTCTGCTACAATTTGATTATTCCACAGATACGTTTTTACGTAGCACACAGTTATTCACAGTGAATAAATTCAGAAAGTACATAATCTGAAGCATTGTTATCAAACATATTCCACGAATATGAACACTTACAAGCACTTGAAATGGTATTCCAACTCTAGAACGCCATTTCAGCGATTCTGCTCTTCATCACGAGGTGATGACGCACCACACCTCAAGGGAATTCCGATTGTCTTCGAAAAAATGAAGTACGCAAGTCGCGTTTCTAAGGCAGTGAATAATGGAGGGAAATAGTTTTGTTTCCTGTTATCAGAGTGCTTTCTGCTGAAGTTAAAGGGCTGCTTATTAACCTCCCGGTTTAAGCGAGGACCTGTGTTAAATCTAAAGTCAAAAATATTTTTAAGAGGTTATAAATGTTCATCTGTGCACAGTTCGTTTCTTGAATGTTTACAATGTTGCTTTTTCTTCTGTATTTCTTGATTGTGAGTGTGCCACGGAAGAGAAAGAGTGTGGAAAACGAAAATAAAGAGTATAAGCTCTTGACCTGATTTACACTGTTATCCAAAAGTAAGTGTTTAAAAGTGCGTTATTCTAAATCTGCGATAGAAGAATAGTCAAGATAGAAAACCTCATGGTCGATTGATTTCACGCTAGAGCTGTACGAATAGGGCATCTTTCGTTCACCTTACGATCACAAAATGCAAGATTTGAAAGTAAGTACGATGATGATGATATATGTTTTGAATTTTATCTTAAACTACATGTATGTGAGACTTATGAATCCACTTCGAGGGTTAGCATGGACACAATCACCTAGGCAACTACAATGATATCGAATTCTTAATGCAAATTAATTTGTGTTCGCGATTATGTAGTAATGTTACCATGATGCGATTGACAGTACTTTCAAGGATGGACATTTGCTTGGATGATTAATCTAAAGACACTCATTGACTCTTGATTGAAGCGGTCAAGTATAGTGATGTTTATCGGTAGTGTAATATGAATGCCAAAAAAGAATTCTATCAAAACCACTTCTTCGTTGTCACTTGTTTCATCTTGATACTTTAGTGAATTTGTGAACCGTTAATACTGCGAGCGAAGATACCAGATATTGTCGAAGGTTCCTTGACCACTACATAACAAAGTAATGTATCATTCAAACAACTCATATATCCCGTTTTAATGATTCTGCTTCATAAAAAATATATTTGGAAGTCATCGTAGCCTGTTTGATTAGCGAGAGAATTGGTATCTTGAAGAGAAATTTCTAAGAGTAAAATATAAGATATTCTCGCTTTATTCGTAAATATGTGCGCCATTTCTTGAAAATCCTGCACTTCTTTTGATCAAAACGTATCCTTGCAATGAGACCTTGTTAGTAGTTGTGTGTATATTAATTACATCGATATGATCGCTAAATGTTTCTCTTTCGGGATGAGTGGTTATTATATTAATATGTAAATCCTCATTTCATTTTCGAAAATAAAGAACCTAAAAATCTTAAACATCCGGACCCAAATATAGATGTTATTTAAGGAACAACAATATTTAGATTATGCAAACTTTGATATTTTTCGATTCAGCAAATCGACGATTTTGCAAATTAAAAAAAAAATATTTAATATCTACGAAAAAAGTAATTATAAATTTAAAATGATAAATTAATAAATTCGTTGAAATACAATTGCTATGGTTAGCAGTGGAAAATTTTCATGGCGGTTGGTGGGCGGGGCCAAGTTTAAAGATGTTTAAATTTGGACCAATCAGGTGACAGCAGTATTGTTCATCGGTTGCGCAGACGGTTTTTTCGTCAATTGCTGCCAGAAATTCTGCGAGCGAGGTCGTGCTGACAACCTGTGTTTGAGAAACAGTTGAATTTGAATTTGTTGTCATGCTCAACGTCTATCTTTGTCACCCAGGATTTCCAGTTAATGGTAAGTCTCATTAAATACTTTATTGGGTATTGTCTGAGAAATTATTGCTAAAGTGTATTGGTGCATTTAAGAATTTAAATTACTTCCTTTTGTAATATCAGTGTACGACGCGTCATTTGTTTCATATTGTGATTGATTCTAATTTAGGTTGGATTAATAAGATGACATTAATCTTATTATTTAGAATCGGAACTGTTTAATACGATTTCGTAAGTACGTTCTCCGGTGTAAAAGCTCGTTAAGCATGGTCATTAGCGAATTATGTAAACATGTTTGCTTGTAAAGAGGCTAACAAACAAGAGAAAATTTCCGATAAAGCCTTGGCTTTGCCGCATGTATTTCAAATCTGCCTAGAATATGTACGGCGGCCGGTTTGGATAACGAAAATATCGGATAAACCGAAGTACCCGCGTTTAACATCCAGAATTGCGCCAATACCGCGAAATATAACGTAAAACGTGAGTGCGTAGAATGCTATTGATATGGTTCTGAATAAGCCTGCATGTTTCGGATGAAGCGGATTTCGGATAAACGGGAGTTTACTTCTATTCAATCTTTTCTAAATTCCTCAGAACAGTTAGTAGTAATCAATTGCTTCCTACTTGAATTTCTATTTAGTGGAGGCAGTGTTTGTTGGTAGTAGTTTAGTAAGAAGTGCATATATATGTATTAAACACCTGCTTCGTAGGTGCAGAGGGAATAATGTCCAATTCTTGTCAACCCTGGCTAAAGTGCTAATGGATTAAGGCACCTCGAACTGCATCTCTTAGCACCCGTTTAATTTGAGAGTTGGAGGGTCTAGTCCCACCACCCATCTTGTCAATTTTATTAGGAAAATTATGAGGGATATCTGGGGGTAGCTATTTTGAAAAAAACTCGATCCAAATTAATTGGAATATGTAGCTAAATTTCAGCAGTAACACAGTTTCGTCTTCAAAGATCTATGCGAGTAAAACTGAACCTTTTTCTTTACGTATTTCTGATATTATTTGCTATCAATTATTCGGATGTTTAAACTGCCATTGTTGCGTAGTATCGTATTCTCGTCTCCATACGATCTGCACCGAGTTCATTTTCCTCTTACGTCAGAACCATCCTTATTTCTATTCCTAGTGCCCTCGATTACAATTTTTCTACTCTAATATTGTGTTTAGAAGTGTTGATGAGTACAATTATTTAATATCGAAGTGAATCACCGTTATATAACTTCATAGATGTACATGAATACGATATTTTTCTTCGTCACCGGGAAATTCATTTTTAAATTATTCTCTTCTTGATATGACTATATTCACTAATAAATGATTAATTACTTTGGTGTTTCTATACTTTGCAGTTTAAAGAAAGTGAACTTGCCCAAATTTCGATAAGGCTTTACCGTATGACTTCACAAATGCGAGTGACCACCGTCAACGGAAGAGGCTGGAGGGACAACGGTAGGCTGGATCTCCAAGTTAAGTAAACAGACTAAACTTTCATATTTTGCAGATTAATTTAAATTTCATCATCTTATGGTATTTCGAGGTATTAAAAATTATTGTATTTCAAATTAAGGAAGACATTTTTGAGTGAGATTTATGAATTTAACACATAGTTTTTGCTTATTAAAGTATTAATAATTTATAGCTTTTGCTTTTAAAATTCCAAACAAGAGAGAGACATGGCTGTTTTTATATGTCTGATAATATTAAAATAACTTATTTCCTTCTTAGCATTTTGCCAAATATTCAAATTTAATAATCAGACTCATATATTCCTTCTGAGTCCATGAACTATTTAAATTATTGCATTACATTATATTTAGATTTGTATATTTCCCTATTATGTGGAGTTTCTATGTAAATGCCGATTTGAATGTGACTTTACCACTACGTTTAGATGACTGTTGCATTAAAAAGAATCGTTGGCTTATGAGCTAGTCAAATCAAACTGTACAGACTCCGTACAATCCTTTTTCTCATAAAATTCGATATTTAACTTTCGATTGACTTTCCTATTAATAAAGCAATAAAAGAAGGATATTGAGTACCCGCCGTTAGTTGTCAGATGAAAAAGACGTATCTGACATCCTGGAGAATGGATTTAAATTCACGTTTTTTTTTCCTCAATTATAATTATAAAATAAGGAATTAATATTTGGAGATTCCAATGTTTTGCGAGGAAACAGTTTTTCCAGAATTCTTTCGGCATATTAGCGCATTTACCAAGGCCGTTCATTCCACTTTTTAGAAATGCCGCTTCCTTTAAATATAATTTCATCTTATGAATTATGTTCTTTCTTTCAACCGCTAATAATTCTGAGGAAAATACATTTTTTCCACAAATGAAATTTTTGCCTACTAGTAACAAAAGCACGATCACGTGACGATGATCATTCGTCGAAACCGGTCGTGTTTTTGATGTTGCTAGGCTGAAGTACAACTTGTGGAATAAGTACAATTGGTTTTACATACAGATTCACAAATCTCAAGTAAAATACTTAATTATTTTTCATCATGCAATTTAAATTAAATTTTACTTAGCAGAGGAAAGGCTATGACTTAAACAGTGTAGTACAAGAAGTGAAAAATAGTGACTTTGCTGGGACTCGAAGCCAAGCACACCACTCTAAAGGATGTAGCTTTGTAGATTATTAGATAAGATACTAGTATTTTAGTGGTTAGAATGACGGTAATTTTGAGCGATTGGATTACCCGTCCGGAATGTGAGAGACCCGGATTCGTGTCCCAGTCAAGTCACTATTTTTCACTTCTCGTAAACACCTATTTTTTGTTATTCGATGCATTATTAATTTGGATTTGTTTGTCTTTAAGGATTAATGGAGATCTACAATCGATTCACATATCGATACTGCCCAGGTGTGATGTGACTACGCAGAGAAAAACATCACCGGAGATCCACATGGAGACGTCGGAGTTCAAAATTAAGGTAATGATAATTTTTAATTACTCCGAATCGCTGTATTTCAACTTCTGGCCATTTTAAACATACAAATAGAGAAGTACGTCTATTCTACGATCTCAATCTTAAAAATTTATTTGGTTCATATTAGTATAACGTCATCGTCGTCATCAATATCGCTCCCCCAAAGGAATACTATGTTATTGGTGCCTTCCTTATATAAAAATTTATCCACATGTATAACGAGAATAATTAAAAACTAAATGACTTTCCTACTATTAAAATATTTTGGTTCAAATAGATAAAATATGGTTCAAGAAGGGTTTGAACCGGCTCCCGATTAGAGACACGTCAAAAAAAAACAGCAGACTGTGTGCCCTCTTAATTTATGGGCGTTATTGAATTTCCAGCCCCTTGGCTTCAAATTGAACTTTTTCAATTTCTGCATCTTTCTTAATGAAAAGGTGCTTTTGCATATTGGCTCCCACTGGGAATTGATCCCGGGACCACGTTCACCAAACGCGCTGTCCGCATGACTATCCGGGAGCCTTGACACGTTGATATTTTTTCTGAAGTGGTAGTTCAATATTGGTGAAAAACAAAAGGCGTGGATTAAAATTAATTACGGTCAGACTATCAAAAATATATACTTAATGTACTTTGGAATTAAATTAGATCGTTTGACATTATTCGATCTTTCATACCCTAAAATAATTTAATCGATTTTAAGATGAAAACAATAAAGATTCAAAGATAGATAAAAACGTACGCGGCGGCGCCCGGGTCTTTTGAATTTAAATTTACGATAATAATTGATTGAAATCAGAGGATGCAAATAATGAAAGTTTTGAAAATGAATAAATAAATAATTAATTAAGAACATATAAGTAAAAAAATGAGATATACGCGTAGTTGCTTATTCCTGGGTTAAAATAAGAGTTTTAAGCTTAGAGCCATACTTGGGCTTTTATATTTAGGGCAGCAATCCCTTTGGGAGTATTTCGGAAGAGCTCGGAAGGTCCTTGAGGAAGACGATCATTTAAATTTCTAACAGCTTCTTTTAACACTGTTTCCATTGGATTGAGTTTGTGTCCCCTATATGCCCTTCATAGACGTTATTTTCGGAACTCTTAAAATGTTTTTTGTAGTCCTTCTCTCGAACGCAATTAATTAGTATAATATGGTGGGAAAACAGTATTGCCAAGCCGGGCTCGCATACGTCAGTATTGATCTGATCATCCTATTGAGTAACAGAATTTTACGCTATCAAATTTAAATTTATTTACCAAAAATATAATTAATCAAGATAATATATTGGATTTTTTTAGAACTTTTTATGGAATTATGACTCCGCTGATTTACTGTCCCAATTCAGAAAGTGAGATAATAATCGTTGAGAAGTTTGAATCCTTACCGTTTCGCAGTAGTCTTCAGTTCTTCTCAAGTCTACGGAATGAATGTTAAGATCAGTACCTCTCTCACCACAATAACTTTCATTTCTTACCGGAATCAATTGTAAACTTAATATTGAGTGATACTTTTTTCAGGAATCTTATTCAACTTAGAAGAATCGGAATTGAGAGCAAGATTTATTCAATCATTCGTTACCTTTCGTCACAAACGAATCTCTGAGAATTGGATGAAAATTTAGCGAAACATTTATTCTAATTTTAAGGATTAACTTTCTGAATTGATTTTTCGATTGATAATTCTTATAAAGGTAACCAGATTTTCAAAACTAACGGAAATGTGTTTTCAAAACAACGGATTTCCTCATTTGGAAAATTATTATTTTTGTTATACATACAGATTCATATCTCTTAAGGAAAATACTTACCTATTTATCAACATACGATGGTAAGGAAGTTATACTTAGCAGAGAAAAGCGTGTGACTTAAAAAATGTTGTGCGAGAAGGAAAAAAAAGTGACTTGGCTGCGACTCGAACCTAGGTCTCCTCCCCAGTAAGCGGCTAGGAAGTTTAGTGGTTAAAATACCCGTCCGGAAAGTGAGAAACCCGGGTTCGATTCCCAGTCAGGTCACTATTTTTTACTTCTCGTAAACACCTTTATTGTTATTGAATGCATAATTAATTTGGATTTGTTTGTCTTTAAGGATTAATGGAGAGCTGCAATCGATTCATATCGATAATGCCCAGGTGTGATGTGACTTCGCAGAGAGAAAGCAGCACCGGAAATGGAGGCATCGCGACGGAGTTCAAATTTAAGGTAATGATAACTTTTAATTACCCCGAATTACTCTTAATTAATGAATGTACTTCAATTTTCAGACTTTTTAAACACATAAATATTGAAATAAGTCTATTCTACGATCTCAATCTTAAAAATGTACTTGGTTCTAGTTAGTATAATGTTCCACTCGTACGTAGTTGCGGTAATTATCAACCACCTGTTCGGAGTGTAATTTTAAATACACCAATGAATTACAAATTGAAAGACGAAAGAATTAACTTAAGTTACAAAACATGTAATATTAAATTTATTTACCGAACATATAAATAATCGAGACAACTATTGGATCTTTAACTAAAAATTTTCATTTTAAATCATTTAAACTCTGACATTAAACGAATGAGAGTTGAGTTCAACAATCGCTTTTGTCGTTAGGGAATTGTTTATGCCCACGAAATTACACAAAATTCCTTATTTTGTGTTTGAATTCTCGCTCGAATTCTCTGCTCGAATACGATACTCTAAGACCAAAATAACAATCTTTGTTCATTTTTTTCTTTTCGTGTTCATCTCGACTTCGTACGACCAGTATTTCTGCTTTAATTCTGCAAAAGAAAAAATGTCTGCAATCGATCAAAGCGAACTCTACGTGCATACGAGAGACGATTTGAATCTTTTTTTCGAAAGCGTTTTGAAAAATGTTTACACATTTGGTGAAATGTCGTTACAATCTTTGAAAAATCTGATGTGGCCAGCACATGACTTTCCTCATATATAAGATGTAAATATTTATCTACGACAGTATTTTCGAACTCTATATTCGATCTAAACTTGGAAGATAAGTGATTAATGTATATCATATTATCTTTAACGTCAAAAACATTATAAATAATGTTTTTCGGGACATTTTCGATGAAAAACGATGAAATGGCCATTCGCCCCAGCGCCCAGAGCGCCCACAACGTACATAATCAGCAACTCTCGGTTTATCAGTATTTCACAAATAACTCCTACAAAAACAGTGATACAAAAATATGTCTCATCCAAAAGTAAAGTAAATATTTTTTTCTAAAACTTTTATAAATAATGGTATATACCTAAATATAATATTTATGGAGATATTTTGAAAACCGGAAATGGGCTTCGAAGAATGAAGCTCAACTTCCGGTTAATCGATTTACTCCAAAAACTGATCGACTCTTAACGACTGTAATAAAAGTACTATATATGAAATTTAGTGTTGATCCAACAAATAGTTTTCATGTATGAGCTCCCACAAAGTACATAATCACCTTCTTCCGGTTTATCAGTATTTCACGAATAACTCCTTATCAACCGGTGATACAAAAATATGTCAAATACAAAAGTTATAGTAATTTACATGATCTAAAACTTTTAAAAGTTATAAAATATACCTATACATCATATTTATGGAGATATTTTGAAAACCGGAAATAAGCTTTGATGAATGAAGCACGACTTCCGGTTAACCGATTTACTCCAAAAACTAATCAACTGTGATAGCACACTATACAGTACTATATGCGCCATTCCATGCCAAGTGGTCTAGTGGCCCCCGCTAGACCATCACGGATTTCAAAGACATTTTGTATGGACATTCACACATATCTCTTATGAACATTTGTAAAGTTTTACTATCGCCGATGGTATACTTGCTGAGATATAGAAGATTGTTTGACCCCGTGTCGCTGCCTTCTTCAACATGACTATGAGTTTTCAGTAACTTTGAGGCGTTGTATCTATATATTATATGTATCTATATATATATATTATTGTATCTTTATATAAAATAACCAGGACGATAAACAACAGAAGGCATGTGGCGCCACCATAGCAACGTTCTCAACTTTGTTAATTTTTTTAGGGCTGTACGTGCTCGCGATGAAAAACCAAGTGCACTTTTTTAAGAGGTTTGAAACATGCTATTTCAAATAAAAATTATTTACAAGAGTATCGAAAAGGTCTTTCTTTTCTAAGAGCGGGCAGAAAATAACCTATTTTTGCCGTTTTTACAAATGTCATCCTCAAAGTTGTCCCTATTTCTAGGGCCTTATATGCTCGAGATGAAAAACTAGGTATACTTTTTTAGAGGGTTGAAATCATTCTCTATTTAACAAAAATTTTTCAAAAGAAATTCCAGAGGTTCTTTTTTTGTAAAAGCGGGGTAAAAATAGCCTATTTTTGGCTGTTTTACAAAAATTGTCAAATGTTGACTCAATTTTTAAAATAATGGAAAGTACTAGGAATATGAAATTTTATATTTATAAACTATGTATTGATATGTTATCATTCGATAAATTTCACGTTTATTATATCATTTCTTCTTGAAATATAAAAATCAAAATTTTAATTTTTTTCGATCCGGAATTGTTTGGGCCAGTTTTGCACAGAATTTTCTGCAAGGAGGTCGCTCTTACAGTTATTTTTATTAATTTGTTAAATAGAGCGCAAAATGTTGTTTAAGATAGCCAAAGTGTGTTTACTTCATAAAACAATTCTCTGAGATACAACGCCTCAAAGTTACTGAAAACTCATAGTCATGTTGAAGAAGGCAGCGACACGGGGTCAAACAATCTTCTATATCTCAGCAAGTATACCATCGGCGATAGTAAAACTTAACAAATGTTCATAAGAGATATGTGTAAATTTCCATACAAAATTTCATCGAAATCCGTGATGGTCGAGCGGGGCACTTCTCTGAAATCAGACCACTTGGCATGGAAAGACCCTATATGAAGTTTGGTATTGATACGACTAACGTTTTTCACGTTAGAGCGCCCACTGTCACACACACACACACACACACACATACACAAAGACATCATTCCGAAAATGGTCAAAACGTGTTCTAGGGACCCCAAAACATGTATTTCCTTTGAAATCTCGAAGTCGATTTTTTTCATGAAAACAATACTTTCTCTATACTTCGTGTATGGAGAAAGTAAAAAAGTTAAAATTTGAGTACGTTTTCCCGAGCTTTGAGTGTTTTTAGTCGAAAAACAGTTAAAAGTTCGACCGAAATTTCGCGTTTTTGCTCTTTTTCGTATATTTCTTGATGAATTGGATAGTTTTTATTGCATTTGGTTTTATCTCGTTGGAATCAATAATACGAGAACAAATTGTACTACGTTAGTCAAACTTTGTGTAATCTTAAGCGAAACAAAAAAATTAAGTTTTTTACTGAAATATCGCATGTTTATCCCCTTTTTTTCGTAAAAATTTTGATAAAGTAGATAAATCATATATTATCGCGATGGATCTTTTCAATAATTATACATCCGGATTCACCCAAGTTTTGCCGTTAGAATGATATTAATACTATATCGGTAGTTGAATTTATAATTACACGATGACTTTTAATTTATAATAAAATAATGAGAACTCTTAAAGACTATTCCTAATAATACTGCATCTCTTTATTTTCAGGTATCCGATACTTGGAATGATCCTCATCTGATAAATACTCCGCTGGTTTTTCTCACCGATTGGGAAAGTGAATCTCCGAGGCAATTCAAGTCACGACCAAGGTCACGAGACAGCTGATTATCTAATAGTTGGTAAATAAGGATAATGCGTGAGTTGATTTTTATATTGATGTTTTTGAAAATACGAATGGAAACATTTTATTGATAATCTCCCATCCAATGCTTAACACTGAATTAGTCCCGTAAAAAATATACGTAATTTGTCTCTTGGGGAAAAAATGACCACATTATCTTCTGAATTTTTAAGACCTCTTTCCAGGGTAAATCATTGGATTATTTTTACATTGAATGGATATTTTAAAAAAATAAATGTATCGATATGTTTCCTATTAAGAATTGAACTGAAGAACTGGAATTCGGTTAAACTGAAGGTCACGGAACAGCTGTTTGTTTTGATGTAACGAGGCACTTTCTTTTTACCCATTCGCGAAAGCACTTCGCCTTCGCTTTGACCTTCTTTATCAGAACTACTCTTGCTTTCAAAATATCTCTATTTCAAAACATTTACATTTGTTGAATCATCGACTCAAATTTCAAACTGTCATTTCCGACTTTTAGAATAAATTTTCGAAGCAATTCAGTCGTTGATCATGTTTGAACGGACGATAAGGAATTAAGAATGAGTAATTTTTTAAATTGGTACCCGATGAGTGTACTTTCGCTTTGAATTACTTCTTAAGCTTTAGCTTTACTTTCCCTACCTTTTTAAACAATCATGCATTGTCTTACGAGATATCACTATCGGTTATCCTAACGTATTTCGTGATTCAAATTCAGTGGCGAGTCTAGTGTTGCATACGATTACTTTACTCATAATCTACAGGAAAAAGTTAACATGAGTTTTTATCGTCATTATTGCTAGGCTTATTTTCCGTGCACATTTAGTGAAAATTGAAACACCGCTCGTGTGACAAGATCCAGGAGCTTGAATTTTTATCGTTTCTCAAAGGGTTATCAGTTCTTCTCAAGTGCATGAAATAAGATCTTAAGTTCAATATCTCTCTCATCAGAATTATGAGTATTAATTACCAAATAACTTTATAATTTAATAATGAGATGTGCTATTTGAGGAATTTTAATTCAATTTGGAATAATACAGTATTAAGAAAGCAATTTATCAAACAGTAGTGATCTTCTTTCGTAAATGGTTGTATATTCATCAGTTTAGAATTGTCTAAAATAATAATTCTCATTTTAAAGAATGAATTTCTGAATTGATTCTCTCTGATTAATATTTTGCGTAAAGTTTAGCAGATTTAAAAAATAATAATTAAAGAAGATATGTTTCCAGAGTAACTTATATCCTCATTCAACAATTTAATAATTTTATCGCGTATATGCTCCTGGCTATGAAATAATATACTTAATTCTTATTATGAAACGATCGAAATGAAGTTTGACTTAGTGAAGGAAAGCGTGCAACTTAACCAAAGCTTTGTAGAGTAAGTTAAAAAGTGACTTGTTCAGGATTCGAACCAAGGTTTTCCAATTTCCAGGACGTGGCTCGGAGGTATATTGGATAGAATTCTAGTAGTTAGAATACCACTATTTAGTTAAACATAGTGTAATGATTATTTTCATTCGATGCATTATTAATTTTCATTTTCAATTTTTTTCTAAAGGTTTGAGGAGAGCTCTAATCTATTTATATCGATATTGACAAGGAGAACAACTCAATCAAAAGCTAATAGGGCAGAGAAAAACCATCACTGAAGATGCTCATGGAGACGTCGGGATCAACTTACTGAGAATAGAATGAGAATTGATAAGAGAGAATTTGAGGTAAACAGAATTTTCAATTACCCTGAAACACTGTACTTTGCCTTATGTATTTTTAGTAAAAACACAGTTTATAAACTGCAAAGTGATTGTATTCCTATCCTACGAAATAATTACTACATTGATACATTGATAGCTATAGCTTATGGTTTTTGATTTTCGTTTCCGAGAATTTACTTTGCTATTGTTTTTCACGGTTCAATCTAAGACTTTTAGAATAAATCGGTGAAGTAATTCAGTCGTGTGTCTTTCCGTTTGTACGATAGCTAGGAATAAGGAATCTGTTATTTTTTTAATCCGTCATTAATGAGTGCTCCGTAACTTTGAATTAAAACTTAGGATCGAGTTTTGTACCTTCTTAAATATTCTTCCTTTGTTTTACGAGAAATCACTAACGGCAACCATAAAGAAAATCGAGTTTTCAAATTCATTGGAGAGTCCAATGGTAGAGATAATTCTTAACTTATTAAAAATAACCAGCCGACAAAGATGCATTTCATTTCAGTAAATTGCAGTTCGTTGTCCATTATATGCTCTGATAATAACCCTTAATTATTTGCGTGTGGTCAATATAAGGTGTATTTCCTTCGGTAACAAAGAAACCAATGAAGGTATTTCAACCAAATTTTCTTTATGTAAAGATGTTTGCTATGGTATAATCTGCGAATTTAATTAAATTCAAGTAATAAAAACAAAGCAATTTTATCAGTGTTGCCAATTTTACGAACATGAATTTTAATAATGACCTAAACCAGATTTCAATAACTTATAAGTGCCTTTACAAAAACTAATTAATTGCTAAAAATCAAAAAAATACAGAACCCATCGCCTACTGAAAAAAATTTCCAAAACATAATTTTTCCTGGATATTTTAAATATTTTACCAAACATTTTTAAATGCAACTGAAATGATTAAAATGCTCTTAGGGTTAAAAAGCTTTATTAAAGCTCACTAAGTAAATTAATGTTAATGTAATTCTATTATAGTAACAAAGAATTACGCAAAAAACGTTTGAATAATTACTTTTTAAAAGTTGGTACTCCAGTTTTGTGCAGTTTATAGGATGGATAAAGGTTAATAAATGTTAATTAATAACAGCTTAGTTAAAATAATATTAATACGCCAAAAATTTAGAATCATAAAAAATGCTTTCATTAAATAAAACTAATATAGGTAACACTGATAAGGATAAAAGTCCCAATTTTAAATATAACTTACCGTTTTTTCATAGTTTGGAAACCACTTAACTGAAAGTTTCAAAAAAATTCGAAAGTTTATTTTCGTGCAATATTTTCACTAAATTAACGAACTGTTAACTAAATGAATCCTCTACTACATATTTCATTAGTTTTAAACTCTTAAGTCAATTCTTAATTGTAAAAATTATAAATTTAAAAGTTACTACAATTTTGATACCCGTTTAAACATTTTATTTAATGTATATTTGATGCTAGAATATATAACTTAAAAATGTTTGAATTATTTTTTTAAAGAGTCATTCATGCACATCAATAAATTGAATCAACTGATTAACTATGAAAGAGGTCTTGAAAATTCAAAGAATGTTTGGGTCATTTTTACTCCACGTGAATAATTACTTAATGTTTTTGTCACCACTAACTAAGGGTCAAATCTTGGCTATCTACTTAATCTGTTGTAACGATATTTTCCCTTTAATGAAAAGACGACGCAAGTATATAAAAAATCGCGATGTTACAGCCGTAAATTTAAGTGTTTCGGCTACTGAAAGATTCAAAATCGAGGTAACCTATTAGAATGTTGACACATTTATAAGCTGTCGGAAGGATTCGTCCTACAAAAATTATTGCTTTAAATAGCGAGTTCCACCGTCAGGAGAGACGGAGATAAACTTTAATCTATTTGCTAAAAATATAAATGAATCCGATATGTTAAAATGTATTTTCCACGGAATTAAATTATACTTCTTAGCTGTTATATTCCCATATTTCTTTATTTGGTTGCTAGAACATAATTTCCGTGTATTGTTAAACCAAATGAAAACATAAATTATAGATGGTAAAAATTAATATCTGAATTTTCAATCTACTTCTGTGTATATAATGATACAGTCTAGGTATTAATATTATTGTTTTCCTTGGAACTATGCTTATATTTACTTTTCTATTCATAAAAAATAAATGGATAGGAAATTAAAGATTCATTTCCTTAATTTTCCTTCCATATGACTTCATGGTGCCCTTCAAAAAGCAGGAAAAAGACTTCACGGCCCAAGTGAAAGAAGAGGGAAGAAGTTGCACAGCGCATCCAGGGGCGGGAAGGAGTGGAGGTCCTCCCCAAACCTCTAAAGCATCGCTTTACCCCGGAAGATGAATCAGAAGTGAAATTCATTATTTTTCTTCCGAGCCAAAATATATTTTCAATTATCTATATTAAAATATTTTTAAGGCCTGAATTTGCATAGTGTTCTATGACCTGATTTGTATATAATATGGATTTTAAAAACTTTAGCCTAACTATTGCAGAATGTATAGATTTGTTACGATTTGTGAGGCGGGGATATGAATAATATATAGATTCTGTACCCTTACTTTGAATTACCCATATTTGTCCTGATGTCTGATTTGGAAGATGAATAAGAGGTGAAAACAATATTTTTCTCCCGAGCCAAACTATATTTTCAATTATGTATAGTATACAAGTTTGTAAGGCAGGAATTTGTATAGTGCTCCATGACTTTAAATGTTATAATATATAAAAAAATTACGCCCTTAGCCAAACACACTATTGCTGAATGTATAGACATGTTACGATGTGTAAGGCGGGGATATGTATAAATTATGAACTTTGTACCTTTACATTCAATTACCCCTATTTTACCTATTGTCTAATTCAGAATAAAGAATGAATGATGGGAGATGGTTATGGTAGAGGAAGGGAAGGAAGCAATTGATTGGGAGAGGGGCGGAATTGAGTGCATAGTGGGTGTTATAGAGAAAGGGATTGTAATGGGAAGGGCAGAGGATTCGAAGTCGATGGGCCATAAAGTTGGGAATGGGTGTAAGGGTCTAGGTGAAGCAGTGGCAATTAAATTTATGAATGATCGGAATAGTGAGAATAGGGTGGTTGGCTTTCGAGGGTGGGAAAGGAGTAGGGAGCTTAGAGGGAGGGATGGGAGCGGGTGGGGTAGGGGGAGGGATGGGAGTGGTTGGGGCAGGGGTAGGGATGGGAGTGGGTGGGGCAGGGGGAGGGCTGGGAGTGGGTGGGGTAGGGGGAGGGATGGGAGTGGGTGCGGTAGGGGTAGGGATGGGAGTGGGTGGGGTAGAGGGAGGGATGGGAGTGGGTGGGTTAGGGGGAGGGATGGGAGTGGGTGGGGCAGAGGGAGGGATGGGAGTGGGTGGGGCAGGGGGAGAGATGGGAGTAGGTGGGGCAGGGGGAGGGATGGGAGTGGCTGGGGCAGGGGGAGGGATGGGAGTGGTTGGGGCAGGGGTAGGGATGGGAGTGGGTGGGGCAGGGGAGGGATGGGAGTAGGTTGGGCAGGGGGAGGGATGGGAGTGGGTGGGGTAGGGGTAGGGATGGGAGTGGGTGGGGTAGGGGGAGGGACGGGAGAGGGCGGGGTACAGGGTGGGACGGGAGTGGGTGGGACGGTATTGGGTGGGGTAGAGGGTGGGAAGGGAGTGGGTGGGGTAGAGGGAGGGAATGTAGTGGGTGGGGTAGGGGGAGGGATGGGAGTGGGTGGGGTAGGGGGAGGGATGGGAGTGGGTGGGGTAGAGCATGGGATGGAAGTGGGCGGGGTACAGGGCGGGACGGCAGTGGGTGGGGTAGAGGGTGGGAAGGGAGTGGGTAGGGTAGAGGGAGGGATTGTAGTGGGTGGGGTAGGGGGAGGGATGGGAGTGGGTGGGGTAGGGGGAGGGATGGGAGTGGGTGGGGTAGGGGGAGGGACGGTAGTGGGTGGGGTAGAGGGTGGGATGGGAGTGGGTGGGGTAGAGGGTGGGAAGGGAGTGGGTCGGGTAGAAGGAGGGATGGGAGTGTGTGGGGTAGAGGGTGGATGGGAGTGGATGGGGTAGAGGGTGTAGTAGAGGTTGGGGTGGGAGTGGGTGGGGAAGAGGAGGGGGTAGAGGGTGGGGTTTGAACGGGTGGGGTAGTGGGTGCGATATATATCAGGTTGGGATATGAATAATTAATGGAATTTGTACCTTTAGGTTGAATATTAGCATTATATTAGCATTAACAGGAACTTCGCTTCATAAAATCTCGTCAAGTATTCGAAATGAGGCAAGAATTAGAAAAATACAAGCAAATACTTGGTAAAAGTAGTAAAAATTATAAGTCTAAAACACTTAAAAAAGACAAAAGAAGAAAATACGTTGAATATTATCGAATGAAGAAGATACTCCATTGCTTTGATTTTAACGCATCTCATCGTTATTATTAATTACTATGTCCAAGTTCAATTTGCGACGATATCATAAGCATTCACTGATTACAAAAACAATTAAATAATGCTCTTACTTCCACTGTACTATTAAACTACTGAATTCGTCGAAAATGATTAAAAATTACCAACTATATAAAAAGACCCGATACTACAATGGATTTTATCAAAATATGTTGATTTTAATCTCAATATTTTAAATGTCGATTACCTAATTTCATTAACCCTCGAGCGCCCACGGTTGCGTATACTAACCGGCGTTATAATTTTGCAAATACAGTCCCTGCAACCACAACGCATTTCTTATCAGTTTATGAAACTGCTAAATTTTGCTGAAGACTTCTGCCTATACGTTCCAATGACTTTTTTCTGCCATTAGTCAAGCATAGGGCAGAAAAGGTGGCAGACTTAGATCGCGGTGTAGCTCACGCTCAACATGGATGTACGCTTCGTGTGAATAGGAGTCTAATTTTTATTTCTTCCATTTTCCGGCGCCTATATTGCATGATTTCGTCGACAAATATTATAATGCTACTAACTACATCACTTTTTGGCGGATTAATTCCTTTATGTTTATGATAATTGTTCTTGATACATGTGGTTGCGTATACGCAACCACGGGTGGTAATGGTAGCAATAGGACTCTCTCTGAAATTCCGGCGACTTCTTGGAATTCTCATTTCACTCTGCAATATTTAGTGAAAATTTTGCAGTGATGAAGGCAATAACGAGTATTAATGTGCATAAATGACATTTTTCAGTGATATTACGTTGAAAGAAGCGCTGGACATTTTTTAATATAATGATATTTACGGTGATTTAGATGCCATTTTCATAGAACATCCGGAATGAAACATCGCTTCTGATGAAGGTTTGGCAGAAGAAGATGACGCCGGCGAAGTTTACAATTTATCTTGTCGGCAATTGAGTTCAGGTGCTGAAGTTGTATTCCGCAAAATGCTTGACGTCCTTTTAGGTGATATTGGGACTGTGACTGCCGTCATTCCTGGAGAGCAGAATTACACATACGCAACGCCGAGTGAGTCATCTGCTGTACATAATTTGTGTTTGAAGGAAAAGTAATATTTACAAATAGAAAATAAAAGTATATATAATTAAAAGAACCTTTTTTGGGAGGAAAAAGATATCAGTGATTTCCTGCCCCCTTTTCCGGAACAACATTACTCTGAGTTTAGGAATAAGTCATGCGTGGAAACGTTCGAATTATTTTTTGATGATGACACTGTGCACCATTTAGTGACCGAGAGCAATAAATATTCGCTCTTCCTAAACTTGCCAAACCAATATATTGAGAAAGATGAGGTCAAACATTATCTTGGCAATCTTTCGCCTTCAAGTTATCACCAGTTACCATATAAGACAATGCTTTGGGAAGAAAGCGGTGATACTCGTTGTGAATTGGTTGCTGACAAAGTGTAACGCTGCTGCAAAAAACTTGGTAATTGGATTGAAATGCAACGGCCACGAATGAATCGAGCATACAACATTTTCATGGGAGGAACTGATGGAATGAATGAAAATATAAGCAATTGCCGAATCGCTATCGGGGGGGGAAAATGGTACCGGCAAACTCTAACGTAGATCATTGATACTGTTGTACGGAATGCGTGGGTTTCATTGCGTCATTCAGGGAAGTCTTTAACGCAGGTGCAGTTCAGAAGAAGTACCGTCCAACAATAACTTTTGAAATATGGCAAGCCTTACCAAAAAGGAAAACGAGGGACTGTAAGAAATTGAGCCGCTACGGAAGAACTGCGATTTGATTCGATTGGCCATTTTATAATTCTGAAAGGTGTTAAAAGAAGACGTAAATGTGCAGGAGAATTTTCTAAAACAATATGTCAAACATCATGAAGGAAGTGCAATGCTGGTTTTTGTGTATATCGTTTTGAGAAGTACCACATCTTTGCGAACAGTTCTTAGAAATACTGTTTTTTTGTACCATTACAACTAATTATTTGTTTATTTTATAAACATTTAAAACATTTGTGACAAAAATAATTATATATAAATATTGGATCGAGTAAGTATGGTTAAAATTTATTGGACGAAAAATAAATGTTAACAACAGGTAATATGTTGCCTGACTTCTTTAGTATGGCGTTTCACACTCACTGACCGGAACTGACATGGAGAATGCCCACGGTTGCGTATACGCAACCACTATTTATTGCAAAACAATATTATTTATCATTAAAAATTATATTTATTCAATCGTATGAATTCAATACAAACAGAAATAACACAAATTTAATACATTTATACGAACAAATTTTCTGGGCGATCGAGGGTTAATGGTTTCACTGTCTAAAATAGTTGGGTTTTCTTCCCCGTAAATTTTTAATGAGCCAATATTTCCCATATATTCGTATGAAAGTTCGACAGTACCTTTATCGTTAGGGAATAATTTATGCCCTCAAAGTCAGAGCAATTTGTCGTCGTTTTGCCAAGATTCTCTCAATATTTAATTAAATACTATATTCTGCGTCCATAATAAGAATCTATATCTAATTTCCTTTCTATTGGCATTTATCTAGACTTAAGATCACAATTATCCTTTATTTAACGCTACAAATGAAAAATTATCTACACGGCATTTTTCGTAAAATTTGGTCAACTTTGACCCCCTGTAGAATTGTAACGCGTAGGAACCAACGCAAATGATTTCACAGTTATATGCAGAATTTATTCAAGAACGACTATGCAAAGTTTTAAAGTCCGTACTCAAAAAAAGCACTTTTTATATTTTTGGCCAGCTTTTTTCGATTCTAGTCCACTGTGCGCCGGCGTGTATTGGAAAAGAAGGGGAATTATGGTTTTGGACTGACGCGACGAAGGAGCGATCTTTGAGAAAATTTGAGATTATTTTGGTGAGTGATGAGGGACAACCATATTTGATTAACTTATGAAGAAGTCCTTCATGCCGAACAAGGTCGAAAGCTTTCTGGGAGTCAAGAAATACGCAGTGCGTGGTGTATTTGCGTTTAATAAAATTTGATGTCGCAAAGTGTTGGAATCTCAGTAGTTGGTGAGCGGCAACTATAATGATTTCTAAAGCCCATTTGTTGAGGGATAAGAATATCAGAAGCTTGAAGAAAGGAGACAAGACTTGCATTAATTATTTTTTCTAAAGGTTTGCCGAAAACGGAGAGAAGGGAAATTGGGCTATGGTTGTTGGGATCCGTTGGATTTTTGTGAGGTTTTGGGATGAAAATGATTTTAGATTTTTACCATTCAGAGGGGAAAGAGGAGTTTAATAGGCAGGCATTAAAGTGATCACAGAGAAGATCAAGAGCAATTGGAGATTGTATGAAAAGTTAAAGCATGTGATTGGTGATTTGGTCAATTCCAGGGGCGGAGCGCGTTATGAATGAATTTAAAAGCTCAATAATTTCCTCTGATGAAGTTAGAGGGATAAAAGAATTCGGGGTCAAGGAGAAGTTTATAATGTCTTTAGCCACTAGAGATTCATGGGGAGAGGGGAAATTATTAAGAGAGTTATTACGATGCAAAGTTGCCAAAATGGATGCTTTGGAAGACGGATCAAAATATAAGTTATTGCTTTTTTTGAGCGAAGCGTGTACGACGGCAGGAGTGATTCGTCCACAGAAAAAAAACGCACCATTTAGAGCAACGAGGAAGATGTCGTTTCAAACAAATAGACGAAATACACATTTCCAAATATTTTCAGGCGGATTACCACCAGTCCCCCTGACGACCGTTGCGATTGCTAAATCTCTGTATAGTGGGATTTTAGTCGCGTATACCAAAGGGTCAGTACTTGAAATAATTTTACCTCTATATTAAGCCGTGTTACCAGTGAATTATACAACGTGAAGTATGTAGCTCATTCGTAGCGTGACCATAAGATATTTATTGAATTGACATCATAGAGAGACCATAATGTCAAGAGAACGTGAATAGCAATGATGTTAATGAGCACGAAAAGACTAAAAAAACGTAAATCGAAACTTTGATTCGTCATCACTCCGTCATTAATCGTAAGCTAAGCTATAGATCATTGTTCCACAACTTTCGTTCGTAATTGGCACGAATACAGGGAATTTCTTGGGTCATTGTTGGCAAAACTGATTGCATACTGCATTGCACGGAGCAGCAAACTTTCCCACACTGTTTGAACCGAGAGTGTTTCGCGCGGTACCTCTGGAACATCCCGATCGCAGCGCCGCACGGCGCAGGGCGAACTAAAAAGCTCGCTGAGGACGCTCATCCTTGCCATGTAAACAAACTCATAGATACGAACTTCATTGTTATTTCCAAGAGCAATAAATAACGGCACCTAACAATTGTGATTGAATAACTATTTTGAAACGCCTGTCTCAAATTCCAAATCAACTTCCTTAAAAATTTTTGAAGGAATGAAGTAATAGTGTTGAACGAAACGAGAAATGGTACGAACGAAAACAACATTTTAACGTATATACGTAGCAATACCATGATTTATGCATATTTCTTTTCAGAAGAGATGAGATGCTTTGATTTTGATGGATGCATCATTCTGTTCTATTTTCGCTTCCATTCCAACTGAGCAATGTCCCACGGAAATACTCGTTACCTCTTCAAACGGAAGATAAGTGCCAAGAATACAGCTTTTAGATTAGCACAGAACTCGTAAACGGATTTGTACGCTCTTTTTAATGCTTACTACGCTTGCAGACTGATTCGCGTTCATGTCGTGCATCGTATTAATTTGATGCATCTTATCGCGGAATGCGATAGAAGGATCACACGCAAAAGTGATCACGTTCGTTAATACTAATCACAGAGCAGTGATGATCGGAAGCACAGCTCCTCTTGGGCTATCTGAACTGCCCGAATCTTAGATGTTGGTGTGGTAATTAATGGAATCGGTCGCGGGAAGCATTGTTGGGAATGCCTTAGTTGAGCGGCCGCAGCCAACAATGGTCCCTACTTCGTAATGCTCGCGAGGGACATTGTTCTTGACTTCGCCTAAAAATATACATAAGTTAAGGCTTTTGTCATAAACGATGGATCATCTATCACATATAGATGCTTCTCCTGATTCATTCATTTATATCTCTTATACATAGATGCTTCTCCGGATTCATTCATATAATACGAGTAAAATGTAGCTTGCATACTGCAAGCAGATCAACAACCCTACTTTCATATCGGCATTATATGGGAACGGTCAGCAAAAAAATAAAAGGATTGAAATTATTCTTAAAATTAACTACAATTTAATCGTCTGGCATCGAACCCGGTCTTCCTGGTGAACTTACTATGCAGCTCAAAATAAGATCTCCATCTCTAACTATGTGTGAAAATTCAAGCAGAAACTGCCTGCCACAAAAGACGTTCTAATTTTCACGAATGTAAATTGCTCTCTGGATTCGAACCAAGGACGATCTTGGAGATCTAAAAGATGTTTCTGAAAGTTATTTATAATATCTATCTATAGGCCGAATTTCAAATTTCTGTATTATTGGGAAAGGTTTCAAAATAATTCCTAAAAATCGGATCAACTTCTGATTGTAGAGACACCTGGTGTCGAACCCAGGACACATTGTAAGCTGTGAATGCAAAGTTTGATTTGTAAAGACTTGTTCTTGTATCTTGGAAAGTTTGAAGTCGTTAGCTTGCCGGTAAGTACCCAAATTTTGTTTCCGTTATCGGGATGGGGTGTCGGCCGAAAACCGCGTAACTCGTGAGATTTTTCGCGTTAGATTTTTTGAAAAATTATTTCTGAAAAAAATTAAGAGCCGGGGATCGAACCTGGGACTCTAGTGGGGTAGGCAAGCGTCTTAACAACTCACCCACTGCGCCACTTGATGCATGCGTTGCAGAGAGACTTGTAACCCCGCGTGGAATCCCCCTCTAACGTGTTTATGCTTTAAAATATGCAAAACATATTAGTTGAGATTGCAAAATGCAAAGGCTGGATTTTGAAATTGAAAATTATAAATCAATCGAAATGAAAAACTGGTTAAAATTAGAGAGAATTCTTATATCAGATTTCGTTTAGGATACTAGGCATTTTTTGAAAAATGGGCTGAAGACAAGCGATTTGAATCACTATCAACATCCAATGTGAACCTTTTTTTTCGGGATATTTTGTATCCCAAAATGACACTTTTCTGACAAGCATCAATGTCCAAAGAAGTATAACTTCCACCGTCTGGTCCGACGCAGACCTAACTTTTTTTTTGGTTGAGTTTAGAGGTGCAAAACGGGTGATAAACTGAACAAATCGGGAAAATGAGGGCAGTGGGAGACGTTTTCTTTTGGGACGACGAACGCCGCTTACCTATCGCTTGCGCGTCATTTAACATAGTTAAGTCTTTATCAGTTGATCTCATTGCTGAGGGTGAGGTCCCGACTTTGCGGTCTCTGACATTATTTACTTTTTCGGAATCTTTGACGAAGGCCTCGAATACCTTTCGATGCTGCCCCATCGAACGTAAGGGAACTAACCTGCCTGCGGAGCGGGCAGTAGACAACTGCTAGTCTATCTATTATATATAGATGCTTCTCCGGATTCATTCATATATCATATATTCATATATATATATATATATATATATATATATATATATATACGAGTAAAATGTAGCTTGCATACTGCAAGCAGATCGGCAATACTAATTTCATATCGGCATCATATCGGAACGCTCCTCAAAAGAAAAAAAAAGGATTGAAATTTTACTTAAAATTCGCTTAAAATTCATCGTCTGGCATCGAACCCGGGTCTTACTGGTGAACTAACTATGCATCACAATAGAAGATCATCATCTCTAACCATGAGTGAAAATTCAAGCAGAAATATTGGCTACAACTGCCTCAAAAGACGTTCTAATTATCACGAATGTAAATGGCTCTCTGGATTCGAACCAAGGACGATCTTGGAAATCTAAAAGATTTTTCTGAAAGTTATTTATGATCTCTATCTATATGCGGAATTTCAAATTTCTATATTATTGGGAAAGGTTTCAAAATAATTCCTAAAAATCGGATCAACTTCTTATTGCAGAGACACCTGGTGTCGATCCCAGGACATATTGTAAGCTGTGCATGCAAAGTTTGATTTGTAAAGACTTTTTCTTGTATCTTGCAAAGTTTGAAGTCGATAGCATGCCGGGAAGTACCTTAATTTTGTTTCCGTTATCTCCGTAAGGAATGCATTGAGAAGGCAAATGGTCCTCTGGGATCGAACCAAGGACCATCAGCGAACATGAAAAATTTGATTACGAAATATATTTATGATATCTATCGACGTGCCGAGTTTCAAGTATCCATGTTATCGGGAAAGGACCCAAAAAAATTTTTCAAAATCGCCGCAATGCATTTTAAACGGCCGATTTTTGCCCCGACCTAGCATCGAACCATGGACCATATTCGGCGATGTCTTTCTGATTTACGTTGGATTTGCACGGCTTCAAGCGATCCCTTGAATTTCAACTCTCTACTTTTCCGGGAAGTGCCTCAAAAAAATTTTCGAAAATCCCCGCCATGTATTCTTATGGAGAAAATCGCGACTTTGGGGCCCTCTGGAATCGGACCTATGACACTGAGGATCAAAATCGCAATTTTTCTGGCGGTTACACGTTATGGCCAATACGTCGTAAAAATTTCAAGTCAATGACGCTTGTGGTTTAGGCTGTGAATTAGTATCCTATCTATCTATCTAGGTATATACATGAATGAATCCGGAGAAGCATCTATATATAATAGATATATAGAGAGGATACAAAGTCACAGGCTAAACCACTAGCGTCAATGGCTTGAAATTTTTACGACATATTGGCCATAACGTATAACCTCCAGAAAAATTGCGATTTTGAACCTCGATGTCATGGGTTCGATTCCAGAGGGCCTCAAAGTCCCGATTTTTCCCGTTTAAATGCATTGCTTTGATTTTCGGGAATTAAAAAAAAATACTTTCCGGATAGGTAGCGAATCAATACTCAAGGAGCCTATATATATGGTCATGATCTATCGAACACATAAATCAGTTTTACGGAAAATATCCTCGGTTCGATGCTAGGTCGGGGCAAAAATCGGCCGTTTAAATTGCATTGTGGCGATTTTTAAGATTTTTTATGGACCCTTTTGCGATGGCATGGAAACTTGAAATTCGGCATGGTGTTGGAGATCAATAATAAATTTCAGGATCAATTTTTACATATTCGCTGATCGTCCTTGGTTCGATCCCAGAGGGCCATTTAAATTCCTCAATGCATTTCTTACGGAGATAACGGAAACAAATTATAGGTACTTCCCGGCACGATAAATACTTCAAACTTTGCACTAAGAAAGATTAAGTGTATAAAAATCAAACTGTGTATTCCCAGCTGTCAATGTGTCCTGGGTTCGACACCAGGCGTCTCAAATATCAGTAACTGATCCGATTTTCATTAATTATTTTGAACCCTTTCCCAACAATATAGAAACTTGAAATTCGGCATGTAGAATGAGATCATAAATAACTTTCAGAAACATTTTTTATATTTCCAAGATCGTCCTTGGTTCGAATCCAGAGAGCCATTTAAATTCGTGAAAAAGAGAACGTTTTTGAGGCAGTTGTAGCCCATATTTCTGCTTGAATTTTCACACATAGTTAGAGATGGCGATGTTCTATTGTGCTGCATAGTAAGTTCAATAGTAAAGACCCGGGTTCGATGCCAGACGATGGAATTTCAGTGAATTTTAAGAAAAATTTCAATCCATTTTTTCTTTTGATGGCCGTCCCGATATGATGCCGACATGAAAATAGTGTTGTCGATCTGCTTGCAGTATGCAAGCAACATTTTACTCGTATATAATAGATACATGAATGAATCCGGAGAAGCGTCTATATGTAATAGGTAGCTATCTATTATATATAGATGCTTCTCCGGATTCATTCATATATCATATATATATATATATAGAGAGGATACAAAGTCACAGGCTAAACCACTAGCGTCAATGGCTTGAAATTTTTACGACATATTGGCCATAACGTATAACCTCCAGAAAAATTGCGATTTTGAACCTCAGTGTCATGGGTTCGATTCCAGAGGGCCCCAAAGTCCCGATTTTTCCCGTTTGAATGCATTGCTTTGATTTTCGGGAATTAAAAAAAAATACTTTCCGGACAGGTAGAGAATAAAAACGCAAGGAGCCTATATATATGAACATGATCTATCGAAAACATAAATGAGTTTTACGAAAATTATCCTGGGTTCGATGCTAGGTCGGGGCGAAAATCGGCCGTT
This sequence comes from Sympetrum striolatum, assembly GCA_947579665.1. Classification (NCBI taxonomy): domain Eukaryota; kingdom Metazoa; phylum Arthropoda; class Insecta; order Odonata; family Libellulidae; genus Sympetrum; species Sympetrum striolatum. Next base: position 19,996,278 of record OX388342.1, on the reverse strand, counting down.
TGAAACGCATTGTGGAGATTTTTAAGATTTTTTGGACCCCTTTCCGAATGCATGGAAACTTGAAATTTGGCATGGGGTTAGAAATCATAAATATATTTCATAATCAAATTTTTTTATTCGCTTATGGTCCTTGGTTCGATCCCAGAGGGCCATTTGTACTCCACAATGCATTTCTTATGGAGATAACGGAAACACATTTTAGGTACTTCTCGGCATGATATTGACTTCAAACTTTGCATAAAATATGATCAAGTTCATAAAAATTTAACTGTGCAGTCACAGCTACCCGTGTGTCCTGGGTTCGAAACCAGGCGTCTCTACAATCAGTAACTGATTCGATTTTCAATAATAATTTTGAACCCTTTCCCAACAATATAGAAACTTGAAATTCGGCATGTAGTTAGATATCATAGATAAATTACAAAATCATGTTTTAGATTTCCAGGATCGTCCTTGGTTCGAATCCAGAGAGGCATTTACATTCGTGAAAATAAGAACGTCTTTTGAGGCAGTTGTAACAAATATTTCTGCTTGAATTTTCACACATAGTTAGAGATGTTGATCTTCTATTGTGCTGCATAGTAAGTTTACCAGTAAGACCCGGGTTCGATGCCAGACGATAAAATAACAGCGAAATTTAAGAATATTTTGAATATTTTTTTTGTTCAATTGAGAACCGTCCCGATATGATGCCGATATGAAATTAGTATTGCCGATCTGCTTGCAGTATGCAAGCTACATTTTACTCGTATAGGTATATAGCTAGGATACTAATTCACAGGCTAAACCTCAAGTGTCATTGAATTAAAATTTTTACCACGTATTGGCCATAACGTGTAACCGCCAGAAAAAATTACGATTATGATCCTCAGTGTCATGTGTTCGATTCCAGAAGGCCCCAAAGTCGCGATTTTCTCCATAAGAATACATGGTAGGATTTTCGAAAATTTTTTTGTGGAACTTCCCGGAAAAGTAGAGAGTTAAAATTCGAGGGATCACTAGAATCCGTGTGTATCCAACGAAAATCAAAAAGTCATCTTCGAAAATTGTCCATGGTTCGATGCTAGATCGAGGCAAATATCGGCCGTTGAAAATGCATTGTGGCGATTTTTAAGATTTATTTTGGACCCATTCCCGATGACATGGAAACTTAAAATTCGGCATGGGGTTAGATTTAATAAATATATTTCGTAATCAAATTTTACATATTCGCCGATGGTCCTAGGTTCGAATCCCGAGAGTACTTTAGAGATTCCCTTTAGACCGAGAGTGTTTGGCACGCTACCTCTGGCACATCACGATCGCAGCGCCGAACGGCGCAGGGCGTACTAAAAAGCTCGCTGAAGCCATGCCATGTAAACGAACCCATAGATACGAACTTCATAGTTATTGTCAAGAGTAATAAATAATTAACAAGAAACTTTGCTTCATCATCACTCGGTTTTTCGATCGGTTGCCAAGGCGACGGATATTGGCGTAGTTTTACGTTAGATTACAGTTTTCGTCTGAATGAGTGAATGGAGGGGGGAAAGGAGGGGAGGTTACCATGACGACAGAGAACGGTGCACAACAATGCGGGAAGAAACAAAAGAGTAGCGACTGGTTATTCGAATCAGAAACAGATTAACGCCGAATATTGGAATTACGTAAGGGAAGAGAGGTGTGTTGAAAACAGATGACCGACGATTTTGAACAGTTGAATATCGAACGTAAGAAGGGTAAGCAGGTGAAGTAAGGGATGTAAAACACCATGCCTCGGACACTCCCGGGAAAAAACGTCCTCCTTAGTGAGACAGTGGCGACAGCGTGAACTAATGGCAGCACTAGTTCACCGAACCACTGGTCTTCTACCTATCCCACGGGAGAGCTTATACAAATTAGAAATTCCTTTCTAAAATTGCATGTTTACACTTGGTGAAACAAGTAAATTTTGCAGTACGCCATGAAATTATTAAGTATATATTCTTAATTAAATAGCTAACCGATGATAATAGTTATTTGTTAGTTATACTAACGGAAAACAGTAATAATTCGAGTGATTTTATGGCTTAAGGAATTGGTAGTTTCCGAAAATACTACGGGATTATCATCAAACATTTTCACTATTTATAGGAAAGAAGGGATGGAATCAGGAGAGGGGTGGGGATGTGAAAGGGTGGGGGAGGGGAAAGGGTGGGGGAGGGGAAAGGGTGGGGGAGGGAGAGGGTTGGGGAGGTGAATGTTTAGGTATTGGAGGAAGCAATTGACAGCAGGATAAATGACCGATAAATATTTAATGAAATTGTCACTATAAATGTTTTTATTTGGTGATGTTAGATCCACATCTCTTACCCCTAGCACCCGAAGTCTTATTTTATGGTATAATAATATAATTTACACATAGATTTGAAAGCAACTAAGATATGCAGTAAAAACAGAGAAGGTAAATGAAAGATTGGGGATGTGGGGAAAAACTCTTCGGCTGACGGTCTTCAGAGAAAAACCCACTGTGCGGGAAAACGCTCACACAAGAAGGGGAGCGAAAAAAACCCGCGAAAACACAGATGAAAATAGTAAAATGCAGTTACAACACGAGTTGGATTCATTGATGTCTGCATATCTGTCCATTCCAATTGCTTGGTAGTCTACTCCGAATGTCGTACACCTGAAAAGAAAGAAAGAGAAGAGTAGGCGGAAAAAGGAGAACTTTTGCGCGTTTTTTCGAGATAGACGAAAAAGAACAAATGCGAATATTCTACTATTATAATGAGAGCAATACTATAAATGGTAGTAAAAAATTAAGATAAAATACTTAGCTCAATGCCTTGAGGGCGATTGCAAAGTTAACTATCTTAAGTTAACTACTCTCGGCAACTTATCATCTACAGTGATTGGGAAACTGAGAAGACTTTCTCTGCAGCAGCAGCAGCATACGGCAGTCGAGCATGAAATCTTTCAAGATAAAATAGTAATAATAATAAAAGTGGTATGAATAATAATGTTCGTAAAAATGAAAGATGATAATACAAATAAAGGTAGCGATAATCTATAAGGAAATACGTAATAAAGTTAGAAGTAAGGAAGATATAATAAGCAGGAATATTTAACTATCATTAAGCCAAACTTACCATATGAATTTATTAGCTCTCAAACCAATGCAGCCAGGTAATAAATACGGATGAAATCACCTTTAGTTTTGGTGAACTTGGAAAGTTTTCTCATCTCGACGCATTTCTTCTCTTCTTCCTTATTTTCCTCTCTTGCCCATTGTTGCATTCAATCGTAAGATAATAATGAATTACCCACGTCATTATTTCCTCTTTGTGGGTGGGACAATGGAAAGTTAAAGTCTCATATTCGAGGATATCATCTACCGTGGCACAGTATGCGTTCGTCAATTGGGCCTTAGAAACGAATTTTGTTTCTATTCTTTTTATAAATTGAAAAAGATTTACATTCGGATGAATCATTTTCTCGTACAGTCTCGTAGCTGCTAGCTGTGCCACAGCACCCAGGAACTTGGGGGTTGAAGTGGCAATAGCTGATTGGCATACTATGCACTTAGTAAACTTTTCTATTTTTCTACAGATACAGCCGGTAATATAATAGATGAAAGTGATAGGGTGAAAAGTGTTTTTCACACAAAACATGCCCAACTTTCAACTTAAAATTCTCTCTCGGAATTGCACGTTCCCACTTAGCCCTTCTTACGTCATCTTTAGGGGCACTAAAAAATGATAAGCTCGACTTCTTGGAACCGTATCCCTCGTTTCATCCAGGAGCAACACAACTACCTGGCATCACGAATATCAAGAATACAACGCACAACGAGAATACAATAGTTATTTTAAGACGGCTTCGAGTAAGATCTAGTCAGTAAAACGTAACGCTAAGAAATAAGTAACATATACGAAAAGTTATCACTATATATAGGAAAAAAGGAGGGAGTCAGGAGAGGGGTGGGGAGGTGAAAGAATGGGTGGGAGGCGAGGGTTAGAGTATTGGAGGATGCAGGTTAGCAATGGACAGTAGGGGGTAGGAGGTCGTGAGAAGGTGCACGGTAATGAGTTTAAATTACTATTTTTATGGTTGAAGATTTCTATTTGTTCGAATATCTCTAACAATAGTCCCTTGTGTAAATGGTGGTCCAGTTGATCTTTAAAATCTAAGGTGTGATTGTCTTCAAGTTAGTATAATGACTTATGTGGAGCATTAGGAAGCGAGGGTTGAGATATTGGTGGAAGCAGGTTAGCAATTGATAGCAGGGTGGAGGAGGTCGTGAGAAGGTGAACGGTAATGAATTTTAAAATTACTATTTTTATGGTTGAAGATTTCTATTTGTTCGAATATCTCAAATAATAGTCTCTTGGGTAAAATTCTCTTCTTCCCAATACATTTCTTATGAGCTCATCTTTCCCATATATTTGTATGAGTGTTAGGTTCAACAATCACCTCTGTCCTTTTGGTATATATCTAGATTTAGTACAACCATCATTTGTGATTAAATTCTGCAAAAGAAGAAATGTCTACAATCGATCGAAATTTACTATATAGGACAAACAAACATCAATATGTACTCCATTGGATCTTATATACTGGACCCGTAGTGTTTCTCGAAACTACCGATTTCTTAAGCCATAAAATCACTCGAATTATCAATATTTTCCGTAAATATAACTTTGGAATAACTCTTATCATCGGTTAGCTAGATAATCTTACGTAAAAAAATTCAGCCTGCTTATGTTTGAGGCCGCAAAACTCGTAATATACTTGGTTTCGCACTGAAATTATTACACAACGTTGCATTCAAATACGAGAGTTCCTATTGTAAAAAAGTTGACATTTAGTCTTTAGTTCGATCCCAGACGAGAAAAAGCATTTCTATAAGAAATATAAGTAAAGTTCATTTTTGCTGCTGCAGGCTTAATTTCCTTTTGTAAAATTAAATTAAAAATAATAGTCAAAGGAAATGGAGACAAGCACTAAAAGCAGGTAAAATAAATAAAGAATCTTATGTTGATCATGCATTATTGTTTTTGAATCGAATTATCGAGATTTTACACGGAATGTATTTACATATATTGCCATGTTTTTTGTTTGTCTAATATTTTATATATTTATTACTATCGTTAGGTAATTCCTGGCAGTGGGTAGATTTATTGGAGTGGCGAACGGGTGAATCGCTGAAAAGGCAATGACATTGAACACGCCGCCGAAAAACAAGGCGCAACCCGTGCGAACTCCGAGAGCTTTAAAACGAAACTGAAATCCCTTTCCTCGGAAAGAGGGCGAGCGAAGGCCACCCTACGTGTTAGGTTCTATGCTTAGTCGTCGCGTGTACGACGGCAGGAGTAATTCGTCCACAGAATAAAAACGCACCATTTAGAGCTACGAGGAAGATGTCGTTTCAAACAAATAGATGAAATACGCCATTCCAAATATATTCAAGCGGATTACGACCAGTCCCCCTGACGACCGTTGCGATTGCTAAATCCCTGTATAGTGGGATTTTAGTCGCGTATACCAAAGGGTCAGTACTTGAAATAATTTACCTCTATATTAAGCCGTGTTACCAGTGAATTATACAACGTGACGTATGTAGCTCATTCGTAGCTTGACCATAAGATATTTATTGAATTGACATCGATTGAGAGACCGTGATTTCAAGAGAACGTGAATAACAATGATGCTAATGAGCACGAGAAGACTAAAAAACGTAAATCGAAACATTGATTCGTCATCACTCCGCCATTAATCGCAAACTAAACTATAGATCAAAGTTCCACAATTTTCATTCGTAATTGGCACGAATACAGGGAATTTCTTGGGTCATTGTTGGCTGTCTCAAATTCCAAATCAACTTCCTCACAAATTTTTGAAGGAATGCAGTAATCGTGGTGAACGAAACGAGAAATGGTACGAACGAAAACGACATTTTAACGTAAATACGTAGCAATACCATGATTTATGCATATTTCTTTTCAGAAGAGATGAGATGCGTTGATATTGATGGATGCATCATTCTGTTCTATTTTCGCTTCGATTCCAACTGAGCAACGACCCACGGAAATACGCGTTACCTCTTCAAACGGAAGATAAGGGACATAGGACAGAGCACAGTGGGCTAGAATCGAAAAAACCTGGACAAGGGGCTAAAAATGGTTTTTTTGAGTGCGGTTATTGAAACTTGGCATAGTAATTGAAAAATGATTGAATTTTATGTTCCCACTCGTCGTTTTTTTAAATTATCAGGCGTCAAAAAGATACAGGGCGTCAAACTTGAGAAATGTTCACGAAAACGTGAAGTTTTGGATTTTTCGGAAAAACGTTCAAGTTCGTTGATATATAGTTGCTTTTGAGAGAAGCTGTTGGAAAAAACAACACAGCAGTAATCTAGCATTACTCTTTGTCTTGCAATTCGCTGAATGTTCTATGCTGTAAGATGGTTATTTGGTTATTTAAAGCAACAAAATGGCGGACACCTTTTACGGACAAATTTCGAGATAAAGTAAGGAAATCAACTAGGTAAACAGCGATGGACTATCAAGTCTCTTATACCACGTCAATCTAAAAGGCTTCTAGATATGGAATCTGAAGAGACTGTTTCATTTCACCTGCTACCCTGTGATTGTGGTGGACTTTTCCTAAGCGCTGCGCGGTCCGGCTGGGCGCCGTAGAATACCCAAATCCGGTTTCGGTGTCTTTTTGGTTAGGTTGAGTCGAAAATTTTGCTTCTTTTATGTTTAATTCTGGCAAACCACATTAAAAACTTATTTTAATACACTTAAAGATATGAGTTTGAGACTATTAATTTACATAATAAATCCGGAATTGAGAAATTTTGGCACATTAGAGACATTGGTCTATATTATATTTTTACCAGTAAAAATAACTCTGGCGAACTTTATATTTTCTATCCTGGTCAAAAATACTGTTAACAGAATTGAGCAATCTTCTCATCTGCCAATTTAGCCGGCCCTTATTTTATGGGCCCTGAGTTAAGTACGGATTACGGCACTGTAGTGCAATGCCAACATCCGAACGCATCCGCCCCTTTGCTAGGGCTATTGGGCACGTGCCTTCGGAGTTGTTAGGAAAGAGAAAATATTTTGGAAGTTTCAGTTTTAGTCTTTCTTTGAAGGCAAAAAGTTAGTTTCTTGTGCTTTTGGTTTCCGGATATCCTGCCACAGTATTTTGGCTTCAAGAGAATCCACGAGATACAACGACGATCCGTTTGCCCTGGTGCTGTTATTTAGAAATCTCTGGCTGATCCATCACATAAAGTATGAGTAATTTATTAAAATAAGAAAAATATGGACAAATGGCGTCTAAATAAGATTTTTAGAAAATTTGATATTTTTTTACCAAGAGAGATAGGAATCTTAAATGTTTTTATGCCGAAAATTGCGTACCTAAGTAGTGAATTGGGTACTTTTCATCATTCAACATGGAGAATGTAGCAACAGATCCTTATTTATTTCCGTTTTTTAAATAGTCTTTTACTTGACGTTTATTAAAACAGAGGATTGTCTTTTGTGAAATGCATTTTTCCGAAATTACTCGATTGGTGATTCATCAAGTAATTATAAAATAGAAGGAAAGCAAATCAGTCTTGGATCGAAAGAATCATCTGCTGAATTTCTTGATTCGCAAGTTGAACTTGAAAGATTAAACTCTGATGTGATTGATTCTCTTAGGTACTGCCTTGCTCCATATCCAGAAGGGATTTCCGTTTCGAAAGAGACTTGCGAAGTGAATTTACAATCTCTGCTAGCACATACCGCGTCAGGAATTGTAGCTTCAGTATCAACAGTACAAGCCTCAAAGCGTAAAATCAAATGCTCTCTAACCTGCAAATATGGTTTCTATGGAAGCACTGGCCATTCACTGTATAAGTAAGGATGGCAACAAGAGGGAAAATTTTACGAGTTCTTATTCGTGAGATCTCTCGTTCCTCTCCGTTTAGTCAACGATAGTACAGGTAAATAGCTCTAATTCAGCATTTTACTCAAACTTAAACTTAAAAGAAAGAAAAACTTTCATCTAGTCACTTCAATAATTTTGATTATTATATTACATTCAGGTAAATAATATGGCCAAATCCTCGGCCATCCTCAACATGTTTGGCAGCCAATTTGCCTTCAATGGAAGAAGGAGACGAAGAGCATTCCGAAGATGGAATAAATTTTCCATTTTTTCAAGCTACTGCTAGGATACTACCTGTCTCTACGTAAATTTGTATCATTGGTACTATATGCCTCCAACATAACATAAAGTACTTATTCACGAAACACGAATATCAAAAGATGCGATTCTTCCGTTGGGAGAGCTATGAGAAGAAGCCATGGAAGCTAGAAACAAGGAACAAGATATCAGGAGGTTTCGGGTAAGATTCACGAGGAAACACACAAGAATAGCCACTAATGGGGATTTAATAAAAAGGCTGCTGGTAACATCAGATGCCAGGTTTACCATGTAAGGCAAATTGAAATCCAAGAAGAAAAAGATCTTAACAACAGAGTTAAGAAATCTCATCATCGACGACCGAGAGAGTGAGCTATTTGAATCCGAGGATTCAGATGAAGAATATTCTGACGACTGAGTGGGAGGAACTTAATAAGGTAATGAAATACGTTAATTGCAATTAATAATTGAGATGTAAGCAGCCATTCCGACAATTAAGGTAATATGTGTAAGATTCACAGGAATATTAAAAATTTCAAGAGTTTTATACGTATTAAACAAACTAACAAATAATTTCCCTAATGTGCCAAAATTTCTCAATTCCGGATTTATTATGTAAATTAATAGTCTCAAACTCATATCTTAAAGTATATTGTGTAGCAAAATTTTCGACTCAACCTAACCAAAAAGACACCGAAACCGGATTTGGGTATTCTACGGCGCCCAGCCGGACCGCGCAGCGCTTAGAAAAAGTCCACCGCAATCACAGGGTAGCAGGTGAAATGAAAAAGACTCTTCAGATTCCATATCTAGAAGCCTTGTAGATTGACGTGGTATAAGAGACTTGATAGTCCATCACTGTTTACCTAGTTGATTTCCTTACTTTATCTCGAAATTTGTCCGTAAAAGGTGTCCGCCATTTTGTTGCTTTAAATAACCAAATAACCATCTTACAGCATAGAACATTCAGCGAATTGCAAGACAAAGAGTAATGCTAGATTACTGCTGTGTTGTTTTTTCCAACAGCTTCTCTCAAAAGCAACTATATATCAACGAACTTGAACGTTTTTCCGAAAAATCCAAAACTTCACGTTTTCGTGAACATTTCTCGAGTTTGACGCCCTGTATCTATTTGACACCTAAAAATTTTAAGAAACGACGTGCGGAAACATAAAATTCAATCATTTTTCAATAACTATGCCAAGTTTCAATAACCGCACTCAAAAAAAACATTTTTAGCCCCTTGTCCAGGTTTTTTCGATTCTAGCCCACTGTGCAGCGTTTAGATTAGCACAGAACTCATAAACGGATTTGTACGCTCTTTTTAATGCCTACTACGCTTGCAGACCGATTCGCGTTCAAGTGGTATTAATTTGATGCATCTTATCACGGAATGCGACAGAAGGATCACACGCAAAAGTGATCACGTTCGATAATACTAATCACAGAGCAGTGATGATCGGAAGAACAGCTCCTCTTCGGCTATCCGAACAGCTCGAATGTTAAATGACGGTGTGGTGATTGATGGAATCGGTCGCGGGAAGCATTGTTGGGAATGCCGTAGTTGAGCGGCGCATGCCAACAATGGTCCCTACTTCGTAATGCTCGCGAGGGACATTGTTCTTTACTTCGCCTAAAAATATACATAAGTTAAGGCTAAATAAAATCGATTGTGGCAGGCTTTACCGTGTGGAAATCCATAACAGAGGATGTTAAGAATAAGGTTTAACAAATACTTTTTTCCACAGATTTATTTGCAAAACGACCGGTTTCGGCACAGATCGGCCATCTTCAGGTAAGGAAATTACATACAAGAAAGCTTATATAGGGAAAATTGAGGGGTAAGGTGGGTGTAAAGAAACAAAGCATTTTGAAAGGGTAGGGAGAAGGGGGGGAGAGGGTGGAAAGGAAGGGTTAGGTCTTGTGAGAACTATCCGGGGGGTAAAGGTTGGTCTTATCTCGGAGAGAGCTTACTTCTTTGTACTCTCCCAAAAAGCTCTCTCCGAGATAAGACCAACCTTTACCCCCCGGATAGTTCTCACAAGACCTAACCCTTCCTTTCCACCCTCTCCCCCCCTTCTCCCTACCCTTTCAAAATGCTTTGTTTCTTTACACCCACCTTACCCCTCAATTTTCCCTATATAAGCTTTCTTGTATGTAATTTCCTTACCTGAAGATGGCCGATCTGTGCCGAAACCGGTCGTTTTGCAAATAAATCTGTGGAAAAAAGTATTTGTTAAACCTTATTCTTAACATCCCCTAAGTTAAGGCTTTTGTTATAAACTGTGGATCATCTATTACATATAAATGCTTCTCCGGATTCATTCATATATACGAGTAAAATGTAGCTTGCAGGCATATACTTGCAGGTATACTGCAAGCAGATTAACAACCTTACTTTTATATCGGCATTATATGGGAACGGTCCGCAAATAAAATAAAAGGATTGAAATTATTCTTAAAATTAACTACAATTTAATCGTCTGACATCGAACCCGGTCTTCCTGGTGAACTAACTATGCAGCTCAAAAGAAGATCACCATTTATAACTATGTGTGAAACATCAAGCAGAAATATTGACTGCAACTGCCTCAAACGAAGTCCTACTTTTCCCTTAGATTCCTTATGACAGAAATTTAATGTGCTCTGGCATCGAACCCAGGAGCAGCATTTCGTATCTTAATGTTTTAATTAAGCTGAGTCTTAATATACATCTTCTAGCAAAGCAAGGACTTCCTATTATTTCTATTAATACATCAAAATAAATAATGAAAACTAACTCAATGCATTTTAAATGGGGGATATGTTTACCATCTGGCTTCGAACCCGGGTCTTTCTGGTAATACTTTCTATGCAGCACTAAAGAATATCACATCCTTGAACTATGTGTGAAAATTTAAGCAGAAATATTAGGTGCAACTGCCTCAAATGACGTCCTACTTTTCCCTTACATTCCTTATGAGAGAAACTTTTATGTGCACTGGCATCGAACCCTGGAACAGTAAGGTCTTATCTACATTTTTTTCAAAAACCTATGCTTAATATACATCTTTCAAATAAGCGAGAACTTCCTATCATTTTGATAAATGCATGAATAAAAATAATGAAAATCTACCTCAATGTATCTCAAAAGGCCGATATTTGCATTGCCCTAGCATCGAACCCAGTATATCTTCTGTGAAAGTCATTTATGTTTTCGATAGATCATGACCATATATATAAGCTCCCTGAGTTTCGATTCTCTACCTATCCGGAAAGTATTTTTTTTTAATTCCCGTAAATCAAAGCAATGCATTTAAACGGGAAAAATCGGGACTTTGGGGCCCTCTGGAATCGAACCCATGACACTGAGTATCAAAATCGCAATTTTTCTGGCGGTTAATTGTTATGGCCAATACGCAGTAAAAATGTTAACTCAATCACGCTTGTGGTTTAGGCTGTGAATTAGTATCCTATCTATCTATCTAGGAGCTGAATTGTTGCGAAAGCTTAGTTACGCCGCGGCTCCCGACAATCGTCCGTACATTGTAGTAATCTCGAAGGGTATTGTTGTTGATTAAAGCAAGTAATGAGGGAAGGCGGTATTTTAACTGACCGTCGAAAAGTGCCACAGCCATGTTAAATGGTAAAACCTTTTCTTGTTCCGATAATGAAACACATTAATGACTCCAGTGTAATGCCCGCCTTCCACTGCGAAAGGGAAATGAGCGAGAAATAGCTTAGCGGAACGGAGTAAAATAGTCCTGTCCTTCCACTAAGAAAGAGTTTCAAAGAAAAATGGTATTTGCCTTCCACTGCCAGCGGGGTTTGCGGAGTTAGCTAGGCGAGAAATGAGATGGGTCAGATCACAAGCGGACTGAGCGGAGTGGCACTCAAAGTTGCCATTTACAAAAATTTACAAATCGGTAGATAATAAAATATTATATGGGGTAAAATTTAAAGGCGGAATACATGGTGGAAATATTTTTTCATATTAGTTAAAATAACATTTATAAAAAATATTTTCTAACATTTCCGCCTGGAAACGCTATTTTCCGACATTATCTTAATAACGCTGTATTAATCATGGCGTTGCTTTAATTGGCACCAAATTTACACAGAAAGTATCTCAGAGTTAACTTTCCGTAATGGTTAGCATAAAATTACGATATTCGTAATTTGAAAACTTTTATAACAAAAAAAGTACAGTTTGATCCTAAAATTTCGAATTATGCATTCCAAAAAGCGATCAGCGGCGAAGTCTCGTACCGTAAGAGATACCCCAATACATGATGCGTATGAAATTTAAAGAAATGTATAAGGCAGTTTTTGGTGAAAGACGGAATACTTTATCTTATTTCTAAAGGAAGTTATGAATTTTTTAATATGATGGTTTTTTCCGCGCGCCAAATTTCCACTGTCTTACCCATGCTGGCTACGACGAGCATATTGCAGAAGCGAATCGCTCCGCAAAGTACCGAAAGCATTTCATAATCTTTTAAAAGTTTGGTAAAAATTGCACTTACATGCATCACGAATACCTTTTTTGCCACAAACTATTCTTTTTACTGGATCATTATTTTTCCAACTTAAATTTTCGTGGGATTCAGTGAACGTAGGTCTTACAAGGGAACTTTTACCTCTGCGGGAAACGGATCTTAATGATACTTTAAGGATAGGTTCACCAGCATATGCTTATTACAAATCTGAAGCCGTTTTGACCAACTCTCTATAGTTATTTAATTATAACCTTTTAAAAACTAGCATCTGATCACATACAAGGCTTTGTTTGTAGAAGTTTATCATTAGCCAGCGGCAGCCGTGGCGTAGCGACAACGTGTCCGCCCGCGAGTTTTTATTTTGCTGGTTCGAATCCGACATGTGATAGATTTTTTTGTTTCCTTTCTCTGCCTTTAAATTTTTATGTATTTCTAAAAATATCATACCAATTTTTATCCTTCATTCAGGAGCAACTCTTTGCTTTCTAATGCTCCTTTTACTAATTATAATACGTAGATTCTTATCAGGAAAATGAGAATTCTCCGAATTTTCTTTACTTACTAAAATCGCTTTCTCTAACCACCATTAATAACGATATATAGCGAGGAGAACGAAGAGAGGGAAGCGGGGAAAACCCGTGCCCAGAGGAAATTGTGAAACATCCTTGCAAACTTAGACTGACATAACCGGCATCGAATATTATATTCTCTTCTTCAAACAGCAATTAAAAAAATACAATGACTTTATTTTCCTTTTTTAAAGTTAAATATCTAGTAATCAATCGCGAACTAATTCAATTCGAAAGTTTTGATAATTTTCTTTTTAGGACGACGATTAAATATATTAAACTTAAGCCGGGAATTACCCTGTTTGCACAACTACATCGACCTTTATCGGATACGTAATCATTATTTGTAGAATAAAAGGAAATTTATGCGTATTTATGTACAGAACACATTTTATTTAAATTTTTATTTTCCACATGTTTTTGGGTGATATTTGAAGTATAAACATTCAAAACAGATATATTTACGTCACCATGAACAACGTATAAAACTCATCAAATTTCACTCACATTTAAATTTTATATTATCAAGGAAGCAAACTTGGTTGACATTGTTAGTGAAGGGTTATTATTTCTGAAGTGAGGAAGTTAAACATCTGATAAATTAAGATTTTTAAATAGATTGAGGATATTTTAAGTTTTCACATTTACACTGCAAGTATTATTTCAATTGTTTTAAAGATTACTTCTTTCTGTTAATCATTAGAGACTGTTACGTTCACCTTCACGCTTAATTTGAACGTCGGAAACAAATGCAGTTCTCGTCGAACAACAACTATTTTGAAGGAACATGCTGTTATATCCTATTGTTCCTCAATTTTCCTCTCGTAGAGACAATTCCAGAAGACTATCGTTCATGTCAGAGAATTAGCCTCTGTTCAAGTTATCTCCATTGAAGTGTTTTTTCCCTAAGGAAATCTTTGGGTTTCGCTAGGGTCTATGGGTTGAGAAGGGTGTTAGTAAATATGAACGTGTTTGGGATTCAGCTTGGAAATTTTTTCCCTAAGGTTTGAGAAATATCTATTTTTGTTGCGTCTGAATAAACGACGTTGTTCTTACCATAGCATTTCGAGCTGCATCAAATGAACAGAGACACTGCGACGGTAAAATATTACTTTATATTGGAATTAACAAACTTAAAAATTCTATGCGTAGTTTTAGTTTTGCCCCGATTTCAGGAAAAAATTCCGCAAATTGGGGGAATGTCATGAACCTCAGTTAAAACGTTAAATAAACCAGCTGCATACAGGGCATTTACAACCCCCATGTCGCGTAGGTCAAGTCATAAAACATCTGGGGAAATTTTGACGCTAAAGGAAACAGAAAGTAAAGTTCTGAACGGATAACGTTTAGAATTTACTTTTTCCCCGCATCTCTACGAATACAGTTACAAATACATCTTACGAATACGAAAAAAACGTTTTTTACGATAATCCACATTATTACTAATTGAAATGCTGTTTATGTTTATTACTTGTAACATCTTTTATGTAAATTTTATTACTTATAATGATGATAGTGATATTTATGCTTAAAATCCAATAATTTGTGATATTAATTTCCATATTTGTGATATTTTATACTTATAAAATCCTATTGTTTATTGTATTTTATACTTTTAAATTCTGCTATGCGATATTGGTGCTGTGACATTGTTTGTAACAAAAGGGTACATCCCGTTGAATAAATAAATAAATAATGATCACGATTATATATAATTTATCCTCTCCATTCTCAACAGTAGGGACAAGTAGGGACGTATGGAGGGGCGGGAGTGCCAGCGGAGTCCGTTCAAAACTAGCGTTCGGCACCATGACGCAGCGGACTCCTTTTAACTCGCACGGTCCGCTCCGCTCACTCGTTTTCAGTGGAAGCACTTGCATGAAATTTGGTGTTGCTAGTCGAGCGGAGTCCGTACGGAATCCGTTGGAAATCCGCTCAACTCCGCGACCACTTTTGTGACTCTTTATACTCTTTTAGTCCGCTCCGCTCATTTTCTTACAGTGGAAGCACTTCCATTGCGTTTACCGTTGCGAGTTGAACGGAGTCCGTACGGATCCCGCTCCGCTCGCAGTGGAAGGCGGGCATAAGGTTTAAAGAGGCTTTGACTTGTTTGTTAGAACTGGGAATCATCGACTTACTATGTTTCGAATCAAATTTTAGGTATGATGCCGTAAAGATAACCCAACAAATTTACGTAGTAAATAGCTGATGCATTGAAAAAGTTTTTAAGATACGTGGCAAAAAATGTTTATATTATGAATTTTTTTTTAAATTGACCTCAAAGATTTTGTCAAAGTTCGGAATTTTGAGAATTTAAGAATTCGAAATTTTACTTTGGCTGAACGGTATGAGTAAGGGTAAAAAATATTCTTTTGTCAGTTAAAACAACCATGTAGCATTTTTAGAGAAAAAAATCAACAATGCATCTCAAATACTTACGTCACCATGACCACAAATGTCTGGAAAGACATGGTTTTCTCAGAAAATACGAAAAAAATTCGTAACTCGAAAACAAAAGAAGACCGGGCACCAAAATGAATCACAAACCTGCAGCTCAGGTGATGTTCTACTTCTGTGTTTCGTTTGGTCCATGACTTTTGGGTCACCCTGTATTGGAATATAGATAGGATACTAATTCACAGGCTAAACCACAAGTGTCATTGACTTGAAATTTTTACCACGTATTGGCCATAACGTGTAACCGCAAGAAAATATTGCGATTATGATCCTCAGTGTCATGGGTTCGATTCCAGAAGTAACCTATGTCGCGATTTTCTCCATAAGAATACATGGTGGGATTTTCGGAAATTTTTTTGTAAAACTTCCCGGAAAAGTAGACAGTTGAAATTCGAGGGATCGCTAGAAGCCGTGCGTATCCAACGAAACTCAAAAAGTCATCTTCGAAAATTGTCCATGGTTCGATGCTAGGTCGAGGCAAAAATCGGCCGTTGAAAATGCATTGTGGCAATTTTTAACATTTATTTTGGACCCTTTCCCGATGACACGGATACTTAAAATTCGGCATGGGATAATAAATATACTTCATAATCAAATTTTACATATTCGATGATGGTCCTTGGTTCGATTCCCGAGAGTACTTAAGAGATTCCCTTTAAACCGAGAGTGTTTTGCGAGCTACCTCTGGCACATCACGATCGCAGCGCCGAACGGCGCAGGACGCACTAAAAAGCTCGCTGAAGCCTTGCCTTGTAAAAAAAAACCCATAGATACGAACTTCATTGTTATTGTCAAGAGTAATAAATAATTAACAAGAAACTTTGCTTCATCATCACTCGGTTTCTTCGATCGGTTGCCAAGGCGACGGATATTGGCGTAGTTTTACGTTGGATTACAGTTTTCGTCTGACTGAACCAAGATTGAATGAGTGAGTGGAGGGGGTAGAGGAGGGGAGGTTACCATGACGACAGAGAACGGTGCACAACAATGCGGGAAGAAACAAAAGAGTAGCGACGGGTTATTCAAATCGGAAACAGATGAACGCCGAATAAAGGAATTACGTAAGGGAAGAGAGGTATGTTGAAAACAGAAGAACGACGATTTTGAACAGTTGAATATACAACGTAAGGAAGGTAAGCAGGTGAAGTAAGGGATGTGAAGGACGAGGAAAACAAAAGAAAGGCGACAATTTTATTTTGAATTTAACAGAAGACGTGCGAATATAATCTTCGTTGATATGATTAAGGGGGAGGATGTAAAAACAATAGAAAAACGATATGACGATGCAAATTCATACAAGTAAACGACGAATGGCTCCTTCTATTGCGATGAAGCGATCGCTACGCAATTTAATAAAGCTACAAAATTTAAAATAAGTTTAATAAAAGAATATATTTAAAAATATTGACATTCATAAAATTAATTATTATAAAAATATAGAAAAATAATAGAAACAGAGTCCAAAAATCAAATCGGGGCAAAGAAGAACTGCAAATAAAAGACTACGCCATTGCTGACCGAGAGCCGAAATAGAATGAAAAGCCAAAATAGATCCGGGAAAGCCGGAATGTAAAATGGAGAGAAGCTTTCAATAGCTTTTTTAATTGGGATTCTTTATTTTTATTTACTGTGGGATTCCCAGTTCAGTTTTTTTTTTCAACTACAAACTCTAGTATTTATACATTTTAATCTTCCAGTAAATAGATTTTCAAACTTTTACGTAAGGACTGAAAAATTTGCTGCTAAATTAGATAAAACTCCACATTGAATGGTAACTTTTACTCTTTGGTAACTCATTTTACGGAGAATTACACTTTCAAGTTTGGGTGATGTAGATGGGAGAAGTTTCTCGTAAATTTTGTCACGACCAATATTAGAGTTCCATAAATTCCACCAGTAGAATTGCTTGCTTTACAACAACTGTTATTCGTAGTAATTCTCTCAACACTAGACCGGAAGGCATTTCCTATGAATATTCTTGAGATTGTAAGCAATTTTTATTCCATTCACCCTTATATCTATCAATTGAAACGGTTAATCTTTGGTCTAAATGGAACGATACTTCTGCATATATTTTTAGGAGAAGGGTGCTCGAAAAGCGGTATGTAACTATTTTCACTGATATAAATTATATCCCCATATCAATATTCTTCATTTCCCGAACATAAACTTCAATTGAAATACGTTAATCCCTTCCGAGTTAAAAATGTTTAATCAACAAGTTATAATATTTCAATCAAAACAGAGCAAAAAAAACAAGAGTCAAGGAAAGATCTTTTATAAAGAGAACAAAATATCGATTTTTCCAGGTTACCCTCCAAATTCCTTGAGAATTCCAGAAGAACAAATTTCACTGAGTTTTTCGGGTAGGCGGACACCCTGTTGAAGAACTTCTTCGTGGAATTAGAATTAGTATAACCAAAATAGATACGTATGAGGCAATCCATACCTCCGGCGTGGAAACTAGCTTTGACTGTAGGATAAGAAAATATATGATTTATTTTTTTTTTGATTTTTATTGGTGTTACATCTCTCATCCGCCAATTAATTTGACATATAATACGCCCAAAATACAAAAGAAATCTTCATCAGAAAAAAAACTTCCAAACACAAAAAGTCACAAAGAAATATCACGTAAAATCGCCGAACTCTGACTGAAGAATGGCAGTCGTAATCTCAAAGAGTGGCGGCGTCAGTGGCTCCGTGTGAACACGCCCATTTAAATCTGGCTATAATCGTGCGAAGCGCCGCTTATCTACGCCGAAGCCTGCGGCGATGGGACCCACCGTAACTGTCTACAGCACAGGGGTAGTATTACTATCTCCCTCTAGCGCCCAAAAGTTAAGCCAGGGGTAAAGCGGTAGATTGCGCATTTAGCCATGCTGGGTTGCACTTTTCGTATCTCCCTATACCACTACATTGATTTTTCGTGATTTTGCGGCTTTGATACAGAGTTATCAAGGTTTGATCGAGTAAGTCGAACGTTTTGAAACACAAAATGTAGTTTGAACAATGCGTAACACGAAGCAATTTTGTTATTTTCGCGTTTCTAAAGGTTTTATAGGTAAATAAGCAGGGGCCTGTTTCTGCCTGAAGCATGGTCAATTACTGTGCATCAGAACAGCTGCCCCCACAAAATGTTCCGAACTAGAATCTATGCATCTTCCTTAATTTTATTATTTCATTCATTAACTGAAATCTATGAAGCAGAACGAACGTCAATATTAATCCACGGCGCTTTAATGAACATTTCATTGTGCTCTCGGCTGCACCTGTAGGTCTTGCATGGTATACAAGTTCTCGTATTCGTCATTTTGTCAACTTTTACTGTATTAAGCCCCAATTATGAATAAGAACAGACATTTGCACAAGCGGAAAATCTCTAATTACCCTGATAAGCTATTATAATGTATTATAGAGTAGCTTTATTTCATTGCGGTAAACGACTATTAAGGAATTTTATGCCGTACTTGGTATTGATCAATTAAAAACTATGACGAATTAATGCATTATAATATACATAAAATTAACATTCTAATAATCAACGAGGTTTTAAAACAATTTTCGGAAGGTTGGCAGATGATTCGTTTTCTATATCGCTCTAGCAGACGACACCGGCATCCTAGAAGTTTACATTGCAGGCATGTTTTATTTTCCATAATAAAAGGAATCAATAGGACTTAGAGAAAAAATCGAAGATGACCGTTAAGTGAAAGGTTCATTTAAACTATCTGAGTCCATTTCATAGGATAGACAAGCACCTGAGTCCCGTATGAGAGTAAAATAAAACCCCAAAAATATATGTAGTTAAAGGGGAGCTGGAGAAAAGTGCTACCCAGTGCTCTGCGGGTTGCGTTATTTTTGGCTTCACTTTTCCTCCCGGTAGGCTCTCCCTGTGGTCTACAGCGTTGCTAAAACGGTGGCTGTGGCGCCGTGTGATCACCTCCATTTAATCTTATTGATAACCGACGGAAGAGTGTGATAAGAGCTGCGAGAAGCGCTGCGAAGTGGCTTCGTGTGAATGGGCACTTAACCGAGTGTGTTTCGAGCGCTACCTCTGGCACATCACGATCGCAGCGCCAAACGGCGCAGGGCGTACTAAATAGCTAACTGAAGCCATGCCATGTAAACGAACCCATAGATACGAACTTCATTGTTATTGTCAAGAGTAATAAATAATTAACAAGAAACTTTGCTTCATCATCACTCGGTTTCTTCGATCGGTTGCCAAGGCGACGGATATTGGCGTAGTTTTACGTTGGATTACAGTTTTCGTCTGAATAAGTGAGTGGAGGGGGAAGAGGAGGGGAGGTTACCATGACGACAGAGAACGGTGCACAACAATGCGGGAAGAAACAGAAGAATAGCGACGGGTTATTCGAATCGGAAACAGATGAACGCCGAATATTGGACTTACGTAAGGGAAGAGAGGTGTGTTGAAAACAGAAGAACGACGATTTTCAACAGTTGAATATCGAACGTAAGGAAGGTAAGCAGGTGAAGTAAGGGATGTAAAGGACGAGGAAAACAAAAGAAAGGCGATATTTTTATTTCGAATTTAAAAGAAGATGCGCGAATACAATCTTCGTTGCTGTGATTAAGGGGGAGGAGGTAAACACAAAAGAAAAACGATATGACGAAGCTAATTCACACAAGTAAACTACGAATAGCTCCTTCTATTGCGATAAGGCGATCGCTACGCAATTTAATAAAGCAACGAAATTTAAAATAAGTTAAATAAAAGAATATATTTATAAATATTAACTTTCATAAAATTAATTATTATAAAAATATACTATTAATAAATAAAATAACTGTTAATGTTGACATAAATGTATAATTTGACTCAATTAAATGATCTGGGAATACAAAGCGAAAGGAACAAAAAAAACACAACTCTCACTGCATCGAAAAAATGTAAGGAAATTAAATGATTTAAATTTAAATAAATTAAATAATAAAAATGCGAAATTGAGTAATGCCTTATGAGGAGAACCAGAAATGAATATTTCACAGTTAAGTATCGATGCATCCCGACCCCACATTCTATTGTTCCTAAAAATGCATAAAATTAAATATAGCTTATTTCTAAGTTTTTATTCGTTCTAAATAAATTAAATTTTATTCCGTACATTATAGGTCTTTGTAAAAACATGAAGCTGAATTTAACTTTAATGGTTTTATTACCATAAAATGTCGGCTTTTCTTCGCAATAATACATGTCTCCCATACACCCGTTATGAGTTCGACAATCAACGTCGTCGTTAGGGAATTGTTTACGCTCACAAAATAAACGCATATCTTCCGTCATTTTCGTCTGAATTCTCACAATCTCGACTCGAATACTATATTCAACAACCAAAATAAGAATATTCGTTCAATTTCCTTTCTTTTGGTGTTCGTCTCGAATTCGTACGACCATTATTTCCCATTAAATTCTTCAAATGAAAAAATGTCTGCAATCGATCAAAACGAACCTTACGTGCATTTCTTATGAGAGAGACGATTCGACAAGTCCACAGTCGAACCAAGGATACTCTTGACAGACAAATATCAATATGTAATGCTCCAATGATTCCCAATAATTTATAATCCTATGTAACATGATATTATGTTCAAAATTTTATGCCTACGGGAGTAACAGACATCGGATGCATAAATATACATGCGAATGAGATTATAACACAAGAAACAGAGTCCAAAAATCAAATCGGGGCAAAGAAGAACTGCAAATAAAAGACTACGCCATTGCTGACCGAGAGCCGGAATAGAATGAAAAGCCAAAATAGATCCGGGAAAGCCGGAATGTAAAATGGAGAGAAGCTTTCAATAGCTTATTTAATTGGGATTCTTTTCGTGAAAACGCGTCTTATCCGCATTTATATAGCGAAGGACTGCCTGAAACAGCCCGTCGCATGGTTACCAAAACTGCCGACACAGCGAACTTCGGTCGCGTTTGGTTAGCAGATATGAAGAACGGGAAACTGAATAAAAGCGTAAGAGAAATGAAAATAAAACAGTTACATTGTGAAGCATCCCCATACGATATTGGTTTCCTCCTTAGTCGAATTTAATTATACGTCATAATTTGATATTTATTTATTTTAAATATGATAAATTTTAAACCGAAATTATAAAAGGTTATTTGCAAAAATATTTATATAAATGGGTTTCGACTTCCAAAATTAACTAGAGGTTTTATCGCCGTAAAATGTCGGCCTTTCTATAATTCTTCACATTAATTATTGCAGCTTCTTCGTTAGGGAATTGTTTACAGTCACAAAATTACACGGATCTTTGGTCAGTTTTCTTTGATTTCTCTCTAAATGCTATATTTTCCGACAAAAATAAGAATCTCGATTCAATATTCTTTCTTTTCGTCGCTCATCTTAATTTCGTACGACAATTATTTCTGATTTAATTCTGCGAAAGAAGAGTTGGGTAAGGAAAGAGGAATGGTGTCTTACGAATCCGCAGCATAAATGCTTCAAGGTTATTCTTGGTCCGTAATGATAGATGGAAATAAGGCAGATTTATGATAAATATTCCCTTTTTAACTTCAGTTTTATTTAATATCCCCTTTCAAACCTGGATTGGGATACTTTATACAAATTGAAGGCAAAGTATTTTGAACTAAATCGTAGGCAGCTGTAGGTGGCTTTGGTGTGCTGGTATTTGTCGAAAGTTTTGATTATTAAGTCGGGGGCGCAGAAAATTTTGAAAAAAATGCCCCGGAAAGCGATTTTTCGTTCAAAAAACGGAGGAAATCCGGGGATTTTGTTCGGAATAATCGGTTTCCTTCGCTCCGATTTGTTTGGATACATCGAGCACACCTTTGGAACCGTTTAAAAGAACGAGTAAAATGTTGTCAACGCAAATTTCGACATCATATCGAGAGGGTCGTCAAAAGTAGAAAAAGTATTGAAAATATTCTTAAGATTTGCTGCAATTTCTCCGTCCGGCATCGATTCCGGGTGATAATTTCTATGCAAAACAATAGAAGATTCCAGCTACGCATGAAAAGTTAGCAGAAATATTGGCTTTAACTGCCTCCAACGATACATTCCTTAGGTGAGTAATTGAAATGTGCTCTGGCATCGAACCCAGAAACATCATGGTCTTATCTAATATTTTTTTTCTTAAACCGAGTCATAATATACATCTTCTATTAAAGTAATCTTCAACTTCCTATTATTTAGATCAGAGCATCAAAATAAATAATGAAAACTACCTCAATGTATTTTAAATGGGGGATATATTTACCGCCTGGCATCGAACCCGGGTCTTTCTGGTAAAACTTTCTATGCAGCACAACAGAAGATCGCTATTTTTGACTATGTATGAAAATTCAAGCAAAAATATTGGTTGCAACTGCCTCATACGATGTCATACTTTTCCCTTATATTCCTTATGAGAGAAATGTTGATGTGCTCTGGCATCGAACCCAGGAACAGCATGCTTTTATATCGTTATTTTCTTAAAGCAACTACAGTTGGTAATCGGTAAATCTTCCGCTTCCAGTGGTACATGTTTTTATCCTTGATTTTTCTGCGTATCGCATTAGGAATTCCGAAATGGTATGCGTCCTGTTGAACGTTTTGAAGATTGCGAGTGGCGCAGTTGCGGGCGGCGGAAGACGAGTTGTATTTGGGCGTCGAATTGGCTTCGATTGTGGGGACTTCCAAAGGCGGAATGAAACGAATGCGAAATGAAGAGATAAAACTTTTCCCAGTCGGAGGATAGTTTCGTAGGTGGAATGAAATAAGCGGAGGCTGAGAGAGGAAGGTCGATAATGATCAGGAAGATGATAAGAAGATATAGACGGACGGGTTAAGATCGAGGTGTTTTGTAATTGCGAAATCAATGAGATTCATCGATCGCTGGCCGTGATGAGTATGTTCCAGTGGGGATTATGTTTATTATCATTGCCTGAGACTGCGAATTCTAACATTATAAGGATTTTTTAAAGAGACCAAAATGAAGACCAATTCCCTTTTTATAGCTATCGCGAACGTATTACTCTTGGCGTAAATATATGAACTTAATGACATCTCGTTCGTCATCGAATGCACGCATCCTAGACACGAATAGACGTGATGAGCGTCTGCGCCGAAAGAATACTTCGAGGATCGTTTTCACAGTTCGGCCGAAAAATCGATCTGTATTTCTCGCTCGAGGTTTTAAACTTTCTTCTTAAAAACTGCGCAAATCGCTCCGGAATTGATCTTTGCGGAAGGGAGATGATGTTTCAATTAACATTCGATAAGAATTCATGGGATATTATCGCCGCCAAGCGAGACAATGATGGTTTTTAGGAAATGTAAATTTGATTAAAAATTGGTTTTACGAATATGATCGTACGGCGAGCGTACGTAAAATACTATTGATGTGGTTGTGAATGAGCCTGTACGATTCTGACTGAAATATTTGAGTCGACGTGTTAAAAAGGCGATCGAAAACTCAAAGTCCTTAAACGCAGAATAACAAAGCTCGTTCATTTCGCGCTCTTACAGAAAAAATCCGCGTTCTTTGGCGACGGTTGTCAAGGGCAAATAAGTAATGGGTGTTCGGTGGGTGGGGTAGGTGCATTCGGATAGAACGGATTACGGATAAACGCGATTCGGATGAACGGGAGTTTTATTCACTTGTTGTGCAAACGATTCGATAATCTGCTTTCGAAAATAAACTCGCGAGTTGCTTTGAATTTCATCGGCGCAATCAGTTCGATTCCTTTCTTTCGCTTCCTGTCCCACGGTAATGTGAGGTGCGTTATCTCTTTCATTTGTTTTCCTCGGTGAAGGAGCCTCTTTGATTGGAGTTCCGAGCGTCTTCGATTCATTTTATGCACGTCAATTTGAAAAACAGTGCTACTGCCCTTTGCGTAAAATTCTGAATAACGGCGGCGACGAGTATTATTGAGAAATAAACGGAAGTGGGCACAGACACTCACCATTATAGAAAGAGCCTCCATTCCTAGGATGACGATTCGCTGGGTCCAAGTCACTCCAACGCCGTCTTCGAATCACTTCCACAATAATCCTTGCGAGAGTTGTCGTTCGGTGAAGCACGTAACGAATGGCGAACGGGTGAATCGCTGAAAAGGCAATGACATTGAACACGCCACGAGAAAACAAGGCGCAACCCGTGCGAACTCCGAGAGCTTTAAAACGAAACTGAAATCCCTTTCCTCGGAAAGAGGGCGAGCGAAGGCCACCCTACGTGTTAGGTTCTATGCTTAGCCGTCGCGTGTACGACGGCAGGAGTAATTCGTCCACAGAATAAAAACGCACCATTTAGAGCTACGAGGAAGATGTCGTTTCAAACAAACAGACGAAATACGCCATTCCAAACATTTTCAGGCGGATTACGACCAGTCCCCCTGACGACCGTTGCTATTGCTAAATCCCTGTATAGTGAGATTTTAGTCGCGTATACCATAGGGTCATTACTTGAAATAATTTTACCTCTAAATTAAGCCATGATACCAGTTAATTATACAACGTGACGTATGTAGCTCATTCGTAGCGTGACCATAAGATATTTATTGAATCGACATCGATGGAGAGACCGTGATGTCAAGAGAACGTGAATAACAATGATGTTAATGAGCACGAGAAGACTAAAAAAAAGTAAATCGAAACTTTGATTCGTTATCACTCAGCCATTAATCGTAAACTAAACTATAGATCAAAGTTCCACAATTTTCGTTCGTAATTGGCACGAATACAGGGAATTTCTTGGGTCATTGTTGGCAAAACTGATTGCATACTGCATTGCACGGAGCAGCAAACTTTCCCACGCTGTTTGAACCGAGAGTGTTTCGCGCGGTACCTCTGGAACATCACGATCGCAGCGCCGCACGGCGCAGGGCGAACTAAAAAGGTCGCTGAGGATGCTCATCCTTGCCTTGTAAACAAACTCATAGATACGAACTTCATCGTTATTTCCAAGAGCAATAAATATCGGCACCAAACATTTGTGATTGAATAACTACTTTGAAACGCCTGTCTCAAATTCCAAATCAACTTCCTTACAAATTTTTGAAGGAATCCAGTAATCGTGTTGAATGACGCGAAAAATGGTACGAACGAAAACTACATTTTAACGTAAATACGTAGCAATACCATGATTTATGCATATTTCTTTTCAGAAGGGATGAGATGCTTTGATTTTGATGGATGCTTCATTCTGTTCTCTTTTCGCTTCGTGTCCAACTGAGCAATGACCCACGGAAATACGCGTTAACTCTTCAAACGGAAGATAAGGGACAAAGGACAGCGTTTAGATTAGCATAGAACTCGTAAACGGATTTGTACGCTCTTTTTGATGCTTACTACGCTTGCAGACCGATTCGCGTTCAAGTCGTATTAATTTGATGCATCTTATCACAGAATGCGACAGAAGGATCACACGCAAAAGTGATAACGTGAGAGCAGTGATGATCGGAAGCTTAGCTCCTCTTGGGCTATCCGAACAGCCGAATCTTAAATGACGGCGTGGTAATTAATGGAATCGGTTTCGGGAAGCATTGTTGGGAATGCCTTAGTTGAGCGGCGGCTGCGAACAATGATCCCTACTTCGTAATGCTCGCGAGGGACATTGTTGTTGACTTCGCCTAAAAATATACATAAGTTAAGGCTTTTGTCATAATCGATGGATCATCTAGTACATATAGATGCTTCTGCGGATTCATTCATATATACGAGTAAAATGTAGCTTGCATACTGCAAGCAGATCAAAAACCTTACTTTCATATCGGCATTATATGGGAACGGTCCGCAAAAAAAATAAAAGGAATGAAATTATTCTTAAAATTAACTACAATTTAATCGTCTGGCATCGAACCCGGTCTTCCTGGTGAACTTACGATGCAGCTCAAAAGAAGATCACCATCTATAACTATGTGTGAAACTTCAAGCAGAAATATTGACTGCAACTGCCTCAAATGACGTCCTACTTTTCCCTTACATTCCTTATGAGAGAAACTTTTATGTGCTCTGGCATCGAACCCAGCACCCTGTTTACGTAAATGAGAGAGATATGACGACGGCTGATAGCTAACACCGCTTGCTATGACGGTCGGGGACAGCGAGCGATCACGTAACTCACCGTCATAGCACTTAGGATGGCCGTAGTTTAGATTTTTATGTTTTTGTGTTGGTAGTATTAGAAAATCTGAAGAACCAATGAAAAACCTTGACACATAATCGAACAATTGCGCTCCACAGCGCCGGCGGTGTTTTGAGCCAAATTTGAACAGCGCAAGCAATTGCTTATTTATCATAATAATAATAATTATCCATTAATAGAAGCCGTACGAGTGAGAGTAATTAACATAAATAAATTATGTTACACTTTGGAAGTAAATATTACGTTTAAGATGTAATTTCGTATCTTCAATATCATATTAATTATCGTGGATACATTAAATAGATTCAGGCGATACTTTGCATTACTTTTCCATTCCAAAAGATTGAAGTAAAACTTTCTGTAGACCGCGTGTTTCAATAATAATAATGAAGTATTTAATTTTTAAAAATTTACTTACATATCTTGGAATGGTAGCGGAGGTAAAAATTATGTTTTAAAATTCTGCTGTTAAGCGTATTATCCCGTTTCTCGCTATTAACAATGGTGATCCCTAAAAATATAATTGCTTTAATAATTTCATTGTAATTCAATTTACGTATGCACATTGATCAACACAACAAAGTTTCCTTTAACGTAGTATTTTAAATGAAGATGATGAATTGTTTTGAAAATATCAAGACGAATTATGTTTGTAATGTTTCAATTAATGCTCTTGGACTATTATCAAATTCAAAACTTTGACAGAAAGGAAAATATACTCACTCTGAAAGTGTGTGGCTAGGATCAACTGAATTTTCTGCGATATAAAGTCATTAGACTTATTATGACCCATAAGTTCACTAAATTACTAATTCGTATTAAAAGTTATTAGGTTGAGATGTAAAATAGTAATAGCATTACATATTTTTATTAAGTGACTTCCAAAGCATGAAGCGACAACTGAAAGTTTATTTTTTAATTTATACGTTGAAGTCTAAGCAAGATTTTTCATTTGCACATCGAATAATATTCTGCTGTTAAAGAAAGAATTAATATCTCTACGAGTTTTCTACAAATCATTTCAGAAAGAAAGCTAATCGAGGAGGGAGGGCTAACGAAAGACAACTCAAGTATTTAGTAGACTACATGAGTCTAAACAGTAGTATTGCAGCAACAATAACTACAGAAATTAGCAATATTTTATGTCTCCGTCGCGTCCGTTGTTTCCAAAACAAAGACAGATGACTGACGTTACCCCGTACTTATGGTGTCAACACAACAATTTTTATGCTCAGTATACTGATTATTTGGTAAATAAATGTTTTTTAACGTAAACTTAACGCATAATAAATCATAAAAACAATATTATTAGGCTAATAATCAAATTATTGTACATAATCGATTTCTTATGACGTTTCTCACTGCTTCTCACGGCCTTTCCCAGCCGTCATCGCGTACGACAGTAGGAAGGTGAGAAAAAGCGCTCTCACGGATAGATAATCGCTAATATCACCCTTCGTCGTTTGTATGACGTTGCCCCTGGCAACGACGTCGCTCTCACCGTTCTCACAGTTACATAATCAGGGTGCAGGAAAAGTAAGGTCTTATCTACCTCAATAAAAATATACCTAAGTTAAGGCTTTTGTCATAAACTATGGATCATCTATTATATATAGATGCTTCTCCGGATTCATTCATTTATATAGCTATATAGGTATATAGATAGGATACTAATTCACAGGCTAAAACACAAGTGTCATTGACTTGATATTTTTACCACGTATTGCCATAACGTGTAACCGCCAGAAAATATTGCGATGATGATCCTCAGTGTCATGGGTTCGATTCCAGAAGGCCCCTAAGTCGCGATTTTCTCCATAAGAATACATGGTGGGGATTTTCGAAACTTTTTTGCGGAACTTCCCGTAAAAGTAGAGAGTTGAAATTCGAGAGATCGTTAGAAGCCGAGCATATCCATTGAAAATCAAAAAGTCATCTTCAAAACTTGTCCACGGTTCGATGCTAGGTCGAGGCGAAAATCGGCCGTTTAAAATGCATTGCGGCGATTTTTATGATTTATTTTGAAACCCTTCCCAATGACATGGAAACTTAAAATTCGGCATGGGGTTAGATATAATAAATATATTTCATAATCAAATTTTACATATTCACTGATGGTCATTGGTTCGTTCTCGAGAGTACTTTAGAGATTCCCTTTAGGCCGGGTTCACACGAAGCCACTCGCAGCGCTTCTAACTTCTTTTTTAGCAGTTTGTTATCAGCGCCACTATCTAGCGTTCAACCGGCGAGCTGTGGCGTCTTCAGATTATGCTATTTTTCACGCGATAAAATTCCAGATAGCATAGCTATCTCTTCTAATTCAGGTCAACAGCCAACCATCTTCCAGTCCGCGATTTACGATGGATATGGAGGGTGATTTATTGTTGGCCATGTTACTAATTAGGAGAATGAAACAGCGAAATAGAAAATTCTGAGTGAACCCATTGATTTTAGAGAGATGAAACCAAGGACTTTTTCACACATCATATAACGACTTATAAGATGATGACGAAAAGTTAGGTACTTTTGTATGTCGAAAAATACATTTAAACAGGGTGTCCGATGATCAGCGATTAAAAAATTCCCTGAGTTTTCCAGGGTAATTTTTTTATTTTCCAGGGTGTCCAGACATGCATAGAAATATCAGTTTAGCCAAATATTGTACAGGTTGTGATGATTATAAGTTACACTCTCAGGATCCACGAAATTTCAAAGACAAACAATTCATAGATTCATCATGATATTTTATTGGCATCAGATTCGACCCTAGACACAGGCAAGGCTTTTGAGGAACGTATTTACCATTAAATATAAAATCGGTCAATAGTAGATAGAGTAAGTTCTAACCTGTTAAACGTCCTACATAAAGATACTAAATTCGTTTTCACGGCAATACATTACTGAGAAAAAACTGTTCTAACGAATCGATAACCGAATTATACCGAAATAATCTAGAAATTTTCAGTCAAAAATGAGTGTAAAAAAAACGGTATTAAAATTTTATTTTGGTTGGATTTATACTATTTGAGAAATGAAATTTCAAAATGAGCACGAAATTTCGGACAGTGTTATCGTTTTAGCATACGATAAAATACAAAATATGCTCAAACAAAACTGTTGCATTTTATGATTAGTCACAGGATGAAACATACTTAAATTTAGGGTAACCCCTTTTTCTTATTTACTTAACCGCATTTCCGAAAGCTCTTTATTTTCCGTATACTCTTCTTCTTCTGTCTTTTTAGGTAAATGATATCCGTAGTCAACCACCAAGAAATTTACCCAAAAATACTGGTCAGCAATTATGCAACTAGTGATATACCTGCTTGAATTTATTTCCATCTGAGTTTTCGCGGGTTTTTTTCGCTCCCCTTCTTGTGTGGGCGTTTTCCCGCACAGTGGGATTTTCTCCGAAAGCCTTCAGCCAATGAGTTTTTCCCCAAACCCCAATTCTTTTTTTTACCTCTTCTTTTTATTATAAATATATATTTGTATTGTTTTTCCACCTTTTTTGTAATTAACATTAGTAATCCTTAATGGTTAGGTGTAAGAGAGGCCCTAATGGGCCTAAGCTCGCCATATACACAGTTTTATATTTTTATTATTTACTGTGGGATTCCCAGTTCTGTTTTTTTTTCAACTCCAAACTCTAGTATTTATACATTTTAATCTTCCAGTAAATAGATTTTCAAACTTTTACGTAAGGACTGAAAAATTTGCTGCTAAATTAGATAACACTCCACATTGAATGGTAACTTTTACTCTTTGGTAACTCATTTTACGGAGAATTACACTTTCAAGTTTGGGTGATGTAGATGGGAGAAGTTTCTCGTAAATTTTGTCACGACCACTATTAGAGTTCCATAAATTCCACCAGTAGAATTGCTTGCTTTACAACAACTGTTATTCGTAGTAATTCTCTCAACGCTAGACCGGAAGAAATTTCCTATGAATATTCTTGAGATTGTAAGCAATTTTTACTCCATTCACCCTTATATCTATCAATTGAAACGGTTAATCTTTGGTCTAAATGGAACGATACTTCAGCTTATATTTTTAGGAGAAGGGTACTCGAAAAGCTGTATGTAACTATTTTAACCGATATAAATTATATCCCCATATCAATATTCTACATTTCCCGAACATAAACTTCAATTGAAATACATTAATCCCTTCCGAGTTAAAAATTTTTAATCAACAAGTTATAATATTTCAATCAAAACAGAGCAAAAAAAAACAAGAGTCAAGGAAAGTTCTTTTATAAAGAGAACAAAATATCGATTTTTCCAGGTTACCCTCCAAATTCCTTGAGAATTCCAGAAGAACAAAATTCACTGAGTTTTTCGGGTAGGCGGACACCCTGTTGAAGAACTTCTCCGTGGAATTAGAATTAGTATAACCAAACAAGACATTTATGAGGCAATCCATACCTCCGGCGTAGAAACTAGCTTTGACTTTAGGATAAGAAAATATAAGATTTATTTTTTTTTTAATTTTTATTGGTGTAACATCTCTCTCATCCGCCAATTAATTTGACATGCAATACGCCCAAAATACAAAAGAAATCTTCATCAGAAAAAAAACTTCCAAACACAAAAAGTCACAAAGAAATATCACGTAAAATCGCCGAACTCTGACTGAGGAATGGCAGTCGTAATCTCAAAGAGTGGCGGCGTCAGTGGCTCCGTGTGAACACGCCCATTTAAATCTGGCTATAATCGTGCGAAGCGCCGCTTATCTACGCCGAAGCCTGCGGCGATGGGACCCACCGTAACTGTCTACAGCGCTGCTAAAACGGTGGCGGTGGCGCCGTGTGAACACCTCCATTTAATCTTATTGATAACCGACGGAAGAGCGTGATAAGAGCTGCGAGAAGCGATGCGAAGTGGCTCCGTGCGAATGGGCCCTTAAACCGAGAGAGTTTCGAGCGTTACCTCTGGCACATCACGATCGCAGCGCCGAACGGCGACGGGCGTACTAAATAGCTCGCTGAAGCCATGCCATGTAAACGAACCCATTGATACGAACTTCATTGTTATTGTCAAGAGTAATAAATAATTAACAAGAAACTTTGCTTCATCATCACTCGGTTTCTTCGATCGGTTGCCAAGGCAACGGATATTGGCGTAGTTTTACGTTGGATTACAGTTTTCGTCTGAATGAGTCCGAGTTTGAATGAGTGAATGGAGGGGGAAGAGGAGGGGAGGTTACCATGACGACAGAGAACGTAGCACAACAATGCGGGAAGAAACAAAAGAGTAGCGACGGGTTATTCCAATCGGAAACTGATGAACGCTGAATATTGGACTTACGTAAGGGAAGAGAGGTGTGTTGAAAACAGATGACCGACGATTTTGAACAGTTGAATATCGAACGTAAGGAAGGTAAGCAGGTGAAGTAAAGGATGTGAAGGATGAGGAAAACAAAAGAAAGGCGACAATTTAATTTTGAATTTAACAGAAGACGTGCGAATATAATCTTCGTTGCTATGATTAAGGGGGAGGAAGTAAAAACAAAAGAAAAACGATATGACGCAGCAAATTCATACAAGTAAACTACGAATGGCTCCTTCTATTGCGATAAAGCGATCTTTACACAATTTAATAAAGCAACGAAATTTAAAATAAGTTTAATAAAAGAATATATTTATAAATATTGACATTCATAAAATTAATTATGATAAAAATATACTATAAATAAATAAAATAACTGTTAATGTTGACATAAATGTATAATTTGACTCAATTAAATGATCTGGGAATACAAAGCGAAAGGTACAAAAAAAACACATCTCTCACTGCAGCGAATGAATGTAAGGAAATTAAATAATTTAAATTTAAATAAATTAAATATTAAAAATGCGAAATCGAGTAAAGCCTTACGAGGAGAACCAGAAATGAATATTTCACAGTCAAGTATCGAAGCATCCCGACCCCACATTCTATTCTTCCTAAAAATCAAAAACTTAAAAATAGCTTATTTCTAAGTATTTATTCGTTTTAAATAAATTAAATTTTAAACCGTAAATTATAGGTCTTTGTAAAAACATGAAGCTGAATTTAAATTTAATGGTTTTATTACCATAAAATGTCGGCTTTTCTTCCCAATAATACATGTCTCCCATACACCAGTTATGAGTTCGACAATCAACGTCGTCGTTAGGGAATTGTTTACGCTCACAAAATAAACGCATATCTTCCGTCATTTTCGTCTGAATTCTCTCAATCTCGGCTCGAATACGATATTCCACGACCAACACAAGAATCTTCGTTCAATTTCCTTTCTTTTGGTGTTCGTCTTGATTTCGTACGACCATTATTTCCGATTAAATTCTTCGAAAGAAAAAATGTCTGCAATCGTTCAAAACGAACCTTACGTGCATTTCTTATGAGAGAGACGATTCGACACGTCCAGAGTCGAACCAAGGATACTCTTGACAGACAAATATCAATATGTATTGCTCCAATGACTCCCAATAATTTATAATCCTATGTTGCATGAAATTAATGTTCAAAAATGTATACCTACGGGAGTAACAGACATCGGATACATAAATATACATACGAATAAGATTATAACACAAGAAACAGAGTCCAAAAATCAAATCGGGGCAAAGAAGAACTGCAAATAAAAGACTGCGCCATTGCTGACCGAAACCGGAATAGAATGAAAAACCAAAACAGATCCGGGAAAGCCGGAATGTAAAATGGAGAGAAGCTTTCAATAGCTTATTTAATTGAGATTATTTTCGTGAAAACCCGTCATATCCGGCTTATATATATCGAAGGACTGCCTGAAACAGCCCGTCGCATGGTTACCAAAACTGTCGACACAGCGAAGTTCGGTCGCGTTTGGCTAGAAGATAATGAAGAACGGGAAACTGAATAGAATCGTAAGAGAAATGAATATTAAACAGTTAAATTGTGAAGCATCCCCATACGATATTGGTTTCCTCCTTAGTCGGTTTTAATTTTACGTCATAATTTGATATATATTTATTTTAAATATGATAAATTTTAAACCGAAATTATAAAAGGTTATTTGCAAAAATATTTATATAAATGTGTTTCGACTTCCAAACTTAACTAGAGGTTTTATCGCTATAAAATGTCGGCCTTTCTATTATCTTTCACATTAATTTTCGCACCTTCGTCGTTAGGGAATTGTTTACAGTCAAAACTTACACGGATCTTTGGTCTGTTTTCTTTGATTTCTCTCTAAATGCTTTATTTTCCGACTAAAATAAGAATCTCGATTCAATATTCTTTCATTTCGTACTCATCTTAATTTCGTACGACAATTATTTCTGATTTAATTCTGCGAAAGAAGAGTTGGGTAAGGAAAGAGGAATGGTGTCTTACGAATCCGCAGCATAAATGCTTCAAGGTTATTCTTGGTCCGTAATGATGGATGGAAATAAGGCAGATTCTTGATAAAATATACCCTTTTTAACTTCAGTTTTATTTAATTTCCCCTTTCAAACCTGGATTTGGGATACTTTATACAAATTGAAGGCAAAGTATTTTGAACTAAAGCGTAGGCATCTGTGGGCGGCTTTGGTGTGCTGGAATTTGTCGAAGGTTTTGAATATTTAGTCGGGGGTGGAGAAAATTTTGAAAAAATGCCCCGGAAAAGCGATTTTTCGTTCAAAAAAAGGAGGAAATCTGGGGATTTTGTTCGGAATAATCGGTTTCTTTCGCTCCGATTTGTTTTGATACATCGAGCACACCTTTGGAACCGTTTAGAAGAACAAGTAAAATGTTGTCAACGCAAATTTCGACATCATATCGAGAGGGTCGTCAAAAGTAGAAAAAGTATTGAAAATATTCTTAAGATCCGCTGCAATTTCTCCGTCCGGCATCGAATCCTGGTGATAATTTCTATGCAGAACAATAGAAGATTCCAGCTACGCATGAAAATTTGAGCAGAAATATTGGCTGCAACTTCCTCTAACGATACGTTCCTTTGGTGAGTAACTGAAATGTGCTCTGGCATCGAACCCAGAAACATCATGGTCTTATCTAATTTATTTTTTCTTAAACCGAGTCTTAATATACGTCTTCTATCTAAGTAATCTTCAACTTCCTATTATTTCGATAAGAGCATCATAATAAATAATGAAAACTACCTCAATGTATTTTAAATGGGGGATATATTTACCGCCTGGCATCGAACCCGGGTCTTTCTGGTAATACTTTCTATGCAGCACAACAGAAGATCGCTATTTTTGACTATGTGTGAAATTTCAAGCAAAACTATTGGCAGCAACTGCCTAATACGATGTCCTACTTTTCCCTTATATTCCTTATGAGAGAAATGTTAATGTGCTCTGGCATCGAACCCAGGAACAGCATGCTCTTATCATTTTTTTCTTAAACCAACTCTGAATGTTCATGTTCTGTCTGAGCAAGAACTACCTATCATTTCGATAGGTGCACCAAAAAAAATTGATGAAAAACTACCAATATTTATTTTAAAGGGCAGATATTTGCATCGTCCTAGCATCGAACCCAGGAATTTTTTCGTGAAATTCATTTATGTTTTCGTTAGATCATGACCATATATAAAGGCTCCTTGAGTTTCGATTCTCTACCTAACCGGGAAGTATTTATTTTTAATTCCCGAAAATCAAATCAATGGTTTTAAACGGGTAAAATCGGGACTTTGGGGCCCTCTGAGATCGAACCCATGATAATGAGGTTCAAAATCGCATTATTTCTGTCGGTTACACGTAATGGCTATTACGTGGTAAAAATTTGGTAATTTTGGTTAAAATTGTGGTAATGAAAGATTGGGAACGAAACTGCTCGTTTTGGTGGCTAGTCTAATAATTTTGCGGTAAATGACATCGTATTCACGAATTGCATTTTTGGTAGAGTTAAAGGCGATAGGAGAGGCATGTTAAATGATTGGGAGTACATTGGAATGAATGAGACGGATTTTATCTTTCGTGAGGAGTAGAAAGAAGCGCAAGGAAATGGTTTTTTAATTAAGTAATTTCTAGTTTAATGAACGATCTAAAATCACGCCTAAGAACTACTTTGACGTCACAGTATTTGATGGATGGGTTTATCAGAGGTTCTGTGCCGCTTGTTATTTACAAGGTGCACTCTTAGCGGGATTAGTTTGGTGGGGGATATTTGAAGCTTGGAAGAATGAAACGGGATTTGATGATTTATTCGAAGATTTTTCCAAAGCAGGAGAGAATGGCCTGTATATCTTCGGATCGGCGGGGTTTCTACGAGGCATGGGATGGTCTAAATGTCGTCTTTTCTTAGCTGAGAGGGGATTTCGGAGCTGTCACGGAGTTGATTATCTACTTACCGATTGGAATTGTCCGAATAGTTGAGTTGCGCGAGTTTAAGAGTCAAAATTTTATTTTCCGATTTTTAATTTCCGATTTTACTTCCCTCTGGAGACTCTTATAACTCTCGAAAGCAGTTGTTAATCGGTAAATCTTCCGCTTCCTGTGGTACATGTTTCAATCCATGATTTTTCTGCGTAACGCTTTAGGAATTCCGGAGTGGGATGCGTCCTGTGGAACGTTTTGAAGATTGCGCGTGGCGCAGTTGCGGGCGGCGGAAGACGAGTTGTATTTGGGCGTCAAATTGGCTTCGATTGTGGGGACTTCCAAAGGCGGAATGAGACGAATGCGAAATGAAGAGAGAAAACTCTTCCCAGTCAAAATAAATAAGCGGAGGCTTAGAGAGGAAGGTCGATAATGATCAGGAAGATGATAAGAAGATAGAGACGGACGGGTTAAGATCGAGGTGTTTTCTAATTACGAAATCAATGAGATCCATCGATGGCTGGCCATGATGAGTATGTTCCTGTGGGGATTATGTTTATTATCATCGCCTGAGACTGCGATCTCTATCATTTTAAGGATTTTTAAAGAGACCAAAATGAAGACCAATTCCCTTTTTATAGCTATCGCGTATGAATTACGTTTGGCGTAAATATATGAACGTAATGACTTCTTGTTCGTCATCGAATGCACGCATCCTAGACACGAATAGACGTGATGAGCGTCCACACCAAAAGAATACTTCGAGGATCGTTTTCACAGTTCGGCCGAAAAATCGATCTGTATTTCTCGCTCGAAGTTTTAAACTTTCTTCTTAAAAACTGCGCAAATCGCTCAGGAATTGATCTTTGCGGAAGGGAGATGATGTTTCATTTAACATTCGATAGGAATTCATGGGATTTTATCGCCGCCGAGCGAGACAATGATGGTTTTTCGGAAATACAAATTTGATTAAAAATTTACATTACGAATATGATCGTACGGCGTGCGTACGTAGAATGCTATTGATGTGGTTGTGAACGAGCCTGCACGATTCTGACTGAAATATTTGAGTCGACGTGTTAAAAAGGCGATCGAAAACTCAAATTTCTTAAATTTAGAATAACAAAGCTCGTTCATTTCGCGCTCTTACAGAAAAAATCCGCCTTATTTGGCGACGGTTGTCAAGGGCAAATAAGTAATGGGTGTTCGGTGGGTGGGGTAGGTGCATTCGGATAGAACGGATAACGGATAAACGCTATTCGGATGAACGGGAGTTTTATTCATTTGTTGTGCAAACGATTCGATAATCTGCTTTCGAAAATAAACTCGCGAGTTGCTTTGAATTTCATCGGCGCAATCAGTTCGATTCCTTTCTTTCGCTTCCACGGTAATGTGAGGCGCGTTATCTCTTTCATTTGTTTTCCTCGGCGAAGGAGCCTCTTTGATTGGAGTTCCGAGCGTCTTCGATTCATTTTATGCACGTCAATTGGAATAACATTACAACTGCGCTTTGCGTAAAATTCTGAATATCGGCGGCGACGAATATTATAGAGAAATAAACGTAAGTGGGCACAGACACTCACCATTACAGAAAGAGCCTCCATTCCTAGGATGACGATTCGCTGGGTCCAGGTCACTCCAACGCCGTCTCCGAATCAATTCCACAATAATCCTTGCGAGAGTTGTCGTTCGGTGAAGCACGTAACGATTTGCGAACGGGTGAATCGCTGAGAAGGCAATGACATTGAACACGCCGCGGGAAAACAAGGCGCAACCCGTGCGAACTCCGAAAGCTTTAAAACGAAACTGAAATCCCTTTCCTCGGAAAGAGGGCGAGCGAAGGCCACCCTACGTGTTAGGTTCTATGCTTAGCCGTCACGGTTACGACGTCAGGAGTAATTTGTCCACAGAATAAAAACGCACCATTTAGAGCTACGAGGAAGATGTCGTTTCAAACAAATAGACGAAATACGCCATTCCAAATATTTTCAGGCGGATTACGACCAGTCCCCCTGACGACCGTTGCAATTGCTAGGTCCCAGTATAGCGAGACTTTAGTCGCGTTTACCAAAAAGTTATTACTTGAAATAATTTTACCTCTAAATTAAGCCATGATACCAGTTAATTAAACAACGTGACGTATGTAGCTCATTCGTAGCGTGACCATAAGATATTTATTGAATTGACTTCGATGGAGAGACCGTGATTTCAAGAGAACGTGAATAACAATGATGTTAATGAGCACGAGAAGACTAAAAAAACGTAAATCGAAACTTTGATTCGTTATCACTCAGCCATTAATCGTAAACTAAACTATAGATCAAAGTTCCACAATTTTCGTTCGTAATTGGCACGAATACAGGGAATTTCTTGGGTCATTGTTGGCAAAACTGATTGCATACTGCATTGCACGGATCAGCAAAGTTTTCCACACTGTTTGAACCGAGAGTGTTTCGCGCGGTACCTCTGGAACATCACGATCGCAGCGCCGCACGGCGCAGGTCGTACTAAAAAGGTCGCTGAGGATGCTCAGCCTTGCCATGTAAACAAACTCATATATACGAACTTCATCGTTATTTCCAAGAGCAATAAATAACGGCACCAAACAATTGTGATTGAATAACTATTTTGAAACGCCTGTCTCAAATTCCAAATCAACTTCCTAACAAATTTTTGAAGGAATGCAGTAATCGTGTTCAACGAAACGAGAAATGGTACGAATGAAAACGACATTTTAACGTAAATACGTAGCAATACCATGATTTATGCATATTTCTTTTCAGAAGGGATGAGATGCTTTGATTTTGATGGATGCTTCATTCTGTTCTATTTTCGCTTCGTGTCCAACTGAGCAATGACCCACGGAAATACGCGTTACCTCTTTAAACGGAAGATAAGTGCCAAGAAGACAGCTTTTAGATTAGCACAGAACTCGTAAACGGATTTGTACGCTCTTTTTGATGCTTACTACGATTGCAGACCGATTGGCGTTCAAGTCGTATTAATTTGATGCATCTTATCACAGAATGCGACAGAAGGATCACACGCAAAAGTGATCACGTTCGTTAATACTAATCACAGAGCAGTGATCGGAAGCACAGCTCCTCTTGGGCTATCCGAACAGCCGAATCTTAAATGACGGTGTGGTAATTAATGGAATCGGTCGCGAGAAGCATTGTTGGGAATGCCTTAGTTGAGCGGCGGCTGCCAACAATGATCCCTACTTCGTAATGCTCGCGAGGGACATTGTTGTTGACTTCGCCTAAAAATATACATAAGTTAAGGCTTTTGTCATAAACGATGGATCATCTAGTACATATAGATGCTTCTGCGGATTCATTCATATATACGAGTAAAATGTAGCTTGCATACTGCAAACAGATCAACAACCTTAATTTCATATCGACATTATATGGGAACGGTCCGCAAAAAAAATAAAAGAATTGAAATTATTCTTAAAATTAACTACAATTTAATCGTCTGGCATCGAACCCGGTCTACCTGGTGCACTTAGTATGCAGCTCAAAAGAAGATCACCATCTGTAACTATTTGTGAAAATTCAATCAGAAATATTGACTGCAACTGCCTCGAACGAAGTCCTACTTTTCCCTTATATTCCTTATGACAGAAATTTTAATGTGCTCTGGCATCGAACCCAGGAGCAGCATTTCGTATCTAAATGTTTTTATTAAGCTGAGTCTTTATATACATCTTCTAGCAAAGCAAGAACTTCCTATTATTTCTATTAATACATCAAAATAAATAATGAAAACAAACTCAATGCATTTTAAATGGGGGATATATTTACCATCTGGCTTCGAAACCGGGTCTTTCTGGTAATACTTTCATTGCAGGACTAAAGAATATCACATCCTTGAACTATGTGTGAAAATTTAAGCAAAAATATTAGGTGCATCTGCCTCAAATGACGTCCTACTTTTCCCTTATATTCCTTATGAGAGAAACTTTTATGTGCTCTGGCATCGAACCCAGGAACAGTAAGTTCTTATCTACATTTTTTTCAAAAACCTATGCTTAATATACATCTTCCATATAAGCGAGAACTTCCTTTATTTTTGAAAGTCATTTATGTTTTCGATAGATCATGTCCATATATATATGCTCCTTGAGTTTCTATTCTCTACCTATCTGGAAATTATTTTTTTCAATTCCCAAAAATCAAAGCAATGCATTTAAAAGGGAAAATCGGGACTTTGGGGCCCTCTGGAATCGAACCCATGACACTGAGTATCAAAATCGCAATTTTTCTGGCGGTTAATTGTTATGGCCAATACGCAGTAAAAATGTTAAATCAATCACGCTTGTGGTTTGGGCTGTGAATTAGTATCCTATCTATCTATCTAGGAGCTGCATTGCTGCGAAAGCTTAGTTACGCCGCGGCTCCCAACAATCGTCCGTACATTGTAGTAATCTCGAAGGGTATTGTTGTTGATTAACCCATTATCGGCCGGAACTATTCGCCATCGATGAATTTTGATGTTATTTAAATTTTTAGACGTTATGGGGCTGTTTAATACATAGATGTCCTGAAAAATCCAAATTTTTTGCGTTATCTTAGTTTTTGGACGTGTTCGAAATTTCGTACGGTGGCCGTAAGGGGGTAAAATATATAAATTAAACGTATGATGTTTATTAAGATTATTATTACAGTAAACGTTAAAAATCTCTTTTTTAAAAACTATACATGGTAATTAAACAGAATATCTTTTTATAAACAGCAGAAAAGTCCATTCTGCGAGTTTTACATAATCATATCTTAAGAATTTCAAGCGCATTTCGCTATAATACTTACTAAGTAATCAAAAACAATAAACTCACATTGTTGTCAATTTTAAAATCACATTGTTTATCGTTTTCAAATCACATTGTTAATCATTTTCAAATCACTTGTTTTCTTTCACGAATTTAGCGCGTGTGAAAGGCGACAAAGCATCCCTTTGGGTGAAGTCCTATATTACATTTGATACAGTAAAATGAAGCAGTCTTGTGACAATTTCCACAACGGCTCGGTTTCTCAATACCATCAACCAGATGGTCAATACCGTCAAAACGAATTTCTGGAGTTACAAGAGCCGTTTCTGGAGTTACAAGGTCCGTGTTTGTTCGGCAGGGTTGGGGTAGATAGTAAAGCAATTACAATTCTTCGGACAAACTCAAGAGGAGAAATATCTTTTTCCTTGTACCGGAACAACATTCAAGCGTTTATAACACTGCCGTTTAGCATGAACCTGATCAAGGGCCAGTACCAACATTTTTTTCGGATTTTGATTCGATATATGGCACGTTGTTGATCGAATGTATTCACACCGCCCATCCGCGGTAGTACTAGGTAGGGTAGTTTTAGTCCGTTTTCTTGTGACTGATTTCTTGCTTTGGGATGTTTTCTTCTGTCTTTGAGACGTTTTATTCGTCCTTTTTTTTCTTAGCGGGTGGTTCATACTCAGGCTCGGGCTCATATTCTTCTGAATCCGGTGTGTTGTCTTCAGAACCACTGGTGTCTACAATTATAGCTCTCATGATCGGCCGAAGGTTATCTCGAGATCGCAGTCCCTTAACTTCAATAGGCTGTGCTGAACTCCCTTCCCAATATCGCGAATACTGGTGACGTCATCTGGCCCTGCTTCACTATGTGTATCGTCTTGATCAGAGTCATTGCCGTCATTAGGTGGGAATAAAACGAACTCAAGCGCGTCCATTTCGGAAATATCCTTGGCCAGCTCATCCTCTTCGTCAAGTTGCTCCAATATATTAACAATGGCCTCGCCATCCGTGTTTAAATTGTACCTGCAAACAATACCACATTTTTTACCCCCTTCCGGCCACCGTACGAAATTTCGAACAGTCAACAAAAACCACATGCCTGACTGACATTATTGTAATTTTTCATCAAGTGACCACTCATACATGTAGTGTATGGTCTACACAAGCCAGTAACACACTCAGGAACAGAATTCAGATTAGTTTTACCAATAAAAAATAAACAAATACTCACCGGCGTGGCATTTTGCGTCGCGCGCCAACCTAGACGAAATCTGACCGCGTGGGAAATGGAGGGAAAGTGGCGCATCCCCAAGCCAGGAGGCACGGGTGAATGGTTGAACCTTTCCCTCAAAAATAATAAGCTAGCGAACTCTATGCAATGACACATCGCGTCACGGCACCGATTTGTTTACCTCCTTGTTTAGCGTACGAAATTTCGTACGGTGGCCAGTAATGGGTTAAAGCAAGTAAAGACGGAAGGCGGTATTTTAACTTACCGCCGAAGACTGCCACAGCCATGTTAAATGGTAAAACGTTTTCTTGTTCCGATAATGAAACACATTAATGACTCCAGTGGAAGGTTTAAAGAGGCTTTGACTTGTTTGTTAGAACTGGGAATCATCGACTTACTATGTTTCGAATCAAATTTTAGGTACGATGCCGTAAAGATAACCCAACAAAATTTACGTGGTAAATAGCTGATGCATTGAAAAAGTTTTTTAAGATACGTGGCAAAAAATGTTTTTATTATGAATTTTTTTTTAAATTGACCTCAAAGATTTTGTCAAAGTTCGGAATTTTGAGAATTTAAGAATTCGAAATTTTACTTTGGCTGAACGGTATGAGTAAGGGTAAAAAATATTCTTTTGTCATTTAAAACAAACAAGTAGCATTTTTAGAGAACAAAATCAGCAATGCTACTCAAATACTTACGTCACCATGACCACAAATGTCTGGAAAGTCATGGTTTTCTCAGAAAATACGAAAAAAATTCGTAACTCGAAAACAAAAGAAGATCGGGCACCAAAATGAATTACAAACCTGTAGCTCAGGTGATGTTCTACTTCTGTGTTTCGTTTGGTCCATGACTTATGGGACACCCTGTATAGGTATATAGATAGGATACTTATTAACAGGCTAAACCACAAGTGTCATTGACTTGAAATTTTTACCACGTATTGGCCATAACGTGTAACCGCAAGAAAATATTGCGATTATGATCCTCAGTGTCATGGGTTCGATTCCAGAAGGAACCTATGTCGCGATTTTCTCCATAAGAATACATGGTGGGATTTTCGAAAATTTTTTTGTGGAACTTCCCGGAAAAGTAGAGAGTTGAAATTCGAGGGATCGCTAGAAGCCGTGAATATCTAACAGAAATCAAAAAGTTATCTTCGAAAATTGCCCATGGTTCGATGCTAGGTCGAGGCAAAAATCCGCCGTTGAAAATGCATTATGGCAATTTTTAAGATTGATTTTGGACCCTTTCCCGATGACATGG
Source organism: Sympetrum striolatum (assembly GCA_947579665.1). Taxonomy (NCBI): domain Eukaryota; kingdom Metazoa; phylum Arthropoda; class Insecta; order Odonata; family Libellulidae; genus Sympetrum; species Sympetrum striolatum. The sequence continues at coordinate 19,952,909 of OX388342.1, read as the reverse complement.
AAACTTCAAATTCGGCATGGGGTTGGATATAATACATATATTTCATAATCAAATTTTACATATTCGCTGATTGTCCTTGGTTCGATTCCCGAGAGTATTTTAGAGATTCCCTTTAAACCGAGAGTGTTTCGCGAGCTACCTCTGGCACATCACGATCGCAGCGCCGAACGGCGCAAGACGTACTAAAAAGCTCGCTGAAGCCTTGCCATGTAAACGAACCCATAGATAAGAACTTCATTGTTATTGTCAAGAGTAATAAATAATTAACAAGAAACTTTGCTTCATCATCACTCGGTTTCTTCGATCGGTTGCCAAGGCGACGGATATTGGCGTAGTTTTACGTTGGATTACAGTTCTCGTCTGAATGAGTGAGTGGAGGGAGAAGAGGAGGGGAGGTTACCATGACGACAGAGAACGGTGCACAACAATGCGGGAAGAAAGAAAAGAGTAGCGACGGGTTATTCGAATCGGAAACAGATGAACGCCGAATAAAGGAATTACGTAAGGGAAGAGAAGTGTGTTGAAAACAGAAGAGCGACGATTTTGAACAGTTGAATATACAACGTAAGGAAGGTAAGCAGGTGAAGTAAGGGATGTGAAGGACGAGGAAAACAAAAGAAAGGCGACAATTTTATTTATAATAACGAGATTTTCACGTTCCACAGTATTCATGATGCTAAGTAAGGTTTTCTGGGAAGTTAGATTTTTCAGATTTTAAGTGATGGTATGGGTGAAGTTATGTTTTAAGGAACGATCATTCCCTTGATGGTTGAAAATATATTCACAATCAGCTATCAGATTCTTAAAATCGTTACCGTTATAATGGCTAGAATTAAAATTCAGGCCTTTTGATAGGAAGTTGACTTCGTTATCAGAAAAGTTAACGTAGGATAGGTTTTTCACTCACTGGTAAAATACATGCTCTGTGGGAGGGAGTTTAGAGGAAAATCGGCGGCAGGTGGAATCATCCTGCGTAATTACTTCTGGGAAAATATGTTGAGTTTATCGCGGAGGGTATCTAACTTCTTAAAACAGATCTCACTGGCAAATGTTCTCACCTTATCATCAAAGCAAGCCCATTCAATGGGATAAAGGGATTCTAAAGGAATTCTACGCAGGATGATTCCATTTTTGGAATCTAGAACTCGTTCAGACCAGAAAATGACTGCTGCGCAGCTTTTAGTTTCATTATTTGGCATTTATTCGTTTTTTTAAGTTCCTAGAGTGAGTTTGTGCGTAGTTCTTAGCGTTCCTTTAAGTTTTGAATGCCTAGTGTAGGCTTGGGTTTGTGACTTGTAAGTGCTGTGTTACTGTATGTTTCTTTGTGGTGTGGGTGCCATTCACGTATAAGCATGGCTACTTCAGTGGAGGTTGTGTGCTCTATTTGCAAAAGCATGGTTTTGGACAATGAAGAAACGGCTGTGGTAACGATCCGGTCTTTGGTTATGGTATGGTTCGGATCCGAACGATTTAGATGAAATGAATGAGGAAGAAGAAGACGACATTACTCCGCATTTCGATATCTTACCTCATTCTCGCCAAATTGAAAACTCGCCCGAGGATGCAAACATCAAGAAAAACATTCGTCCAAATTAATGGGGTATCTTTCCTTTTATTAAATTTTATCTTACTAAGTTATAATTATTAAACGCTTAAATATTTTATTAGTAAAATTATTTACTTGTAGGAATGAGAATATACTTTCCGGCATTATAATCGGTGTTTTGATGGATACTCGCACATAGGCGCTCCGCGTTAGTGGTCATCTACTGAGTGTGCGAACGTGTTTGGCGCTTCGTAGAAGCTACAATTTTTGGACTACGGAGATGATAATGAAACATTCTGAAGCCATTTGATCTGTTCTACAACTTCTATTTCGAGATATTTTTTGATTTAATGGTAATAAAAGGTCGAAAATCGACATTTAACGAAGATTTTCCCGTTAAAGCTACCCTAAGACTAGTTGTTTTTCGTGTGTAGCTTTATATTTACTCATTTTTCTTTCAATTTAAAATATTACGGGTCTAGTTCACACCTTATTAAGTAGTTTAAATCAAACCTTGTGTCTTTATCACCATTAGATACGGAGATATACCGTTCAATATGATGTAAGGTCGAAAATCCAAGATGGCGACTTTTGTTTAAATATTTAGGCATGTTGCCCAATTGGGATTTTTTGGGATTTTTGGGATTTTGCTTTTGGCTGTTCAAAGAACATCTCCACCAATTTTCAGCTTGATAAACCAAAAAGGATAAGTTGAGCCTTTTCTTGCCTAAAATGCCTCCACTATACGTAAATGTGAGAGATATGACGACGGCTGATAGCTAACACCGCTTGCTATGACGGTCGGGGACAGCGAGCGATCACGTAACTCACCGTCATAGCACTTAGGATGGCCGTAGTTTAGATTTTTATGTTTTTGTGTTGGTAGTATTAGAAAATCTGAAGAACCAATGAAAAACCTTGACACATAATCAAACAATTGCGCACCACAGCGCCGGCGGTGTTTTGAGCCAAATTTGAACAGCGCAAGCAATTGCTTATTTATCATAATAATAATAATAATTATCCATTAATAGAAGCCGTACGAGTGAGAGTAATTAACATAAATAAATTATGTTACACTTTGGAAGTAAATATTACGTTTAAGATGTAATTTCGTATCTTCAATATCATATTAATTATCGTGGATACATTAAATAGATTCAGGCGATACTTTGCATTACTTTTCCATTCCAAAAGATTGAAGTAAAACTTTCTGTAGACCGCGTGTTTCAATATTAATAATGAAGTATTTAATTTTTAAAAATTTACTTACATATCTTGGAATGGTAGCGGAGGTAAAAATTATGTTTTAAAATTCTTCTGTTAAGCGTATTATCCCGTTTCTCGCTATTAACAATCGTGATCCCTAAAAATATAATTGCTTTAATAATTTCATTGTAATTCAATTTACGTATGCACATTGATCAACACAACAAAGTTTCCTTTAACGTAGTATTTTAAATGAAGATGATGAATTGTTTTGAAAATATCAAGACGAATTATGTTTGTAATGTTTCAATTAATGCTCTTGGACTATTATCAAATTCAAAACTTTGACAGAAAGGAAAATATACTCACTCTGAAAGTGTGTGGCTAGGATCAACTGAATTTTCTGCGATATAAAGTCATTAGACTTATTATGACCCATAAGTTCACTAAATTACTAATTCGTATTAAAAGTAATTAGGTTGAGATGTAAAATAGTAATAGCATTACATATTTTTATTAAGTGACTTCCAAAGCATGAAGCGACAACTGAAAGTTTATTTTTTAATTTATACGTTGAAGTTGAAGCAAGATTTTTCATTTGCACATCGAATAATATTCTGCTGTTAAAGAAAGAATTAATATCTCTACGAGTTTTCTACAAATCATTTCAGAAAGAAAGCTAATCGAGGAGGGAGGGCTAACGAAAGACAACTCAAGTATTTAGTAGACTACATGAGTCTAAACAGTAGTATTGCAGCAACAATAACTACAGAAATTAGCAATATTTTATGTCTCCGTCGCGTCCGTTGTTTCCAAAACAAAGACAGATGACTGACGTTACCCCGTACTTATGGTGTCAACACAACAATTTTTATGCTCAGTATACTGATTATTTGGTAAATAAATGCTTTTTAACGTAAACTTAACGCATAATAAATCATAAAAACAATATTATTAGGCTAATAATCAAATTATTGTACATAATCGATTTCTTATGACGTTTCTCACTTCTTCTCACGGCCTTTCCCAGCCGTCATCGCGAACGACGGTGGGAAGGTGAGAAAAAGCGCTCTCACGGATAGATAATCGCTAATATCACCCTTCGTCGTTTGTATGACGTTGCCCCTGGCAACGACGTCGCTCTCACCGTTCTCACAGTTACATAATCAGGGTGCAGGAAAAGTAAGGTCTTATCTACCTCAATAAAAATATACCTAAGTTAAGGCTTTTGTCATAAACTATGGATCATCTATTATATATAGATGCTTCTCCGGATTCATTCATTTATATAGCTATATAGGTATATAGATAGGATACTAATTCACAGGCTAAAACACAAGTGTCATTGACTTGACATTTTTACCACGTATTGCCATAACGTGTAACCGCCAGAAAATATTGCGATGATGATCCTCAGTGTCATGGGTTCGATTCCAGAAGGCCCCTAAGTCGCGATTTTCTCCATAAGAATACATGGTGGGGATTTTCGAAACTTTTTTGCGGAACTTCCCGTAAAAGTAGAGAGTTGAAATTCGAGAGATCGTTAGAAGCCGAGCATATCCATTGAAAATCAAAAAGTCATCTTCAAAACTTGTCCACGGTTCGATGCTAGGTCGAGGCGAAAATCGGCCGTTTAAAATGCATTGCGGCGATTTTTATGATTTATTTTGAAACCCTTCCCAATGACATGGAAACTTAAAATTCGGCATGGGGTTAGATATAATAAATATATTTCATAATCAAATTTTACATATTCACTGATTGGTTCGTTCTCGAGAGTACTTTAGAGATTCCCTTTAGGCCGGGTTCACACGAAGCCACTCGCAGCGCTTCTAACTTCTTTTTTAGCAGTTTGTTATCAGCGCCACTATCTAGCGTTCAACCGGCGAGCTGTGGCGTCTTCAGATTATGCTATTTTTCACGCGATAAAATTCCAGATAGCATAGCTATCTCTTCTAATTCAGGTCAACAGCCAACCATCTTCCAGTCCGCGATTTACGATGGATATGGAGGGTGATTTATTGTTGGCCATGTTACTAATTAGGAGAATGAAACAGCGAAATAGAAAATTCTGAGTGAACCCATTGATTTTAGAGAGATGAAACCAAGGACTTTTTCACACATCATATAACGACTTATAAGATGATGACGAAAAGTTAGGTACTTTTGTATGTCAAAAAATACATTTAAACAGGGTGTCCGATGATCAGCGATTAAAAAATTCCCTGAGTTTTCCAGGGTATTTTTTTTATTTTCCAGTGTGTCCAGACATGCATAGGAATATCATTTTAGCCAAATATTGTACAGGTTATGATAATTATAAATTACACTCTCAGGATCCACAATATTTCATTGACAAACAATTCATAGATTCATCATGATATTTTATTGGCATCAGATTCGACCCTATACACAGGCAACGCTTTTGGGGAACGTATTTACCATCAAATATAAAATCGGTCAATAGTAGATAAAGTAAGTTCTAACCTGTTAAACGTCCTACATAAAGAGACTAAATTCGTGTTTTCACGGATATCCATTACTGAGAAAAAGCTGTTCTAATGAATCGATAACCGAATTATACGGAAATAATCTAGAAATTTTTCGTCAAAAATGAGTATATAAAAACGGTATTAAAATTTTATTTTGGTTGGATTTATACTATTTGAGAAATGAAATTTCAAAATGAGCACGAAATTTCGGACAGTGTTATCGTTTTAGCATACGATAAAATACAAAATATGCTCAAACAAAACTGTTGCATTTTATGATTAGTCACAGGATGAAACATACTTAAATTTAGAGTAACCCCTTTTTCTAATTTACTTAACCGCATTTCCGGAAGCTCTTTATTTTCCGTATACTCTTCTTCTTCTGTCTTTTTAGGTAAATGACATCCGTGGTCATCAATTATGCAAATAGTAATATGATATACCTGCTTGTATTTATTTCCATCTGTGTTTTCGCGGGTTTTAGGCGGACACCCTGTTGAAGAACTTCTCCGTGGAATTAGAATTAGTATAACCAAAAAAGACACGTATGAGGCAATCCATACCTCCGGCGTAGAAAATAGCTTTGAATTTAGGATAAGAAAATATATGATTTATTTTTTTTGATTTTCGTTGGTGTTACATCTCTCATCCGCCAATTAATTTGACATGTAATACGCCCAAAATACAAAACAAATCTTCATCAGAAAAAAAACCTCCAAACACAAAAAGTCACAAAGAAATATCACGTAAAATCGCCGAACTCTGCCTGAAGAATGGCAGTCGTAATCTCAAAGAGTGGCGAAGACGCCCGTTTAAATCTGGCTATATTCGTGCGAAGCGCCGCTTATCTACGCCGAAGCCTGCGGCGATGGGAACCACCGTAACTGTCTACAGCGCTGCTAAAACGGTGGCTGTGGCGCCGTGTGAACACCTCCATTTAGGCCCAAGTGCACCAATCTCTGTTAAGGCTTAACCGCGGTTAAATTGTTAACTAACCGCGGTTAAGGCCATTTTCAAGTGCACCAACCTCGGTTAGCGTTAACCGGGCAGCTGACCGCGGTTAAGAATTAACCGGCCGAAATCGACCGGTTAAGTTACTTAATCGGTGTAGTAACAAGAGTAGTAAACAATTATGGCGTTTCGATTTGATAGTTTTGAAGATGAACTCCTGTATTTAGAAAGCCACAATAATTTACAGCGTTGAAACCATGACGCTAGGGTGAATCCTTTCGATAATTTAAGTGAAACTAAATTGTACGAAAGATATAGGCTGAGGAAAGTAACTTTCCCTCTTAGAAAATATTCGCCATCATCTTGAATATCCAAGCCAGAGAAACAATCCTCTTTCGCCGATGGATAAACTTAAGCTTTAGTTAAATTTTGACTATGTTGAGGTTTTACGCCACAGGTGCGTTTCACCTGCTGATAGGAGATTCTTTCGGAATACACCGAACTACTACTTTACATGCAATATGCAATACTACTTCCACTTCGTGAATTTCTACTAAAGGAGTCTCAGTAAATGATACTTATTCATTTTGTGCTGTATCTGAATTCTCCAACGCATCCTATAGACATGTTTGAATGCTATAAATGCATTTAATATTAGTAGTTTACTATACTCATGATTTAAACAAGGTGTAAACTTATGTTACCTGTAACCCTACCTCTGATGAATTTGATATATGTTGTGGTAGAATGATTATATGCTACTGATTTAAATAAGTAACCAGATTTGATTAATTTTTTCATTTTATTTAGGTAACTGGTATAAAATATTATTATGCTAACCATTACTACGATAAGAAGCATCCGAATCAAAGGTTCTTACATTAGGACCAAAAATAAATGCTACCTTTTCGTTCATTCTAATTCTTTTGATGGCCCTCCTCTTATCCAGTCATATACATTTCCATCTTCTTACCTGCTATATCTTTCCTTGTCTTTCTTTTCATGTTCTCATAGCATGTTTTCAATTGGCCATGTAATCTTTTAACAACACCATATAAATTCACTCATGTTATTTTAAAATTTAAGCAAGCTAAAGAAGTTATTTGGATAAGATTAAAATTAGTGAGAAAATTAAGTTATAAGAGTGTTTCAACTGCACACTATAATTGCTGTTACGAATTTAATTCTCTTTATAATACTTGCGAATATAGAAGATTGCTAAAATAACATTGTACTAATGACTAATACTATAAATACACATTGATAAAATTCAAAAGCATGCGAAATGAAGAGCGACAGGTAATAAGTATTTCATTGTGTACGATAAAAGTACAAGAGATATCGCTTAAACAAATTTAATTGTTATTTAATTTCATATCCCCTAAATCACCAGGAAGGGAATTGAATTCTAAGACAATCTTTTGCCATGCCAACTCTTTCTCCTTCAATTATTTCCCATCTGTCTTCTTGTTCTCAATGATGTCTTTTCGTCTTATGGCCAAATCGATCAGAAGTTCAGATTCATATTCATTAAAATTAGGGGTTCTCTGCCTTTTTTATCGTTTACGTCCATCTCTTATAGCGATTCTTTACTATTTGTTCCACTGACAAAGTGTACACACTTTTAAGTCCACTTATATCATAATTTAATACTCGTCCAAGATATCAACAAAAAAGACAAATGAAATGCGATACACGTTTAGGCGAGCACTAAGTGGTACTCAACTTATTCACAGGGACGTTAATCGGCCGTCAGCTAACCGCGGTTACGAAAACCTCGGTTAATGTTGGTGCACTCCAAACTTAAGTTGAACGCCGTTAATATTTAACCGCGGTCAGCTAACGGTGGATTTAACCGAGATTGGTGCACTCGGGCCTTAATCTTATTGATAACCGACGGAAGAGCGTGATAAGAGCTGCGAGAAGCGCTTCGAAGTGGCTCCATGTGAATTGGCCCTTAAACCGAGAGTATTTCGAGCGCTACCTCTGGCACATCACGAAGGCAGCGCCGAACGGCGCAGGGCGTACTAAATAGCTCGCTGAAGCCATGCCATGTAAACGAACCCATTGATACGAACTTCATTGTTATTGAAAAGAGTAATAAATAATTAACAAGAAACTTTGCTTCATCATCACTCGGTTTCTTCGATCGGTTGCCAAGGCGACGGATATTGGCGTAGTTTTACGTTGGATTAGAGTTTACGGCTGAATGAGTCCGAGTTTGAATGAGTGAGTGGAGGGGGAAGAGGAGGGGAGGTTACCATGACGACAGAGAACGGTGCACAACAATACGGGAAGAAACAAAAGAGTAGCGACGGGTTATTCCAATCGGAAACTGATGAACGCTGAATATTGGACTTACGTAAGGGAAGAGAGGTGTTTTGAAAACAGAAGAACGACGATTTTGAACAGTTGAATATCGAACGTAAGGAAGGTAAGCAGGTGAAGTAAGGGATGTACAGGACGAGGAAGAAAAAGAAAGGCGATATTTTTATTTCGAATTTAACAGAAGACGTGCGAATACAATCTTCGTTGCTATGATTAAGGGGGAGGAGGTAAAAACGAAAGAAAAACGATATGACGATGCAAATTCAAACAAGTAAACTACGAATGGCTCCTTCTATTGCGATAAAGCGATCGCTACGCAATTTAATAAAGCAATGAAATATAAAATAAGTTTAATAAAAGAATTTATTTATAAATATTGACATTCATAAAATTAATTATGATAAAAATATACAATTAATAAATAAATAACTGTTAATGTGGACATAAATATATAATTTGACTCAAGTAAATGATGTGGGAATACAAAGCGAAAGGTACAAAAAAAACAACTCTCACTGCATCGAAAAAATGTAAGGAAATTAAATAATTTAAATTTAAATAAATTAAATAATAAAAAATGCGAAATCGAGTAAATCCTTACGAGGAGAACCATATATGAATATTTCACAGTTAAGTATCGAAGCATCCCGACCCCACATTCGATTGTTCCTAAAAATGCACAAAATTAAAAATAGCTTATTTCTAAGTTTTTATTCGTTTTAAATAAATAACAATTTAAACCGTACATTATAGGTCTTCGTAAAAACATGAAGCTGAATTTAACTTTAATGGTTTTATTACCATAAAATGTCGGCTCTTCTTCCCAATAATACATGTCTCCCATACACCCGTTATGAGTTCGACAATCAACGTCGTCGTTAGGGAATTGTTTACGCTCACAAAATAAATGCATATCTTCCGTCATTTTCGTCTGAATTCTCTCAATCTCGGCTCGAATACGATATTCCACGACCAACACAAGAATCTTCGTTCAATTTCCTTTCTTTTGGTGTTCGTCTTGATTTCGTACGACCATTATTTCCGATTAAATTCTTCTAAAGAAAAAATGTCTGCAATCGATCAAAACGAACCTTACGTGCATTTCTTATGAGAGAGACGATTCGACACGTCCAGAATCGAACCAAGGATACTCTTGACAGAAAATATATCAATATGTAATGCTCCAATGATTCCCAATAATTTATAATCCTATGTTGCATGAAATTAATGTTCAAAAATTTATACTTACGGGAGTAACAGACATCGGATGAATAAATTATACCAAGTTTTATGAAGAACAAAGAAAATAATTATAATATGGCATCCTATTTTGCCAGATGATTTTCCTAGCTTTAGTTCACAATCGACCCTAAGTTGAAGAATTTTGCGAAAAATCAGAAACTGGAAATCTTCCCAAAAATTGGTTAACTTTGACCCCTGTATAGTTTTAAGGAAGGATACAACGTAAATGACCTACATAGTTGTGCGTAGGATTTATTCGAATTATTATATTATATTAGTATTAATATACATACGAATGAGATTATAACACAAGAAAAAGAGTGCAAAAATCAAATCGGGGCAAAGAAGAACTGCAAATAAAAGACTACGCCATTGCTGACCGAGAACCGGAATAGAATGAAAAACCGAAATAGATCCGGGAAAGCCGGAATGTAAAATGGAGAGAAGCTTTCAATAGCTTATTTAATTGGGATTCTTTTCGTGAAAACGCGTCTTATCCGCATTTATATAGCGAAGGACTGTCTGAAACAGCCCGTCGCATGGTTACCAAAACTGCCGTCACAGCGAAGTTCGGTCGCGTTTGGCTAGCAGATGACGAAGAACGGGAAACTGAATAAAAGCGTAAGAGAAATGAATAATAAACAGTTAAATTTTGAAGCATCACCATACGATATTGTTTTCCTCCTTAGTCGATTTTAATTTTACGTCATAATTTGATTTTTATTTATTTTAAATATGATAAATTTTAAACCGAAATTATAAAAGGTTATTTGTAAAAATATATATATATATAAATGGGTTTCGACTTCCAAAGTTAACTAGAGGTTTTATCGCCGTAAAATGTCGGCCTTTCTATAATCTTCCACATTAATTTTTGCACCTTCGTCGTTAGGGAATTGTTTACAGTCACAAAATTACACGGATCTTTGGTCTGTTTTCTTTGATTTCTCTCTAAATGCTATATTTTCCGACAAAAATAAGAATCTCGATTCAATATTCCTTCTTTTCGTACTCATCTTAATTTCGTACGACAAATATTTCTGATTTAATTCTGCGAAAGAAGAGTTGGGTAAGGAAAGAGGAATGGTGTCTTACGAATCCGCAGCATAAATGCTTCAAGGTTATTCTTTCTCCGCAATGATAGATGGAAATAAGGCAGATTCTTGATAAAATATTCCCATTTTAACTTCAGTTTTATTTCATATCCCCTTTCAAACCTGGATTTGGGATACTTTATACAAATTGAAGGCAAAGTATTTTGAACTAAATCGTAGGCAGCTGTGGGCGGCTTTGGTGTGCTGGAATTTGTCGAAGTTATTGAATATTAAGTCTGGGGCGGAGAAAATATTGAAAAAAATGTCCCGGAAAAGCGATTTTTCGTTCAAAAAACTGAGGAAATCCGGGGATTTTGTTCGGAATAATCGGTTAATTTCTCACCGATTTGTTTGGATACATCGAGCACACCTTTGGAACTGCTCGTTTTGGTGACTTCCAATATGTATTTTAAAGGGCAGATATTTGCATCGTCGTAGCATCGAACCCAGGAATTTTTGCGTAAAATTCATTTATGTTTTCGATATATCATGACCATATATATAGGCTCCTTGAGTTTCGATTCTCTACCTATCCGGGAAGTATTTTTAAAAATTCCCGAAAATCAAAGCAATGCATTTAAACGAGAAAAATCGGGACTTTGGGGCCCTCTAGAGTCGAACCCACGATAATGAGGTTCAAAATCGCATTAATTCTGGTAAACGTGGTAAAAATGCGGTACTTTTGGTTGAAATTGTGGCAATGAAAGATTTCTCTATTGGGAACGAAACTGCTCGTTTTGGTGGCTAGTCTAATAATTTTGCGGTAAATGACATCGTATTCACGAATTGCATTTTTGGTAGAGTTAAAGGCGATGGGGGAGGCATGTAAAATGATTGGAAGTACATTGGAATTAATGAGACGGATTTTATCTTTCGTGAGAAGTAGAAAAAAGCGGAAATAAATGGTTTTTTAATTTAGTAATTTCTAGTTTAATGAACGATCTAAAATCACGCCTAAGAACTACTTTGACGTCACAGTATTTGATGGATGGGGTTATCAGAGGTTCTGTGCCGCTTGTTATTTACAAGGTGCACTCTTAGCGGGATTAGTTTGGTGGGGGATATTTGAAGCTTGGAAGAATGAAACCGGGCGGGAGTTGATGATGATGATATTCGAAGAATTCTCCAAAGCAGGAGAGAATGGCCTGTATATCTTCGAATCGGCCATGTTTCTACGAGGCATAGGGATGGTCTAAATGTCGTCTTTTCTTAGCTGAGAGGGGATTTTGGAGGTGTCACGGAGTTGTTAATCGACTTTCCGAATGGAATTGTCCGAATAGTTGAGTTGCGCGAGTTTTAGATTCTAAATTTAATTTTTCCGATTTTTAATTTTCGATTTTACTTCCCTCTGGAGACTCTTATAACACTCGAAAACAGATGGTAATCGGTACATCTTCCGCTTCCTGTGGTACAGTTTCTATCCTTGATTTTTCTGCGTATCGCATTAGGAATTCCGGAGTGGGATGCGTCCTGTGGAACGTTTTGAAGATTGCGCGTGGCGCAGTTGCGGGCGGCGGAAGACGAGTTGTATTTGGGCGTCGAATTGGCTTCGATTGTGGGACTTCCAAAGGCGGAATAAGACGAATGCGAAATGAAGAGAGAAAACTCTTCCCAGTCGAAATAAATAAGCGTAGGCTGAGAGAGGAAGGTCGATAATGATCAGGAAGATGATAAGAAGATAGAGACGGACGGGTAAAGATCGAGGTGTTTTCTAATTGCGAAATCAAGGAGATCCATCGATTGCTGGCCATGATGAGTATGTTCCTGTGGGGATTATGTTTATTATCATCGCCAGAGACTGCGATCTCTATACTTATAAGGATTTTTTAAAGAGACCAAAATGAAGACCAATTCTCTTTTTATAGCTATCGCGTACGTATTACGTTTGGCGTAAATATATGAGCGTAATGACATCTCGTTCGTCATCGAATGCACGCATCCTAGACACGAATACGCGTGATGAGCGTCTGCAGCGAAAGAATAATTCGAGGATCGTTTTCACAGTTCGGCCGAAAAATCGATCTGTATTTCTCGCTCCAAGTTTTAAACTTCCTTCTTAAAAACTGCGCAAATCGCTCCGGAATTGATCTTTGCGGAAGGGAGATGATGTTTCATTTAACATTCGATAGGGATTTATGGGCTTATATCGCCGCCGAGCTAGACAATGATGGTTTTTCGGAAATACAAATTTGATTAGAAATTGATTTTACGAATATGATCGTGCGGCGTGCGTACGTAATATGCTATTGATGTGGTTGTGAATGAGCCTGCACGATTCTGACTGAAATATTTGAGTCGACGTGTTAAAAAGGCGATCGAAAACTCATTTAACATTCGATAGGGAATTATTGGCTTATATCGCCGCCGAGCTAGACAATGATGGTTTTTCGGAAATACAAATTTGATTAGAAATTGATTTTACGAATATGATCGTGCGGCGTGCGTACGTAGAATGCTATTGATGTGGTTGTGAACGAGCCTGCACGATTCTGACTGAAATATTTGAGTCGACGTGTTAAAAAGGCGATCGAAAACTCAAAGTTCTTAAACGCAGAATAACAAAGCTCGTTCGTTTCGCGCTCTTACAGAAAAAATCCGCGTTCTTTGGCGACGATTGTCAAGGGCAAATAAGTAATGGGTGTTCGGTGGGTGGGGTAGGTGCATTCGGATAGAACGGATTACGGAAAAACGCGATTCGGATGAACGGGAGTTTCATTCACTTGTTGTGCAAACGATTCGATAATCTGCTTTCGAAAATAAACTAGCGAGTTGCTTTGAATTTCATCGGCGCAATCAGTTCGATTCCTTTCTTTCGCTTCCACAGTAATGTGAGGGGCGTTATCTCATTCATTTGTGTTCCTCGGCGAAGGAGCCTCTTTGATTGGAGTTCCGAGCGTCTTCGATTCATTTTATGCACGTCAATTTGAAAAACAGTGCAACTGCGCTTTGCGTAAAATTCTGAATATCGGCGGCGACGAATATTATAGAGAAATAAACGTAAGTGGGCACAGACACTCACCATTACAGAAAGAGCCTCCATTCCTAGGATGACGATTCGCTGGGTCCAGGTCATTCCAACGCCGTCTTCGAATCAATTCCACAATAATCCTCGCGAGAGTTGTCGTTCGGTGAAGCACGTAACGAATGGCGAACTGGTGAATCGCTGAAGAGGCAATGACATTGAACACGCCGCGGGAAAACAAGGCGCAACCCGTGCGAATTCCGAGAGCTTTAAAACGAAACTGATATCCCTTTCCTCGGAAAGAGGGCGAGCGAAGGCCACCCTACGTGTTAGGTTCTCTGCTTAGCCGTCGCGTGTACGACGGCAGGAGTAATTCGTCCACAGAATAAAAACGCACCATTTAGAGCTACGAGGAAGATGTCGTTTCAACAAATAGACGAAATACGCCATTCCAAATATATTCAAGCGGATTACGACCAGTCCCCCTGACGACCGTAGAGATTGCTAAATCCCTGTATAGTGGGATTTTAGTCGCGTATACCAAAGGGTCATTACTTGAAATAATTTCACCTCTATATTAAGCCGTGTTACCAGTGAATTATACAACGTGACGTATGTAGCTCATTCGTAGCTTGACCATAAGATATTTATTGAATTGACTTCGATGGAGAGACCGTGATTTCAAGAGAACGTGAATAACAATGATGTTAATGAGCACGAGAAGACTAAAAAAACGTAAATCGAAACTTTCATTCCTTATCACTCCGCAATTAATCGTAAACTAAACAATAGATCAAAGTTCCACAATTTTCGTTCGTAATTGGCACGAACACATGGAATTTCTTGGGTCATTGTTGGCAAAACTGATTGCATACTTCATTGCACGGAGCAGCAAAGTTTCCTACGCTGTTTTAACCGAGAGTGTTTCTCGCGGTACCTCTGGAACATCACGATCGCAGCGCCGCACGGCGTCGGTCGTACTAAAAAGCTCCTTGAGGACGCTCAGCCTTGCCATGTAAACAAACTCATATATACGAACTTCATCGTTATTTGCAAGAGCAATAAATAACGGCACCAAACAATTGTGATTGAATAACTATTTTGAAACGCCTGTCTCAAATTCCAAATCAACTTCCTTAAAAATTTTTGAAGGAATGCAGTAATCGCGTTGAACGAAACGAGAAATGGTACGAACGAAAACGAAATTTTAACGTAATTACGTAGCAATAGCATGATTTATGCATATTTCTTTTCAGAAGAGATGAGATGCTTTCATTTTGATGGATGCATCATTCTGTTCTATTTTCGCTTCGTGTCCAACTGAGTAATGACCCACGGAAATACGCGTTACCTCTTTAAACGGAAGATAAGTGCCAAGAAGACAGCTTTTAGATTAGCACAGAACTCGTAAACGGATTTTTACGCTCTTTTTAATGCTTACTACGCTTGCAGACCGATTGGCGTTCAAGTCGTGCATCTTATTAATTTGATGCATCTTATCACGGAATGCGACAGAAAGATCACACGCAAAAGGCATTCGTTAATACTAATCACAGAGCAGTGATGGTCGGAAGCACAGCTCCTCTTGGGCTATCTGAACTGCCCGAATGTTAAATGACGGTGTGGTAATTAATGGAATCGGTCACGGGAAGCATTGTTGGGAATGCCTTAGTTGAGCGGCGGCTGCCAACAACAGTCTCTACTTCGTAATGCTCGCGAGAGACATTGTTGTTGACTTCGCCTAAAAATATACATAAGTTTAGGCTTTTGTCATAAACTATGGATCATCTAGTACATATAGATGCTTCTCCGGATTCATTCATATATACGAGTAAAATGTAGCTTGCATACTGCTAGCAGATCAACAACCTTCCTTTCATATCGGCATTATATGGGAACGGTCTGCAAAAAAATATAAGGATTGAAATTATTCTTAAAATTAAACTACAATTTAATCGTCTGGCATCGAACCCGGTCTTCCTGGTGAACTTACTATGCAGATCAAAAGAAGATCACCATTTATAACTATGTGTGAAACTTCAAGCAGAAATATTGACTGCAACTGCCTCAAACGAAGTCCTACTTTTCCCTTATATTCCTTATGACAGAAATTTGAATGTGCTCTGGCATCGAACCCAGGAGCAGCATTTCGTATCTAAATGTTTTTATTAAGCTGAGTCTTAATATACATCTTCTAGCAAAGCAAGAACTTCCTATTATTTCTATTAATACATCAAAATAAATAATGAAAACTAACTCAATGCATTTTAAATGGGGGATATATTTACCATCTGGCTTCGAACCCGGGTCTTTCTGGTAATACTTTCTATGCAGCACTAAAGAATATCACATCCTTGAACCATGTGTGAAAATTTAAGCTGAAATATTAGGTGCAACTGCATCAAAGGACGTCCTACTTTTCCCTTACATTCCTTATGAGAGAAACTTTTATGTGCTCTGGCATCGAACCCAGGAACAGTAAGGTCTTATCTATATTCTTATCAAAAACCTATGCTTAATATACATCTTCCATACAAGCGAGAACTTCCTATCATTTTGATAAGTGCATGAATAAAAATAATGAAAACCTACCTCAATGTATTTAATAGGTCGATATTTGCATCGTCCTAGAATCGAACCCAGGATATCTTCTGTGAAAGTCATTTATGTTTTCGATAGATCATGACCATATACCTTGAGTTTCGATTCTCTACCTATCCGGAAAGTTTTTTTTTTAATTCCCGAAAATCAAAGCAATGCATTTAAACGGGAAAATCGGGACTTTGGGGCCCTCTGGAATCGAACCCATGACACTGAGTATACAAATCGCAATTTTTCTGGCGGTTAATTGTTATGGCCAATACGCAGTAAAAATGTTAACTCAATCACGCTTGTGGTTTAGGCTGTGAATTTAGTATCCTATCTATCTATCTAGGAGCTGCATTGTTGCGAAAGATTAGTTACGCCGCGGCTCCCAACAATCGTCCGTACATTGTAGTAATCTCGAAGGGTATTGATGTTGATTAAAGCAAGTAATGAGGGAAGGCGGTATTTTAACTTACCGCCGAAGAGTGCCACAGCCATGTTAAATGGTAAAACCTTTTCTTGTTCCGATAATGAGACACATTAATGACTCCAGTGTAAGGTTTAAAGAGGCTTTGACTTGTTTGTTAGAACTGGGAATCATCGACTTACTATGTTTCGAATCAAATTTTAGGTATGATGCCGTAAAGATAACCCAACAAATTTACGTAGTAAATAGCTGATGCATTGAAAAAGTTTTTAAGATACGTGGCAAAAAATGTTTATATTATGAATTTTTTTTTAAATTGACCTCAAAGATTTTGTCAAAGTTCGGAATTTTGAGAATTTAAGAATTTGAAATTTTACTTTGGCTGAACGGTATGATTAAGCGTAAAAATATTCTTTTGTCAGTTAAAACAACCATGTAGCATTTTTAGAGAAAAAATTCAACAATGCATCTCAAATACTTACGTCACCATGACCACAAATGTCTGGAAAGTCATGGTTTTCTCAGAAAATACGAAAAAAATTCGTAACTCGAAAACAAAAGAAGATCGGGCACCTAAATGAATCACAAACCTGTAGCTCAGGTGATGTTCTACTTCTCTGTTTCGTTTGGTCCATGACTTATGGGATACCCTGTATAGGTATATAGATAGGATACTAATTCACAGGCTAAAACACAAGTGTCATTGACTTGAAATTTTTACCACGTATTGGCCATAACGTGTAACCGCAAGAAAATATTGCGATTATGATCCTCAGTGTCATGGGTTCGATTCCAGAAGGAACCTATGTCGCGATTTTTTCCATAAGAATACATGGTGGGATTTTCGAAAATTTTTTGTAAAACTTCCCGGAAAAGTAGACAGTTGAAATTCGAGGGATCGCTAGAAGCCGTGCGCATCCAACGAAAATCAAAAAGTCATCTTCGAAAATTGTCCATGGTTCGATGCTAGGACGAGGCAAAAATCGGCCGTTAAAAATGCAATGTGGCAATTTTTAAGATTTATTTTTGACCCTTTCCCGATGACATGGAAACTTAAAATTCGGCATGGGATAATAAATATATTTCATAATCAAATTTTACATATTCGCTGATGGTCCTTGGTTCGATTCCCGAGAGTAATTAAGAGAATCCCTTTAAACCGAGAGTGTTTTGCGAGCTACCTCTGGCACATCACGATCGCAGCGCCGAACGGCGCAGGACGTACTAAAAAGCTCGCTGAAGCCTTGCCTTGTAAACGAACCCATAGATAAGAACTTCAATGTTATTGTCAAGAGTAATAAATAATTAACAAGAAACTTTGCTTCATCATCACTCGGTTTCTTCGATCGGTTGCCAAGGCGACGGATATTGGCGTAGTTTTACGTTGGATTACAGTTTTCGTCTGAATGAGTGAGTGGAGGGGGAAGAGGAGGGGAGGTTACCATGACGACAGAGAACGGTGCACAACAATACGGGAAGAAACAAAATATTAGCGACGGGTTATTCGAATCGGAAACAGATGAACGCCGAATAAAGGAATTACGTAAGGGAAGAGAAGTGTGTTGAAAACAGAAGAACGACGATTTTGAACAGTTGAATATACAACGTAAGAAAGGTAAGCAGGTGAAGTAAGGGATGTGAAGGACGAGGAAAACAAAAGAAAGGCGACAATTTTATTTTGAATTTAACAGAAGACGTGCAAATATAATCTTCGTTGCTATGATAAAGGAGGAGGATGTAAAAACAAAAGAAAAACGATATGACGATGCAAATTCATACAAGTAAACGACGAATGGCTCCTTCTATTGCGATGAAGCGATCGCTACGCAATTTAATAAAGCTACGAAATTTAAAATAAGTTTAATAAAAGAATATATTTAAAAATATTGACATTCATAAAATTAATTATTATAAAAATATACTATTAATAAATAAAATAACTGTTAATGTTGACATAAATGTATAATTTGACTCAATTAAATGATCTGGGAATACAAAGCGAAAGGTACAAAAAAAACACAACTCTCACTGCATCGAACAAATGTAAGGAAATTAAATAATTTAAATTTAAATAAATATTGTTTAATTATCGAAAAGAAATTAAATAATAAAAAATGCGAAATCGAGTAAAGCCTTACGAGGAGAACCAGAAAAAAATATTTCACAGTTAAGTATCGATGCATCCCGACCCCACATTCTATTGTTTCTAAAAATGCATAAAATTAAATATAGCTTATTTCTAAGTTTTTATTCATTTTAAATAAATTAAATTTTAAACCGTAAATTATAGGTCTTTGTAAAAACATGAAGCTGAATTTAACTTTAA
Source organism: Sympetrum striolatum (assembly GCA_947579665.1). NCBI lineage: Eukaryota > Metazoa > Arthropoda > Insecta > Odonata > Libellulidae > Sympetrum > Sympetrum striolatum. Next base: position 19,933,746 of record OX388342.1, on the reverse strand, counting down.
TGGTTTTATTACCATAAAATGTCGGCTCTTCTTCCCAATAATACATGTCTCCCATACACCCGTTATGAGTTCGACAATCAACGTCGTCGTTAGGGAATTGTTTACGCTCACAAAATAAATGCATATCTTCCGTCATTTTCGTCTGAATTCTCTCAATCTCGGCTCGAATACGATATTCCACGACCAACACAAGAATCTTCGTTCAATTTCCTTTCTTTTGGTGTTCGTCTCGATTTCGTACGACCAATATTTCCGATTAAATTCTTCGAAAGAAAAAATGTCTGCAATCGATCAAAACGAACCCTACGTGCATTTCTTATGGGAGAGACGATTCGACACGTCCAGAGTCGAACCAAGGATACTCTTGACAGACAAATATCAATATGTAATGCTCCAATTATTCCCTATAATTTATAATCCTATGTTGCATGAAATTAATGTTCAAAAATTTATACCTACGGGAGTAACAGACATCGGATGCATAAATATACATACGAATGAGATTATAACACAAGAAACAGAGTCCAAAAATCAAATCGGGGCAAAGAAGAACTGCAAATAAAAGACGACGCCATTGCTGACCAAGAAACCGGAATAGAATGAAAAGCTAAAATAGATCCGGGAAAGCCGGAATGTAATATGGAGATAAGCTTTCAATAGCTTATTAAATTGGGATTATTTTCGTGAAAACGCGTCTTATCCGCATTTATATAGCGAAGGACTTTCTGAAACAGCCCGTCGCATGGTTACCAAAACTGCCGTCACAGCGAAGTTCGGTCGCGTTTGGCTAGCAGATGACGAAGAACGGGAAACTGAATAGAGTCGTAAGAGAAATGAATATTAAACAGTTAAATTGTGAAGCATCCCCATACGATATTGGTTTCCTCCTTATTCGATTTTAATTTTACGTCATAATTTGATTTTTATTTATTTTAAATATAATAAATTTTAAACCGAAATTATAAAAGGTTATTTGCAAAAATATTTATATAAATGGGTTTCGACTTCCAAAGTTAACTAGAGGTTTTATCGCCGTAAAATGTCGGCTTTTCTATTATCTTTCACATTAATTTTCGCACCTTCGTCGTTAGAGAATCGTTTACAGTCACAAAATTACACGGAACTTTGGTCAGTTTTCTTTGATTTCTCTCTAAATGCTATATTTTCCGTCAAAAATAAGAATCTCAATTCAATATTCCTTCTTTTCGTCGCTCATCTTAATTTCGTACGACAAATATTTCTGATGTAATTCTGCGAAAGAAGAGTTGGATAAGGAAAGAGGAATGGTGTCTTACGAATCCGCAGCATAAATGCTTCAAGGTTATTCTTTCTCCGCAATGATAGATGGAAATAAGGCAGATTTTTGATAAAATATACCCTTTTTAACTTCAGTTTTATTTAATTTCCCCTTTCAAACCTGGATTTGGGATACTTTATACAAATTGAAAGCAAAATATATTAAACTAAAGCGTAGGCATCTGTGGGCGGCTTTGGTGTGCTGGAATTTGTCAAAGGTTTTGAATATTAAGTCGGGGGCGCAGAAAATTTTGAAAAAAATGCCCCGGAAAAGCGAATTTTTGTTCAAAAAACGGAGGAAATCTGGGGATTTTGTTCGGAATAATCGGTTTCTTTCGCTCCGATTTGTTTTGATACATCGAGCACACCTTTGGAACCGTTTAGAAGAACAAGTAAAATGTTGTCAACGCAAATTTCGACATCATATCGAGAGCGTCGTAAAAGTAGAAAAAGTATTGAAAATATTCTTAAGATCCGCTGCAATTTCTCCGTCCGGCATCGAATCCTGGTGATGATTTCTATGCAGAACAATAGAAGATTCCAGCTACGCATGAAAAGTTAGCAGAAATATTGCCTGCAACTGCCTCCAACGATACATTCCTTAGGTGAGTAATTGAAATGTCCTCTGGCATCGATCCCAGAAACATCATGGTCTTATCTAATATTTTTCCTTAAACCGGATCTTAATATACATCTTCTATCTAAGTAATCTTCAACTTCCTATTATTTCGATAAGAGCATCAAAATAAATAATGAAAACTACCTTTATGAATTTTAAATGGGGGATATATTTACCGCCTGGCATCGAACCCGGGTCTTTCTGGTAATACTTTCTATGCAGCACAACAGAAGATTCTTGAATATGTGTGAATGTGCAAGCAAAAATATTGGCTGCAACTGCCTCACACGATGTCCTACTTTTCCCTTATATTCATTATGAGAGAAATGTTAATGTGCTCTGGCATCGAACCCAGGAACAGCATGCTCTTATCATTTTTTCTTAAACCAACTCTGAATGTTCATCTTCCGTCTGAGCAGGAACTTCCTATCATTTCGATAAGTGCGTCAAAAAAAATAATGAAAAACTTCCAATATGTATTTTAAAGGGCAGATATTTGCATCGTCGTAGCATCGAACCCAGGAATTTTTGCGTAAAATTCATTTATGTTTTCGATATATCATGACCATATATATAGGCTCCTTGAGTTTCGATTCTCTACCTATCCGGGAAGTATTTTTAAAAATTCCCGAAAATCAAAGCAATGCATTTAAACGAGAAAAATCGGGACTTTGGGGCCCTCTAGAGTCGAACCCACGATAATGAGGTTCAAAATCGCATTAATTCTGGTAAACGTGGTAAAAATGCGGTACTTTTGGTTGAAATTGTGGCAATGAAAGATTTCTCTATTGGGAACGAAACTGCTCGTTTTGGTGGCTAGTCTAATAATTTTGCGGTAAATGACATCGTATTCACGAATTGCATTTTTGGTAGAGTTAAAGGCGATGGGGGAGGCATGTAAAATGATTGGAAGTACATTGGAATTAATGAGACGGATTTTATCTTTCGTGAGAAGTAGAAAAAAGCGGAAATAAATGGTTTTTTAATTTAGTAATTTCTAGTTTAATGAACGATCTAAAATCACGCCTAAGAACTACTTTGACGTCACAGTATTTGATGGATGGGTTTATCAGAGGTTCTGTGCCGCTTGTTATTTACAAGGTGCACTCTTAGCGGGATTAGTTTGGTGGGGGATATTTGAAGCTTGGAAGAATGAAACCGGGCGGGAGTTGATGATGATGATATTCGAAGAATTCTCCAAAGCAGGAGAGAATGGCCTGTATATCCTCGGATCGGCGGGGTTTCTACGAGGCATAGGGATGGTCTAAATGTCGTCTTTTCTTAGCTGAGAGGGGATTTCGGAGGTGTCACGGAGTTGTTTATCGACTTCCCGAATGGAATTGTCCGAATAGTTGAGTAGCGCGAATTTTAGATTCAAAACTTTATTTTTCCGATTTTTAATTTCCGATTTTAAGTCCCTCTAGAGACTCTTATTACTCCCGAAAACAGATAATAATCGGTAAATCTTCCACTTCCTGTTTTACATGTTTCTATCCTTGATTTTTCTGCGTATCGCATTAGGAATTCTGGAGTGGAATGCGTCCTGTGGAACGTTTTGAAGATTGCGCGTGGCGCAGTTGCGGGCGGCGGAAGACGAGTTGTATTTGGGCGTCAAATTGGCTTCGATTGTGGGGACTTCCAAAGACGGAATGAGACGAATGCGAAATGAAGAGAGAAAACTCTTCCAAGTCGAAATAAATAAGCGGAGGCTGAGAGAGGAAGGTCGATAATGATCAGGAAGATGATAAGAAGATAGAGACGGACGGGTTAAGATCGAGGTGTTTTCTAATTGCGAAATCAAGGAGATCCATCGATTGTTGGCCATGATGAGTATGTTCCTGTGGGGATTATGTTTATTATCATCGCCAGAGACTGCGATCTCTATACTTATAAGGATTTTTTAAAGAGACCAAAATGAAGACCAATTCCTATTTTATAGCTATCGCGTACGTATTACGTTTGGCGTAAATATATGAACGTAATGACATCTCGTTCGTCATCGAATGCACGCATCCTAGACACGAATAGACGTGATGAGCGTCCACACCGAAAAAATACTTCGAGGATCGTTTTCACAGTTCGGCCGAAAAATCGATCTGTATTTCTCGCTCGAAGTTTTAAACTTCCTTCTTAAAAACTGCACCTAACGCTCCGGAATTGATTATTGCGGAAGGGAGATGATGTTTCATTTAACATTCGATAAGAATATCTGGGATTTTATCGCCGCCGAGCGAGACAATGATGGTTTTTCGGAAATACAAATTTGATTAAAAATTGATATTAGGAATACGATCGTACGGCGTGCGTACGTAAAATGCTATTGATGTGGTTTTGAACGAGCCTGCACGATTCTGACTGAAATATTTGAGTCGACGTGTTAAAAAGGCGATCGAAAACTCAAAGTTCTTAAACGCAGAATAACAAAGCTCGTTCATTTCGCGCTCTTACAGAAAAAATCCACCACCAAACCACGGTAATGTGAGGCGCGTTATTTCTTTCATTTGTTTTCCTCGGCGAAGGAGCCTCTTTGATTGGAGTTCCGAGCCTCTTCGATTCATTTTATTCACGTCAATTTGAATAACATTGCAACTGCGCTTTGCGAAAAATTCTGAATATCGGCGGCGACGAATATTATTGAGAAATAAACGAAATTGGGCACAGACACTCACCATTATAGAAAGAGCCTCCATTCCTAGGATGACGATTCGCTGGGTCCAGGTCACTCCAACGCCGTCTTCGAATCACTTTCACAATAATCCTTGCGAGAGTTGTCGTTCGGTGAAGCACGTAACGAATGGCGAACGGGTGAATCGCTGAAAAGGCAATGACATTGAACACGCCGCGGGAAAACAAGGCGCAACCCGTGCGAACTCCGAGAGCTTTAAAACGAAACTGAAATCCCTTTCCTCGGAAAGAGGGCGAGCGAAGGCCACCCTACGTGTTAGGTTCTCTGCTTAGCCGTCGCGTGTACGACGGCAGGAGTAATTCGTCCACAGAATAAAAACGCACCATTTAGAGCTACGAGGAAGATGTCGTTTCAAACAAATAGACGAAATACGCCATTCCAAATATTTTCAGGCGGATTACGACCAGTCCCCCTGACGACCGTTGCAATTGCTAAATCCCTGTATAGTGGGATTTTAGTCGCGTATACCAAAGGGTCATTACTTGAAATAATTTTACCTCTATATTAAGCCGTATTTCCAGTGAATTATACAACTTGGCGTATGTAGCTCATTCGTAGCGTGAACATTTATACAAGATATACAAACATATACAAGATATTTATTGAATTGACATCGATGGAGAGACCGTGATGTCAAGAGAACGTGAATAGCAATGATGTTAATGAGCATGAGAAGACTAAAAAAACGTAAATCGAAACTTTGATTCGTCATCACTCCGCCATTAATCGTAAGCTAAACTATAGATCAAAGTTCCACAATTTTCGTTCGTAATTGGCACGAACACATGGAATTTCTTGGGTCATTGTTGGCACAACTGATGGCATACTGTATTGCACGGAGCAGCAAAGTTTCCACACACTGTTTGAACCGAGAGTGTTTCGCGCGGTACCTCTGGAACATCACGATCGCAGCGCCGCACGGCGCAGGTCGTACTTAAAAGCTCGCTGAGGACGCTCAGCCTTGCCATGTAAACAAACTCATAGATACGAACTTCATCGTTATTTCCAAGAGCAATAAATAACGGCACCTAACAATTGTGATTGAATAACTACTTTGAAACGCCTGTCTCAAATTCCACATCAACTTCCTAACAAATTTTTGAAGGAATGCAGTAATCGTGTTGAACGAAACGAGAAATGGTACGAACGAAAACGACATTTTAACGTAAATACGTAGCAATACCATGATTTATGCATATTTCTTTTCAGAAGGGATGAGATGCTTTGATTTTGATGGTTGCATCATTCTGTTCTATTTTCGCTTCGTGTCCAACTGAGCAATGACCCACGGAAATACGCGTTACCTCTTCAAACGGAAGATAAGGGACAAAGGACAGCTTTTAGATTAGCACAGAGCTCGTAAACGGATTTGTACACTCTTTTTAATGCTTACTACGCTTGCAGACCGATTCGCGTTCAAGTCGTATTAATTTGATGCATCTTATCACGGAATGCGACAGAAGGATCACACGCAAAAGTGATCACGTTCGTTAATACTAATCACAGAGCAGTGATGGTCGGAAGCACAGCTCCTCTTGGGCTATCCGAACAGCCCGAATGTTAAATGACGGTGTGGTAATTAATGGAATCGGTCGCGGGAAGCATTGTTGGGAATGCCTTAGTTGAGCGGCGGCTGCCAACAATGGTCCCTACTTCGTTATGCTCGCGAGGGACATTGTTGTTGACTTCCCCTAAAAATATGCATAAGTTAAGGCTTTTGTCATAAACTATGGATCATCTATAACATGTAGATGCTTCTCCGGATTCATTCATATATATCTATTATATATAGATGCTTCTCCGTATTCATTACTACATGTAGGGCTTCAAATCCTACTGATTGACACAAATTCCTGGGCATTTTTAATCAAGCTAGAAGGCTGAAATTTTCAGAAAAGATTCATAATTGACAGTCGAGTCAGGAAAAAATCGAAAATTCCCAGATTTTGACCTAGGATTGAGCTCAGAGACGATTATATTTTTAATGTACCCTCCTGGCCAAAATTAACGCAGCACCTCCCTAGCGATCCTTACGGCCGTTGCTGCGTTAATTTTGGCCAGGAGTGTACTTAAACGGGGAAAACGAAAAATGGCCATGCAGAGCAAATTTCTTTCGTTAATTAAAATATGAAAATTAATCGTAAAGCAATGGAACTTGGTCTGTATTACGTCAAAAGATTAAAATTTACTTTTCTTGCGACCAATTGTAACATTCCTGCAAGAAATTTGCAAAATTTTAGTTTGAACGCCAATTTATTACGTTTTTTTCTTCTCTTTTCGAAGATTAAATTTATGACAACTACCATTGTTTAATTCGAAAACAAATTTGTTTACGATCCTAATTTCATACGTCGTGATGAAGGTTTCGATGCATTTTGAATTTTTTTTATTGTTTCTTTCGATATATGTTATTACTGAATGTTGAAAAGTGTAACTTTCATCAAAATGGAAAGCGGATACCTGCACGGTCAATGAATTATTCGTGAATACATACTTTGATAACATAAGTTTATGTAGTGAATACGAGACCATTTATCAACGAAGATAATCGGAAAAGTCATGTAAGTAATGAGATTATTTGAGAATGAAGTACACTGATATTAATATAAATTAATAAATAGGGATATTATTGTAAATTAAAGGGTTTAACGACAATCTTTAGAAATAACATAACTGCAAGCAATACGAATCATTATTTAAACGAACACTATAGTTAAGTAATATATATTATATTTTATATCTCACATAACCAAATACATTTATCATTTACTGAGCTAAGAAGTTCCATGTATGTTTCACTTTCGTAATATATATGTTGTGATATATTATCACCGAAAAGCTCATACCGGCAACCAAACCCATTGCTGCCCACTTTTCTTGAAGGACCATGTTATCATTGAATATCAAGAAATTGTAACTTTCATCTTAGTGACCAACAAATGTCTACTCAGGAAAAACATGGTATCATTTAACGATGTTAGGATATCGTTGTTCTACGTATACGGTGGATTGCTTTTCGTGTGTATGAGTTTCTGTGCTTTTTATAATATGCCTATTATGTTTCTTCTTTCTATTTAAATTACATATAATTATTCTGTCATCCTCTCCAAAGAGAATTTAAAATTAAGTTCTTTTTCTACGTTTTTTCAATTAATACATAGAACACAATTAGTACGTAGTATATTACGTAATTCAACTTTCATCAAAATGAAAAACAAAAATCTACACATATAATAAACTGATTTCCTTGAACGACCTTCTGATTACGTTGTTCTACGCTGGATTATTCTTGGTTAGTAAAAACAATTTTTGCATACATAATTATATGAATATTATTTTCCCATATTCTCCAGACGGGCTTTAGAATAAAGTTCTTTTTTTACGTTTTTTAAACTATTTACGGTACCTATTGTCTATTTGTTTATTTAATTAGAAACGGAGCTCATTGTCGTGGTAGACGCCATTTAATGAATATAGGATTATTTTGTAGTTTGTCTCGCACTGAACCGAATACTACACAGGATATCGTCTATTTATTTTCCCCATTTTTATCTTATGCAGATTTTGACATGTTTTCACATTGCCAGCTGTATGTCGCGCTAGGAAGAGTACGTTCCTCAGAAAATATCAGGGTGTTAGTGTCACCAGAAAGGATATTTGATAATATTCCGCACGCCGTCAATATTGTCCTCATCATCATATGGTGATCTGCCCGGAAGCCGGCGCCGCGGCCATAGGACTCAATTGGAGTATGTCTTGCACTAAACCGAGTACATACCACAGGTAACCAATCGGCTATCGATTTCTCGAATTTTTATTTTATGCAGATTTTTATTCTAACTTTACTTTGGCTTATTCCCTTAATTTAACTTTACGAATGTGTATTCATTAAGAACTCAACTCCAAAACTCCCGTATCAAATGAACGTGAAAGGCCTTCAAAGTACTTATTATATTATTTGATCAATATAGATCTTAGATTTAAAATTAAGTATAATAAGGACAATGGCATACTTAAAAAAACACAAATAAAGCGTATAGACCCATAACTCAGGGTAATATCCCTTAATGATTTGCTTTGCTTGCAAACGGCAAGCAACCATTTACTAGTTCATATATATAGCTATATAGGTATTTAGAGTTTGTTAATAGCGCGGGCTTTATTGAAGCTAAGAAAACAGCCAAACAGAGGAACTATGACAGTTGAATTGAAATCAGTTTTGGGGGATTCTTCGGGGCACAAGTAGAGGTCTGCATGGGCCGAAAATTTCAACCCAAGCCCGGCCCGGCCCGTCCGTTGTTGAGCCCGAGCCCGGCCCGGCCCGAACGTAGGAAAACATGTTGGAGCCCGAGCCCGGCCCGGCCCGAACGTAAAAACAGTACATTTATTACACTTCTTCAGCAATTTCGCGAATCCCGGCTAATCGGATTTTTCCGGTTAGGGAATGGTCGTCTGAGTATGTAGTGTGTGTGTGAGAGAGAGGGAGAGATACTAATAAAAATGCAAAAAAGGAATAAAATTGATAAAAAGGGGTTAATTGGAAGAATAGCCTTCATTGGCTAAAATTCGCCCTTAAAAGATAAAAGACGGCATTATTATTATTGTTACATTGTAGTAATTTACATTGTATGATAAAGCTGGCGGTCGTACAAAGACTCCGTCATATGCTACTTACATAATATACACTTATCTGAATGATTAAATGCCTAGTAGAAGCATTTCGGTTAATAGTTTCTCTGTTTCTACTCATTAACTAAAATTCCAATATTAGAAGCATAGGTACATTGCTATAAATAAGGTTAGGTTGCTAATGACGCTTTAAAATATTTTTCTCCCATCTATCGGGTTGATCTGTTCTATCTATTCTAATGGTGAAAACATTAACTATTGATTTAAAAATCACTTTGGTTTTCCATGAGAATATTTTTGTCTACAACCTCAAACTTTCCCGGAATGTTTTATTTATTTCATCGCTGTTCTCGCAATTCAAATAGAAAGCAATATTCCACGACTGCAATAAAAGTATTCATTCAATTTCCTTTTCTTTTGGTACTTGTCGCGACTTCGTGCGACTTCTTTTACTAATTTCATTTTGCGAAAGAATCAAACCCTACATGCGATAAAAATGAGATTTACGTGCAAACGCTATGGAAATTAATTCATGGGCCCAGGCCCGGCCCGAGCCCGATAGACTGCCTGCTTACGTAGCCCGAGCCCGGCCCGGGCCCGATAGACGCACGAGACGCACACACCCTAACTGGACCACTGACGCGGACTGAATGGGCGTGTCCACACGGGGGATCTCTCAGGAGACCTCCCGCGGGATCAAACGCTGCTTGCCAGCGCCCTGTCAGCGGGTCTGGCCCTGGTGTGGGAGAGCGGGCGCGCTCCAGACGGTTGCCACGCGAGTATGAGCGGCCACGTGGCGCGGTGGGGGTTGCGACCCGGTGAAGAAGATCGCGGGTGATCGTGGTTAGCTGCGCTAGGGCCAGGCGTAGGGCAGCAAGCTCAGCGGCGACCTGATCCGACGGCTGACGCGGCGAAACGTCGGCCTGGAAGCGAGGCGGCCATGACCGAGGGGCCCATATTGTGCACCTCATCTGCGACGGCGGCGAGCTCCTCCAGGGTCTGGTGCTTGATGAGTAGTAACATCTTGCGCGTCTGCAGCGGCAGTAGGTCAAACCATTTCACTCGAAGAACGTCGTCGCCGACGCGGGTGCCAGCCAAGGATCGCATGTGTCTGAGCAATTGGGAGGGGCGTCGGTCTCCGAGTTCGACGCCCGTGAGCAGTTGGTGAAACTGGGCGTCCGGAGAGTCCGTGAGGCGTGCGAGAATATCAGTTTTAATGGACGAATATCGGTTGGTCGCGGGAGGCGAGTGGATGATGTCGGAGACGCCCGCGATTGTATCCAGATCGAGGTTGGCCACTATCAGGTGATACCGGGCGGCGTCGCCGGTCACTTTATGCACCTGAAATTGAGACTCCACTTGCAGGAACCACAGGTCTGGGCTGGCTGGCCAGAAGGGCGGGAGCCGACAGCGTCCGACGGCGGTCACTTCGGGGGGGAGCGTAGAGGGCGTTAAAATATGAAAAAAAATATTTAACCGAAAATATACGACAATTAGGATCTATACGGAATCATGGTGTACGCATTGTACGTCCCTACGGATAATCCCCTTTCATCCGTCAGAGAGTAAGCGTTCGGTCCGACACAGCTCGAAATTTCGTACGGACCGGAAAACAAATGAAAAAATCTGATGTGGCCAGCACATGACTTTCTCCATACATAAGATGTAAATATTTATCTACGACAGTAATTTCGAACTCTATATTCCATCTAAACTTGGAAGATGAGTGATTAATTTATATCATATTATCTTTTACGTCACAGACATTATAGATAATGTTTTTTGGGACATGATCGATGAAAAACGATGAAATTGGCCTTTCGCCTATAGAGCCCAGAGCGCCCACAAAGTACAGAATCAGCAACTTCCGGTTTATCAGTATTTCATGAATAACTCCTAAACAATCAGTGATACAAACATATGTTTCAAGCAAAAGTTATAGTAAATTATATTTTCTAAAACTTTTAGTGTTAATACTATATACCTAAATATCATATTTATGGAGATATTTTGAAAACCAGAAATGAGCTTTGAAGAATGAAGCTCAACTTCCGGTTAACCGATTTACTCCAAAAACTAATCAACTCTAAAAACACCAACCAAAGTACTATATATGAAATTTGGTTTTCATACAACAAATGGTTTTCATGTTAGAGCACCCACAAAGTACATAACAGCTACTTCAGGTTTATCGGTTTTTTACGAATAACTCCTAATCAATCGGTGATACACAAATATGTTAAATACAAAAGTTATAGTAAAATACATTTTCTAAAACTTTTAAAAGTAATACAATATACTCATATATCATATTTATGGAGATATTTTGAAAACCGGAAATCAGCTTTGATGAATGAAGCTCGACTTCCGGTGTACTGATTTACTCCAAAAACTAATCAACTCTGACAGCACACACCACAGTACTAAACATAAAGTTTGGTATTGATACGACCAATAGTTTTTACGCTAGACCGCGCACAAGCACACACACACACACACACACACACGCGCGCGCGCACACACACACACACACACACACACACATACACACAGACATGATTCCGAAAATAGTCAAAACGTGTTCTAGGGTCCCCAAAACATGTATTTCCGTTGAAATCTCGAAGTCGAATTTTTTCATGAAAGTAAAAACTTGTGAAATAGCCCAAGTTTGGTGTCGGACACCTTTGGCGTCCGCAAAAGGATTAAGTCACCGATTTTGAATTTGGAATGGATTATTTTCTGGCATTCCTTTCTCCTTTGGCCGGCCCTTTTTAAGTTGCGGGTGGCGAAGCGCACAATCGCATCTTTACCGAGTGTGCCGTCATCCGGGACGATTAGGCCGTCAGGGAAACGATTCGGGGGTTTGCGACCGAAATGTGCTTCGGTTGGATCCAACAGAGACGAATCCTGCACCACTTCATTGAACCACCGGTTTACAAACGGCAGCACTTCAGCCCAACTTTTATGCTCCCCGCTACAGCATACGCGAAACACGCGAGACAGTGCCTTCATGTATCTTTCGCTCGGATTAGATTGAGGATGGCGAATGGACGAGTATATGGGTTGTACCCCAAGCTGACCTAATTCGCCTTTCCATTTCTCACTGGTAAACATTGTACTATGGTCTGACAAGATTGCGGAGGGCCGTCCGCATAACGGAAAAAATTTGTTCTTTAAACAATCTAAGCAATTCTTAGCCTTGGGTTTGTTTAAGGGATAAACTTGAATAAATTTTGAAAATACATCCATGCATACGAAGACGTAACGGTTCCCACCCTTCGATTTAGGTAGAGGCCCATAGATATCGACAGCAACAAGTTGATTTGGACCATCGGGAATAATGTTGGCCATGGGGCCCTGAAAGTTCCTCGACAGGTATTTAGTCCTTTGACAAATATCGCATTTTGCCACCTGTCGTTTGACTTCTCTATCCATATTCGGCCAATAGTATCTATTTTTAACAATTGCGGCGGTTTTCGCGCCGCCAAAATGGGCGTGAAGATGGTGCGCATACGGCGTGAAGATGGTGCGCATACGTCACGACGCTTTCCCTCACTCCCTGCGGTAACCAAACCCGATATCGAACTTGACCGTCAGAGGTCTGATTTTTTAAAAATAAAATCCCACTCCTTAGTGTGGCGGAGTCCGCTAACTTGGCTATACGATTGCGCGAATTATCGTGTGGTATTCTCCTACCACTATGAAAATCCACAATTGGTCGCAGATTTGGATCGTCATATTGCATTTGGGCTAAATTGTCGAACTCATTCTCGGGAAATGGTGCTAATTGCAAGTCAATCGCAGTCATCTGATATTGTCCGGGTAACCGAACTCCTTCGTTCGATTGTTCTGGAGGGCATCTACTTAGCCAATCTGCTACGGGGTTTTCCTTTCCGGGACAATATTCGACGGAATAATTATATTCTTGGAGCAAAAGTGCCCATCTCGTTAGTCGACTATTATTGAAATGACATTTAGTCAAAAATGTTAATGCTTTATGATCGGTCGAAATGACAACATCTCTCCCTAAGAGTAAAGTCCTAAATTTCAATAATGCCCATACGACCGCGAGAGCTTCTTCCTCAGTCGTCGAGTACGCCACTTCGGGGCCTTTCAAGGACCGACTGGCGAATGAAATTACACTATGACTGTTGTCATCATTCTTTTGAAAAATTACGGCACCTAAACCTAAGTCGCTACTATCGGTTTGCACGAACATCGTTTTAGAGAAATTGGGGAATTTAAGAATCACCGTTTCTAAAAAGCGTCTTTTAATTTTTTGGAAGACTTCGCGGTGTTCCTCCCCCCATTTCCATGGAGTGCCCTTTTTAGTAGGCGAAGCAAAGGAAGCGTTAAGTAGGCATATTTTTCAACGAATTTTGTATAGAAGTTGCAGAGGCCCAAAAATCCCCTAAGCTGCCTTATATTAGAAGGGGGCCGAGCCTTCTGTATGGCCTTTATCTTATCGGGATCCGACCTGATGCCTTTTTTAGAAATTATGTGTCCCAGAAATTTTATTTCACGACAGCAAAATTGGGACTTAGAGAGATTTAATGAAATGTTTACCTCCGTAAGTTTACGAAAAAGAATATCTAAATGTCTCAAGTGTTCCTGAAATCTTGAGGATGCGACGAGTATATCATCGACATAAATTGTGAGACTATGGTGAAGATCTGGACCAATAATATTACACAAACATCGCATCAACGCGGCACAACTGTTCTTTAAACCAAATGCAGCGCGTTGAAAACGTAACTACAAGAATTGTAAATGAAACCGGTGTACTTTTGATCCTCAGGGTGTAATTCCATTTGTAAATACGAGGCGGTGAAATCAATACACGTGAAATAATTGGCTTCGCGAAAATTTAGCAATATCTCGTCAATCCTAGGAGGAACGTCATTTTCAAGAATAGTAACGCTATTCAAGCGTCTGGCGTCCAAGCAAAGGCGCACGCCGCCATCCTTTTTTTTAACGACCAAAAGTGGATTAATGTACGCAGTCTTTTCCTTGCGAATTATTCCATACGGGATCATTTCTTCAATTTTTTCTTGCACCTTTTGCCGATAAGCAAATGAAATGGGGTAGGATTTTTGTGCAAACGGACGATCATCTGAGAGCTTTAGCCTATGGAGGAACCCCTTTATACGGTTCGGAGTCGATGAAAAAAGCGATTTGTACCTTATCAAAAGTTGATGTAACGCATTTTTTTACCGTCTAACTGATTTGAGCATTTTATCGCGTTTTCAATCTCGTCTACCTCGATTTTGCTCTCGATGACCAACATACTCGTTACGTTAAATGTCTTTTTATTCTCAAAAGGGATCGATAAAACGGCAGACCCGGAACACCGAATCTGTACCATATTTTCCTCAAAATCAATAATTATCTTATTGTCAATCAGAAAGTCAATTCCTAATATAATCGGTTTGATTGAATTCTTTATTACTAGGCACACTACCTCGAATTCTTTTTCCTTCGATTTGTACGGTAAGAAGTACCTGTTGGGTGATGGGTAATGTTATGCGGTTGTCCGCACAAACTATTCGGGAACGATTTAAGGTGAAGGAAGGGATTGCCCCCCTGTTCTTTAAGTCTTTTAAAAATTGATCTGAAACGGCCGAGATTTCACCTCCCGTATCTAATAACGCCTTTAGCCTTTCGTCGCGTGCTTTCCCGATGGCCCCGCTGCATTTTTGCGCTTCGGAAAGTTCCTCACGGGAATGCTCTAATGCGTCCGTCCCAGCCTTTAGATTACCCACCTCGGACTTAACTAACGCACGGCATTCTTCCCGTACACCCTTAACTTTTGCTGTAATCTCCTGATTAAGTCTCGCGTTAGTCGTTTCTATCTCCTTATGAAGCGAGAATACATCACTTTTTATTTCTTTACGCAGGCTTTCTTTAGATTCGTTTATACTTTTCAATTCTTTACACAGGTTTTCATTAAATTCTTTTATACTTTTTAATTCCCGAAGGATTAAGGACAACGGATCATCCGCGGTTTCTTGACTGACTCTAGTTTGGGGCGTCTCGCGCTCGGTGTCGTCTTCCGTACGAGCTGTATTTGACCTTCGTTCTGTCTCGGGCGTTTCTAACAGCATTCTGCCGAAGGCGTTTGCTAGACCCTCATTTTCCGAATCGCTAGCGTCACCCGAGACCTCCCGATATTGGCGAAAAGCAGCTGATTGCTTGTCCATCTCGTCCATTGCCAATACCCAAAACTAAACGTCACGAAATATAAAATTAGGATTGTCGAAAATCGCGAATAAAAAAAATGGAATTCGAGATACCTTAAAACATGAAATAATTAACATTTCGCGTGAATAACGTGAATTCATTCGGGCCGCGCGTTCTTGAGCGCCATTTGTGGTGGATCACCGGTATTTACGGCGTTTCACCCAATACGATCAGAGGTTCGTAATTATTTTCATTGCCGGGGCGCCATACGAAACATCTGCTGCCGACCAGCCTCAGTCGAAGGAATGAGAAGGGATTATAATAATAATAATAATAATAAAACGGCTTTATTCGGGCGAGATTGAGACTAAAAGTCTCCTCTTCCATCTAACCCATTATTACGTAGTCCACCTCGTCGTGTTTACCTTTTAGCCCGCGACCACGTATTACACACGCTTTGTCGAAAGAAACGCAAGGAAAGGAAATTCGCGTTGCAGAGATACACTGAATAATCCGATTATTTTTACATCAAATTTATTGTAAATAAAAATACTGATTTGAGAAACGGAAAAAATACTTTGTACAAAAAAGAAATATCATGGACGGAAAAATAATAACTTAAACCTAAATACTTAATGCTAATGACGGATGGAAGATGATCAGACGTAATGAAACATATATGGGATGATCAATAAAGACACGAAATAGGAATACAAAAAATTACAGAATGGGCTGCTTTACAATGACCAGTTTGAATGCAGCACGGTCGAACGTTTAGTTCCTTCGCTGACGAGAGGGAGTTCAAAATCAAATGGAATTGAAGAACTGAATCTTAATTTGTGGACGGTCGTGAGGTTCGGGAATTGCACTTCCACAAGAGGATTTTAGGGGGGAATACACAAGGAAGCGTGAGTTCTTGGAGGAATTCTGGGGGAATCCGGGTATTTACGATACCATGGCAGACTCTTATTGTCTGCCGAAGGATTCCAACTGGATTCTCGTTTCCACCAAGTCCTTCCTCACTGCTCACGCTCAACCGGATCGCTCTCCCGGTGCCTGCGCCCTCGTCCCTTTCTTCCTCCTTCCGTGGGTTCCGTGCTGCTTGCTCCGCCGCATCTATCGGCCAAAAATACCTTCCGCTCACAACAGTCCTATCAGTTCTTCCCTTCTTTCACTCGGTCAGGGGTTTTCATCCCCGAATTCCCTTTCGGGCACTTCACAAAACAAAAAACAAAAAATACATGAAAACCTTCGTCCGATCATTCAGTGTTCTGCGCTAACGCGCAAAATAAGCGCGTACCATCACTATATATATATATATATATATATCTATTATATATAGATGCTTCTCCGGATTCATTCATATATCATATATATATTCATATATTCATATATATATATATATAGAGAGGATACAAAGTCACAGGCTAAACCACTAGCGTCAATGGCTTGAAATTTTTACGAAATATTGGCCATAACGTATAACCTCCAGAAAAATTGCGATTTTGAACCTGAGTGTCATGGGTTCGATTCTAGAGGGCCCCAAAGTCCCGATTTTTCCCGTTTAAATGCATTGCTTTGATTTTCGGGAATTAAAAAAAAATACTTTCCGGATAGGTAGAGAATCAAAACTCAAGGAGCCTATATATATGGTCATCATCTATCGAAAACATAAATGAGTTTTACGGAAAATATCCTGGGTTCGATGCTAGGTTGGGGCAAAAATCGGCCGTTTAAAATGCATTGTGGCGATTTTTAAGATTTTTTTTGGACCCCTTCCCGATGGCATGGAAACTTGAAATTTGGCATGGGGTTAGAAATCATAAATATATTTCATAATAAAATTTTTTGTATTCGCTTATGGTCCTTGGTTCGATCCCAGAGGGTCATTTGCACTCCACAACGCATTTCTTATGGGGATAACGGAAACAATTTTTAGGTACTTCCTGGCATGCTATCGACTTAAAACTAAGCATGATAGAAGAACCAGTCTTAACAAATCAAACTATGCATTCATAGCTATCAATGTGTCCTGGGTTCGACACCAGGTGTCTCTGCAATCAGAAGTTGATCCGATTTTTAGGAATTATTTTGAAACCTTTCCTAATAATATAGAAACTTGAAATTTGGCATATGGATTGAGATCAATAATAACTTTCAGAAACATTTTTTAAATTTCCAAGATCGTCCTTGGTTCGAGTCCCGAGAGCCATTTACATTCGTGAACATTAGAGCGTCTTTTGAGGCAGTTGTAGCCAATATTTCTGCTTGAATTTTCACACATAGTTAGAGATGGTGATCTTCTATTGTGTTTCATAGTAGGTTTTCCAGTTAGACCCGGGTTCGATTCCAGACGATGAAATTTCAGCGAATTTTAAGAAAAAATTAAATCCTTTTTTTTTTCTTATGAGGACCGTCCCGATGTGATGCCGATATGAAATTAGTATTGCCGATCTGCTTGCAGTATGCAAGCTACATTTTACTCGTATATATATATATATATATATACGAGGAAAATGAAGCTTGCATACTGCAAGCAGATCGACAACAATAATTTCATATCGGTATCATATTGGGACGGTCCTCAAAGAGAAAAAAAAGGATTAAAAATTTTCTTTAAAATTCGCTGCAACTTAATCATCTGGCATCGAACCCGTTTCTTTCAAGTCATACTTACTAACAAGAGTAAGTAAGAGCACAACAGGACATCACGATCTCTAACTATGTGTGTAATTTTAAGCAGAAACATTGGCTTCAACTGCCTCAAACGACATCCTACTTTTCACATATATTCCTAATGTGAGAGATTGTAATCTGCTCTGGCATCGAACCCAGGAACAGCATGGTCTTATGTAATTTTTTTTCTTAAACAGAGTCTTAATAAACATCCTCTATCGAAGCAAGAACCTCCTATCATTTCGATAAGTGCATCAAAATAAATAATGATAACTACCTCAATGTATTTTAAATGGGGGATATATTTATCGCCTGGCTTCGAACCCAGGTCTTTCTGGTAATATTTTATATGCAGCACAACAGAAGATCAACACCTCTAATTATGTGTGAAAATTCAAGCAGAAATATTGGGTGCAACTGCTTCAAACGACGTCCTACTTTTCCCTTATATTCCTTATGAGAGAAAAGTTATTGCGCTTTGGCATCGAACCCAGGAATAAAACGGGCTTATAAAAATTTTTTCTTAAACTATTTCTTACCATATATCTTCCAGCTAAGCCTGAACTTCCTATCATTTCGATAAGTGCATCAAAATAAATAATGAATAACGACTCCCATGTTTTTTAAAGGGCAGATATTTGCATCGTCTAGGCATCGAACCCAGGATATTTTCCATGAAAGTTATTTATTATTTCTATAGATTATGACCATATATTCAAACCAGATTCTCTACCTATCCGGGAAGTATTTTTTAAAAATTCTCTAAAATCTTAGCAATGCATTTAAAAGGAAAAAATTGGGAATTCGGGGCCCTCTGGAATCGAACCCATGACACCGAGGTTCAAAATCGCAATTTTTCTGGCGGTTACACGTTATGGCCAATACGTCGAAAAAATTTCAAATTAATGACGCTTGTAGTTTAGGCTGTGAATTAGTGTCCTATCTATATACCTTTATACCTATACGAGTAAAATGTAGCTTGCATACTGCAAGCAGATCGACAACACCAATTTCATGTTAGCATCAAATCGGGACGGCCCTCAAAAGAAAAAAAAGGGATTAAAACTATTCTTAAAATTTGCTGCAAATTAATCGTCTGGCATCGAACCAAGGCCTTCCTGGTAAACCTACTATGCAGCACAACAGAAAATCACCGTCTCTTACTATGTGTGAAAATTCAAGCCGAAATATTAGCTCCAACTGACTCAAACGACGTCCTACTTTTCACATATGTAAGAAATTGTAATATGCTCTGGCATCGAACCCAGGAATAGCATGGTCTTATCTAAATTATTTTCTTAAACCAAGTTTTAATATACATCTTCTAACTTAGAAAGAACTTCCTATTATTTGATAAATAAATCAAATTAAATAATAAAAACTAACTCAATGTATTTTAAATGGGGGATATATTTACCTTCTGGCTTCGAACCCGGGTCTTTCTGGTAATACTTTCTATGCAGCACTAAAGAAGATAACATCCTTTAACCACATGTGAAAATTCAATCAGAAATATTAGATGCAACTGCCTCAAATGACGTCCTACTTTTCCCTTATATTCCTTATGAGAAAAATTTTTATGTGCCACGGCATCAAACCGAGGAATAGTACGGTCTTATCTACATTTTTTTCAGAAACCTATGCTTAATATACATCTTCCATATAAGCAAGAACTTCCTATTATTACAATAAGTGCATGAAAGAAATAATGAAAAACTATCCCAATGTATTTGAAATGGCCGATTTTTGCATCGTCTTAGCATCGAACCCAGGATATTTTCCGTAAAAGTCATTTGTGTTTTTGATAGATCATGACCATATATATTGGCTCCTTGAGTTAAGATTCTCTACCTATCCGGGAAGTATTTTTTAAAAAATCCCGAAAATCAAAGCAATACATTTAAACGGGAAAAATTGGGACTTTGGGGCCCTCTGCAATCGAACCCATGACACTGAGGTTCAAAATCGCAATTGTAAAATGTAGCTTCCATACTGCTAGCAGATCGGTAATACTAATTTCATATCGGCATCATATCGGGACGGTCCTCAAGAGAAAAAAAAAAAGATTGAAACTTTTCTTAAAATTCGCTGAAATTTCATCGTCTGGCATCAAACCCGGGTCTTCCTGGTGAACTTACTATGCAGCACAATAGAAGATCACCATCTCTATCTATGTGTAAAAATTCAAGCAGAAATATTGGCTACAACTGCCTCAAAAGACGTTTTAATTTTCACAAATGTAAATGGCTCTCTGGATTCGAACCAAGGACGATCTTGGAAATCTAAAACATGATTTTTAAATGTATCTATGATCTCTATCTACATGCCGAATTTCAAGTTTCTATATTGTTGGGAAAGGGTTCAAAATAATTATTAAAAATCGGATGAGTTACTGATTGTAGAGACGCCTGGTGTCGAACCAAGGACACTTTGATAGCAGTTAGTACTCAGTTTGATTTGCATGGACTTGATCTTTCCTTGTACAAAGTTTGAAGTCGATATCGTGCGGGAAGTACCTAATATTTGTTTCCGTTAGCTCCGTAAGAAATGCATTGAGGAATTTAAATGGCCCTCTGGGATCGAACCAAGGACCATCAGCGAATATGTAAAACTAGATTATGAAATATATTTATGATCTCCAACTTCATGCCGAATTTCAAGTTTCCATGTCATCGGGAAAGGGTCCAAAACAATCTTAAAAATCGCCACAATGTATTTTAAACGGCCGATGTTTGCCTAGACCTAGCATCGAACCCAGGATATTTTCCGTAAAACTCATTTATGTTTCCGATAGATCATGACCATATATATAGGCTCCTTGAGTTTTGATTCTCTACCTATCCGGAAAGTATTTTTTTTTAATTCCCGAAAATCAAAGCATTGCATTTAAACGGGAAAAATCGGGACTTTGGGGCCCTCTGGAATCGAACCTATGACACAGGTTCAAAATCGTTTTTTCTAGTGGTTACACGTTATGGCCAATACACCGTAAAAATATCAAGTCAATCACGCTTGTGGTTTAGGCTGTGAATTTCTATCCTATCTATCTATATCCCTATCTATATATATGAATGGATCCGGAGAAGCATCTATATATAATAGATACCTACGAGTAAAAGGTAGCTTGCATACTGCAAGCAGATCAACAACACCAATTTCATATCTGCATCATATCGGGAAAATTCTCAAAAAAAAATAAGGATTGAAAATATTCTTAAAATTCGCTGTAATTTAATCGTCTGGCATCGAACCCGGGTCTTTCTGGTAATAGTTTTTATGCAGTACAACGCAAGAATGCCATTTTAAACTATGTGTGAAAATTCAAGCAGAAATATTGGCTGCAACTGCCTCAAACGACGTTCTACTTTTCACGTATGTAATGGCTCTCTGGGTTCGAACCAAGGACGATCAAGGATATCTAAAACATGTTTTTGAAATGTATTTATGGTCTCTATCTATATGAGGAATTTCAACTTTTTAATATTATTGGGAAAGGGTTGAATATAATTCTAAAAAATCTGAGCAATAACTAATTGTAGAGACGCCTGGTGTCGAACCCAGGACATATTGGCAGCTGAAAATGCACAGTATGACTTGTTACGACTTGGTCTTATTTCATGCATAGTTTGAAGTCAATATCTTGTCAAGAAGTGCCTAAAATTTGCTTCCGTTATCTCCGTAAGAAATGCATTGAGAAGTGCAAATGGCCCTCTGGGATCGAACCAAGGACCATCAGCGAACATGTAAAATTTGATTATGAAATATATTCTTGATATCTATCCACGTGCAGAGTTTCAAGTATCCATGTTATCGGGAAAGGATCCAAAAAAAAAACTTCAAAATCGCCGCAATGCATTTTAAACGGCCGATTTTTTCCCCAACCTAGCATCGAACCATGGACCATATTCGGCGATATCTTTTTGATCTTCGTTAGATACGCACGGCTTCTAGCGATCTCTCGAAGTGCAACTCTCTCCTTTCCCGGGAAGTGCCTCAAAAAAATTTTCGAAAATCCCCGCCATATATTCTTATGGAGAAAATCGCGACTTTGGGGCCTTCTGGAATCGAACCCATGACACCGAGGTTCAATGTCGGCTTTTTCCTGTAGGTTACACGTTATGGCCAATACGTCGTAAAAATTTCAAGTCAATCACGCTTGTGGTTTAGGCTGTGAATTAGTATCCTATCTATCTATCTATCGAGGTATATAAAGGTTCTAAAACGTTTATAAGTAATAATTTATATCTAAATATTATATTAATGGAGATATTTTTCAAAACCGGATATTTGCTTCGTAGAATAAATCTGGACCTCCGGTTTACCGGTTTACTCCAGAAACTAATCAATCAGATCGAAAATACTGTCGTCGATCAATATTTACATCTTATATACGGACAAAGTCATGTGCTGGCCACATCAGATATTTTTCTTTTCCTTTCCTACCTACTAAATTGAGATATGGTGCATTTATCCATAAGTCACTAGTAAACGCATACCTTTTCGCGTTTACTTTTAGTATCCATAAAAGGAAACGGTAGCAGGTTTTACTAGCAACAGCCATACCATACCACGATGAGAGTTATCGATATTTGTTATTAACCCAAACTTTAGATAGAATTCTACGATGATATTCATCGGCAGTCGTTGATATTGCGCTATCACAGAACTAGTCAAAGTTGAGCGCTTCATTTCGGGAGCCATGATATTTTTCGATTAGGCTTGTTGCTTTGCTTCGTGAGTCATAATAGGCAAGAACTTTCGCTTTCCCGCCTCGTTCTAAATCTCTGTAAAGAGAAGTGAGTGTTACTTGCATACATACAAAAGGATGATTTAGCTTACCCTTTCCGTTCATTTTTCTGGAAACATTTTTTCAAAATTAGCGAGCAATATTTTTTAAAGAGTTTCGTTTATCTCGTCTCGAAATTTTGTACCAACGACCTTGGATTCTTTCGCTTTGGTTTTCTTTGTTCAAGTGGTATATTACCTACCTCTGACGAACCAAGGAATTTAAAGTACCTTACATAATATCACGTAGACGAAAGTATAAACGCGCATTAGCGCATAACCGTTAAGAAATATCATCCTTATGTATGTACTGAGTTAATATGTAGTTGAAGTTAACTTAATATCACTCGGATGGGAACTGTAAAAATCTGATGTGGCCAACACATGACTTTCTCCGTATTTATTGTAAACAGAAGCCTATGCCGGTGATATATAAATAACTCCAAAACAATGAGTGTTACAGGAAAATATTTCATACAAGCTTAGTAGTAAAAAACATTATCTATAATTTTGGTACATAATTGTATATACCTACATTGCATTCTGACAAAGATAAGTATGAAAAAATTCAATTTATGGTTAAACAACAACTTCCGGTTAACCATTATCCAAGAATAACTCCTAAACAATCAGTGTTACGGAAAACTGTTTCACACTAAAGTTGTAGTAAAATGCATTATCTATAACTTTTGTATGTAAATGTATATACCTAAAATGCATTCTGACAGAGATATGTATAAAAAACCTCCATTTCTGGATTAACAACAGCCTCCGGTTAACCATTATTGGGGAATAACTCCTAAACAATCAGTGTTCTGAAAAAATGTTTAATACAAAAGTTGTAGTAAAGTACATTATCTACATTTTTTGTGTGTAAATGTATATACCTATATTGCCTTCTTACAGAGATATTTAAGAAACAAAATTTTGTTCCGGATAAACCGCAACTTCCGGTTAAGCGATATTTACCAAAAACTAATCAACTTTTGGCATTGTTAGGAAAATTCTAAATATAAATTTTGAAAATGATCAGATAATTACTTTTTAAGATAGAGCGCACACAAACTTTTTAACCACAGACAGACAGACAGACAGACAGAAACACAGACAGACATGTTCGGGAAAATAGCTTAAACATGCTCTATGGGCCCCAAAACATCTATTTCCGTCGAAATCTTGAGGTCGAATGTTTTTGCGAATACAATACTTTCTCTATACTACGTATAGGATTGACCTCATCGTTGCGAGTAACCCAGAAAAAGTTAAAATGTATGGTCAACTGCCTGCTCCCGGAATTTCTCATCACGATGTCCTATTTCTAGCTTATTCACTTAAAGTACCCAAATATAAACAGAAGTTCATCCAACACCGTAACTTGAAGAATATAAACTGTGATACATTTTTAGAAGACGCGATAAAACTACCATGGCATGAGATAGAATACCTCAATGATACGGATGCAAAGGTCAATACTCTAAATAAATTATTTCTTTATTTACTAAATGCTTATGCGCCCATTAAAACAGTCAGAGTTTCGAAGCCAACTGCTCCCTGGCTTACTTATGAAATCAAAGAAATGATGAGGAAACGCGATTCAGCTTTCCGTAAATTTAAATCGACTAAAAATCCGCTAAATTTTAACTATTATAAAAATCTTAGAAACAGGACAAAGCAATTGATTAGAAATTCTAAAATCAAATTCGCCTATTCTATTTCAAAAGGCAATAATACATCTTCCTCAATATGGAAAGACTTGCGCAGCCTCGGGATCGGTAAATCCAAAGAATCTCCTCCACTCAGCAATTGTTCTCTCGATTCGCTTAACGAAAAGTTTTCCCATCCTCCAACAAACATCGATACTGAAATTAAACGCCGAGTATTAGATAATTTGAAAATAAAGACAAATATATCCATTAATAAACCTCAGTTCTTCTTCAAGCCTGTATCAAAATACGAAGTATATCAAGCCATCAGAACTATCAAGTCTAAAGCGCAAGGAGCGGACGAAATTTCAATCACTTTCATTAATAAAATTTGCTCTCTAATTCTACCAACATTAACCAATATCTTCAATCATTCACTCCTTCAAGGAAAGTTCCCAAAATCATGGAAGTGCGCGCTAGTTCGACCAATACCTAAACATTCCAAATTAAACAAAATCGATTACCGTCCAATTAGCTTCCTTCCTGTATTAAGCAAAGTCTTAGAGAAGCTAGTACATGGCCAGGTAACCGAATTTCTTAGTCAAAATTCAATTCTTAACACATTACAATCGGGCTTCCGCAAAGGTCACAGTACCTCTACGGCTTTATTGAAAGTCACTGATGATATTAGAAGATCCATTGACAATACAAAATTAACTTCTCTAATTCTTCTTGATTTTAGTAAAGCCTTTGACTCTATTGATGTGGATATTATGATAGCGAAACTGCGTGATATCGGCTTCTCTACATTATCTACCAACTGGTTTTCATCCTACCTTTACGAGCGACACCAAAAAGTTATATCTCAAGATTCCTCTTCCTCATGGTTACAGATTGATCGTGGCCTACCTCAAGGTTCTATACTAGGTCCTTTGCTATTCTCTCTTTATATCAATGATTGTCCACAAGTCATCAGATACAGCAAGTATCATTTATATGCCGATGATTTACAGATCTATCTAGACTCCAGTTCAACAGATCTTCCTCAGTCAATGAATTTGTTAAACCAAGATCTAGCTTTAATAGACGAATGGAGCAGAAATAATTTCATTGCCGTTAACCCAACTAAATCGCAAGCCATTATTATTGGCAATCCTAAACTTTTAAAGAATTTAAATATCGATATGATTCCCAAGCCCACCTTAAACGGATTTCAAATCCCGTTGAGTAATTCAGTAAATAATCTTGGCCTTTTCATAAATGAAAATCTGCAATGGTCGCAGCAAGTAACAAATATTTGTAAGAAAGTATATATGCCCCTTCAAAATCTCAGGCGCTTAGGATATTTCCTCCCTTCTTCTCTGAAAGAACAGCTTGTGAAGTCTCTAATTATGCCTCACTTTGATTATGGAGACATTATCTACCAAGACTTGTCCGGTGAACTAACTCTTAAACTACAACGAGCTCAGAATGCAGCTGTGAGATTTATTTTTAATTTAAGAAAATACGACCATATATCTGAATCATACGATAAATTAGGCTTGTTGAAGTTAGATTCTCGCAGAAAGCTACACATTCTTTGTTCATTCTACAACATCCTACACACACATACTCCCGAATATATCGCAAACGAATTTGTAAGTTTTGATTCAGTACATAACCGTAACACACGAGGATGCAAAAAACTACTTATCCCTCACCACCGAACTGAAACATTCCACAACTCTTATATCGTAACTGCAAGCAAGCTATGGAATTCTCTTCCGGCTAATATCAAGCTCTCTGTATCCTCTCATTCTTTCAAGAGAAACTGCCTTGATTACCTTCAGCTAGATAGACTTCCGAATTAAAAAGCAACACTACTCCTTTCTTTCAATATGCATTCACTGAATCACCTTATTTAAATCTATCTCTATCCTTGCTTAAATCTTTCATATAAAGGCTCTGACACGAAATGCAGCAATGCAATCAGCAATGAAAAGAAATCTCCTCTATTCCATACATACTGATGTTGCTCCTGCTCTTCCTCTCAACGCATAAGATGCTTTCTATGTCTTTGTACGTAATTATTCTGTCTTTATACCTAATAATTCTCATCTGTTTATTTTTTTTAATTTTTTTATTTATTATTTTTTCTATTTTTTCCTTACTTACCTAAATGTCAATGTTATATAAAATTTTGACTAGTACATACTGTATGCATTATTTTGATACTGTTTTTTTATAATATTCTTTTATTTTTCCTGATAATGTACGTTTTCCTTGTTTTTCTATTTTGTTTTTTATGTTACTTTGTATATTGCTATCTCTATTTTAAATGTGAACTGATTCTTATTTATGTATCGGATGTAAGTACTTATTGGTAGTGTATTTATTTATTTTATTATGTTTTTCTCTTCTCTTATCTTTTAGCTATTACTATCGGTAGGTTTGCGCAGGTTTTTCACACCCCCCTTCCTCGTGGGTGTTTTCCTGCAGTGGATTTTTTTTCCTAAGAATCTCTTAGGTTTTTATATCCACAATTCTTCTAATTTTTTCTTCTTCTAATTTCATAATTAATGACGATGGGTTAGATGGAAGAAGAGACTTTTAAGTCTCAATCTCGCCCAAATAAAGACGATTTATTATTATTATTATTATAGGGAGAAAGTAAAAATATATCATATGAAATATGAAAATTAATATCTCTTGCCTCTCCTTACATTGTGATATTTCGGTTTAGTTTGAGGGAAACGAAGTTCAAAAAGTTTCATCATTGCCCAATCCAAATTTGTACCAGTTGAACATCAAATACCTTTGAGATTAATTCACTTGTAAGAGAACGTCAACCAGATCATTATCTTGCTAATTGAGCAATTCTTCTTATATACGAGAACTAGATTATTTTTGATTAAGTTGCGTCCCAAGATCATCAAAGCATCAAAGGAAGCATTGATGAAATACTAAATTCCGGAATTTTATTCTGTAGTGTAATAAAAAGTATGACACTACTGCATTATTTTCTATTGTCAGAGTAAATATTATTGCTAGCTACGTATCATAACATTAGTGTGTACTCATCTCATTACCTTGGAGAGACATTCCACAATTAATAATTAAATTTTATAAGAGTTATTGTTTGTATAAAATAAATATTTCTCGAAAAAAATTCGATAATATTTTTACGTTTTTATTATAATTACATCATTGCTTATGTTACCCTTATAAAATTTTGTTCACATTCAAATTTGCAGATGGATACTCACTTTATCCCGTTTCGTTATTGCCATACCTTCACACGATATCAAATGTTATTTGTGCATAATATTTAGTTTATTATTATTCGAGCCTTTTCACAAAAAAAATTAGCAGAATGATATATTTTGCAGAAGTTATTTAACTATGAGTCATAACGTAACCCGGAGGAGACGAGAAATCTACGCGGATTATTATCAAGGAGTTAAAATTTAATATAAATTTTCCAATATCTTTCAAATTTAAATTGAATTGCTTTCCTCTTGATTCAATCTTAATTCGGTGGTGATTCTAATGAATGAAAACTAGGCCTTAGAAGATAAGCAGGGAGTAAGTAATAGTTTAACCAACGACCAATTACAGCGCTGTATTTGGTTCAACGGTTATTCTAAAGGTTCAAACTTTAGTAACTTCGGCGAACCAGAAATCGTATTGAGAGTCGTAATTTTTAGAATCGATTTTGAATAATACATAACAGCTGGACTGTAATCACCAAGCAATTATTTCTCAATTTTTAGAGGTCATTTATATACAATATCTACTGAAATCATATCAACTGGATTTTTATTTAAATACAAAATTGTATTTTACCGTCCATCATTACTGTATCATCCATCCCTTAGGAGGTAGATTTCCATCCTCCTACGGTTATTTCATAAATCAATTCAAAATCTCCAGACACATAGTCCTTGAATAATGAATATATATTCACTTGTGTAGAATCAGTGAAACATTAAAATCGACGGAGACGGCCTTTATGTTGTGGAAATCCATTGTAATGAAAGTAGACAGATGGTCACTTTTCCACAGGTTTTATTTAAAAAAAAGACGACTACCGGTTTAGCTGGAATTCCACCATCATCAGGTCAACACAAACCAAAATTTCACCAAACAGTGGTATAGTCTATATATAATAGATATAGGACAAATCAGGAGGGGGAATGGGAATAAGACTGAAGGGAAGGGGGAACGGAAGAGGTGGTAGTGTCGCCAGTGAAAGGAGGGGAAAAGACACTGGAACACTTTTTTTCAAAGAGATGTTTTGCAAAATGGGAGGCAGGTGACTCATTCACAAAAGTCTCGAAATCGTGTTTTTGGTAGTTATTTTTCAGATTATATATCTCTCTTTGAACAATAATCTCTGTAACTACTAAATTAAATTGGGCTCCTTTCTTTCTCAAGTTCCGAGGAAGTGAATTCTCTCACTTCTGGTTGATTTATTTCGGCTTCTGTGGAGTGATGTCCACAGACCGTTCAACCAAGAATTATCAAGCGAATTCTTGCGATTATCCCATACAGAGTTGTTATTTTTAAATGGTATTTTCAGAATATTAAATAAATAAGCGAGATATTTGAGATTCCGGTATTCCTCAACGGTCTGACACGTCAAAAAAACATTACTCTATCATTGAAAACGAAAAGGAGTGCAGCGATGCTGCGGAGAGATAATTGATCCATAGATGGAAAATATTAATCATTGGGTATAATTTGAATAAAATGTACAGTTAAGTATATACTCAAATACACTACTAAAGTAATAAATTGCTAAGTAAGTAAAAAGTAAAGTATATACTCAAATAGACACAATACTCAAACAAATGTTTGAGTGAAGATTACTTTATTATGATCGTTATTTTTACTATTATATAAGTAGTTTGGATTAACACAGGTTTTTGTTTTCGAATTGCTATATTATTAACAGTTTCCTTATTTTTTCTTTAGATCACACTCGCAATCTTCCTACATCTTGGAAGAGCGGAGTAAGAACACAAAAATACGGAGGAGAGATATTCAGTCCAGGGATGGAACACTAAATACAATAAGTACAAAAGGAATAAAATATTTTTGCTATTCGTTTTTGAGTATAATCAGTAGTGCGTATATTTAGATTAACATAGAGTTATCTGTTTTCGAAATAATACTTAATTTACTGTTTTTCAGTTATTTCTCGGAAATACGGCAACATCATTTCTCCATCATGTAAAAGCTGATGAGGAGCGCAAAGATACAGAGGAGAGAAATTAATAATAATAATAATAATAATAATAAAACGGCTTTATTCGGGCGAGATTGAGACTAAAAGTCTCCTCTTCCATCTAACCCATCGTCATACAATACATAAATAATTAATTTAAAGAGATAGTATGAAAAAGATATGAGAAGAAATTGTGGATGTAAAAAACCTAAGAAATTCTTAGGAAAAAAAATTTATCCACTGCAGGAAAACACCCACTAAGAAGGGGGGTTAGAAAAACCTGCGCAAACCTACCGATAGTATTAACTAAAAAGATGGTAAGAAACATGATTACATTTTATAATTACACTATCAATAGGTACATATATAGGATACATCAATAAAAATTTAACATTTTAACATAAGAAATTCGGTCCAGGGATGGAATTCAAAATACAATGAGTATAATTTGAATCTAATGTTATCACTATTCATGTTCAAGTATGATAGATAGTACCTTTTTTTTAATTAGCGTAGTATTTTTGTTTAGGTGATAAATATTTATTAATAATTTTTAAATTTATCCTTTAGAAATACGCATGGAACTTTTCTGCATCATGGAAGGGCGAGAGTAGGAATGCAAAGACGCTGTGGAGAGTAATTCCGTCGATGAAAGGAACACAGAATACGATGAGTACCAATTGAATCTAATGTTATTACTACTCCGATTTTATAATATAAATCTAATACTTTTGCGATTCGTATTTAATTATGCTACAAAGTGCGTATTTTTGGATTAACCTGGTGTTAATTGCTTTTTTGAATTCCTATTCCAATTCCTTTTTTATATATTCTATTCATATATGGTCGCATCATTTCTCCATCATGGAAGAGCAGATTAGGAGCGCAGAGATACTGAGGATGGATATTCGGTCCAGGGATGGAATTCAAAATACAATGGGGTTATTCCATGCCTGATTCAGAGAAGTGCCCCGCTCGACCATCACGGATTTCGATGAAATTTTGTATGGACATTCACACATATTTCTTATGAACATTTGTAAAGTTTTACTTTCGCCGATGGTATACTTGCTGAGATATAGAAGATTGTTTGACCCCGTGTCACTGCCTTCTTCAACATGACTATGAGTTTTCAGTAACTTTGAGGCGTCGTATCTCAGAGAATTGTTTTATGAAGTAAACACACTTTGGCTATCTTAAACAACTTTTTGCTCTCTATTAAACAAAGTAATAAAAATAACTGTAAAAGCGACCTCCTTGCAGAAAATTCTGTGCAAAACTGGCCCAAAAAATTGCGGATCGAAAAAAAATTAAAACTTTGGCTTTTATATTTCAAGAAGAAATGATATAATCAACGTGAAACTTATCGCATGATAACATATAAATACATAGTTTATAAATATAAAATTTCATATTCGTAGTACTTTCCGTTACTTTAAAAATTGAGTCAACATTTGACAATTTTTGTAAAAAAGCCAAAAATACGCTATTTTTACCCCGCTTATACAAAACAATACCCTCTGGAAATTCTTTTGAAAAATTTTTATTAAATAGAGAATGATTTCAACCCTCTAAAAAAGTATATCTAGTTTTTCATCTCGAGCATATAAGGCCCTAGAAATAGGGACAACTATGAGGATGACATTTGTAAAAACGGCAAAAATAGGTTATTTTCTGCCGCTCTTAGAAAAGAAAGACCTTTTCGATACTCTTGTAAATTATTTTCATTTGAAAGAGCATGTTTCAAACCTCTTAAAAACATACACATGGTTTTTCATCGCGGGCACGTACAGCCCTAAAAAAATTAACAAAGTTGAGAACTTTGCTATGGTGGCGCCACATGTTTTCTGTTGTTTATCGTCCTGGTAATTTTATGTAGACATTTTTAGTATATTGTGTTGGGCCATGACTGGTACTGGTAGTGACATCGTCACTACCAGTTCAGGCATTTGAACCAGTAACCCCATCGCCGTAGGGGTCACGTCCGATAGCCATGCAATACCAGCCACGGGTGGGTTTCTTGGTTGAGGATCCCAAGCTTGCAATTTGTTTTCTTCGATGAGGTTGTAAATCCTTGCGGCGTTATTTATCTGGTGGTATTAAGACAAAATATTGTGCCGGCGAGACATCATGGACAACAAAGTAACAAATTAAATCAATCTGGTATGCTTTAACTTAGTGGAGCTCCTTCCTAGTAAATGGGTGGGAATAACTTACACAAATTCCACTTTTAAAGTTTTTAATATCTGCGACCGGTTTCAGACTTTGGTCCATTATCAAGCACAAGAGTTATTCAGGAATACATATATATATACACAAAGAATAAAAAACCAAGGCACCAATCAGATTAGCTACTGTTGATAGTGGGAGAGGTGTTAGGGGGAGGAGGAAGAGGGTTAACAATGGACAGAATGGGAGAATAATTAGTTAACTAAATTAACTTCTAAGTTAGTTAATTTACTAAAGTAACAAATTATAACAAAGTAACAAATTATAACAAAGTTTCTGTTGAAACATGGGTGAAGAATCTTAAGTAGAGACTTCGGTTAAGTCGTGGCTATGTGGCCATTCTGTTATGTGTTACTTCGAGTTTTTTTTTAAATAGTGATTTTTGCCATATTTTCATTTCTTGGATCCTTCAAATTTCATCCATACTCCACTTGAGGTTCCTCTAGGCAATTGACAGCTGTTTAGTATTCAGTAAGTATTTCATTGACATAGCACTCTCGCATGGCCACGTTTTGAACTGAGCTGCTGCATTTGTCGTATTCCATCATATTTTTATAACTTCTTTTTTCCAGAAATTGCATTATTGCACTAAATATTGCGATTTCACTAATTTTAAATGGATGTCGAAGAGTCAGATGAAAATCCCATCTTGCCCTTCTGTGTTGTTGTGGAAAAACTTTCGTCCATTTGCCATCATGGTTCATTTTATTCCGATAAAATTGGGCTGCAATATGTGCACAATTTATCGTTGCACGAAAAAGTGCTCATTTCTCTGCGATCGGAGGTTGAGATCACAGAGCACGATCAAATCTGTTTCTATCACAAAGCAATGTATTTAGAAAAGTATTAAATTAAGCAAAAGTCATGCTGCAACCCTTTTAACAAAAAAACATACAGCTAAACATGGGCTGCTGAAAGTCAATCTAGCCTTGTCTAATGATTTGCAAAAATGGGCAAAAACAAATGTGAAGCCTGGTCAAAAATTTGTTCCAAGATATACAGCCAAATATGTTTCTATGGTCCAAAACACTACTGACTCTTCGTCTTCGGAAAATTGCGATATGGATATTTAGGACACGGTAAATCGAAGTTTTACCGATTTGGGATCTACTCCGTTAAGAATTCGGAGAGTGAGTAGTAGGGATAAAGTGAACCTACGTATAACGAAAAATTGAACGCATGCAGAAAGTAGTAACAGACAAAATAACGTTAGAAGCTGGAATACCAGCTGAAGATATAGGACAAACTAGTCAGTGTGATGTTGAGGAATGCTCGTCATGCTGATCTAATAAAAGAAATTCAAACAAAAATTAAAATATCCGATAGATCGATGAAAGTTCAACTATTGACATTGGCCCCAAAGAGTTGGTCGATAGCACTTACAGCGAAAACATTTGGGGTATCAGAACGTAAAGTAAAAGCAGCACAGCTGGTATTGCATGGCTATCGGGTGTGACCCCAACGGGCCATGACTGGTACTGGTAGTGACGATGTCACTACCAGTACCATAGACCAACGCAATATACTAAAAATGTCTACATAAATAACCAGGACGATAAACAACAGAAGACATGTGGCGCCACCATAGCAACGTTCTTAACTTTGTTAATTTTTTTAGGGCTGTACGTGCTCGCAATGAAAAACCAAGTGCACTTTTTTAAGAGGTTTGAAACATGCTTTTTCAAATGAAAATATTTTACAAGAGTATCGAAAAGGTCTTTCTTTTCTAAGAGCGGGCAGAAAATAATCTATTTTTGCCGTTTTTACAAATGTCATCCTCATAGTTGTCCCTATTTCTAGGGCCTTATATGCTCGAAATGAAAAACTAGATATACTTTTTTAGAGGGTTGAAATCATTCTCTATTTAATAAAAATTTTTCAAAAGAAATTCCAGACGGTCTTTTTTTGTAAAAGCGGGGTAAAAATAGCGTGTTTTTGGCTTTTTTACAAAAATTGTCAAACGTTGACTCAATTTTTATAATAACGGAAAGCACTAGGAATATGAAATTTTATATTTATAAACTATGTGTTTATATGTTATCATGCGATAAGTTTCACGTTGATTATATCATTTCTTCTTGAAATATAAAAGCCAAAGTTTTAATTTTTTCCGATCCGCAATTTTTTGGGCCAGTTTTGCACAGAATTTTTTGCAAGGAGGTCGCTGTTACAGTTATTTTTATTACTTTTTTTAATAGAACGCAAAAAGTTGTTTAAGATAGCCAAAGTGTGTTTACTTCATAAAACAATTCTCTGAGATACAACGCCTTAAATTTACTGAAAACTCATAGTCATGTTGAAGAAGGCAGCGACACGGGGTCAAACAATCTTCTATATCTCACTAAGTATAACATCGGCGAAAGTAAAACTTTACAAATGTTCATAAGAGATATGTGTAAATGTCCATACAAAATTTCATTGAAATCCGTGATGGTCGAGCGGGGACCTCTAGATCACATGGCATGGAATGGCCCAATGAGAAAATTTGAATCTAATGTTAATACTACTCACATCCAAGTATGATAGTTAGCGCGTTCATCTAATTAACATAGAGTTTCTGTTTATGAAATAATTTTTTAATCAATTTTTCTTATTTGTTCTTCTGAAATAAGCACGGAACTTCTCTACTTCATGGATGAGCGTGAGTAGGAATGCAGAGATGCTGTGGAGAGTAATTCGGTCCATGGAAGGAACACAGAATACGATAAGTACATGTTTGATCAAGTGCCATTACAATTCCTATTTATGTATGATCGATAATGTGTAGTATTTTTTTCATTCGTTAAAGTTCTCTAATCTCAGCCGATTTTCGTCACAATTGATTAACTTTCAATTTATCTTTATTTTGCAGTTTTGAGACAAAGCCTCAGTTTCAACGGCACTTCTATGGCACATTCCTTAACGCGTGGAGTACCACATAATGTTTTATTCTCTTAAAAGCTTCGAGTACTTATCAGTGTTCCCCGTAAATACTGGTGCAATCGATGTAAATACATTCTGGAAGAAAAAACCGGAGCAACTGTTTTAGAGACCAATACTTAATTTAACGTATCGTAAAAGGTTATTAAAATTGCTTCGTAAACGTAAAATGAAATCAATATCAAATAAATTAATGTAGAAACGTGTTATTTATTTGCATAATGGCTTGCCATTCTATCAAAATGAAAGCCGACACTTTTCCCTAAGATATTCATAATCATCTACTCATTGTAAAAGATTTATTTTATATTTTGAAACTATATTACCAAGTATGCAAGGCCAATGGAAATTGAAGGTGCATAAAAAGATGAGATTTTTTTATATTATATCTATTATATATAGACGCTTCTCCGGATATACTTATATATATACGAGTAAAATGTTGCTTGCATACTGAAAGCACATCGATAACACAATTTTTTTGTCCGCATCACATAAGGTGAGTCCTCAAAAGAAAAAAAAATGGATGGAAAATATTCTTAATTTCCGCTGCAATGTATTCGTCAGGCATCGAACCCAGGTCTTCCTGGTCATTTATACTATGCAGCACCATAGAAGATCACCATCTGTAACTATGTGTGAAAATTCAAGTAGAAATGTTAACTGCAACTGCCTCAAACGAAGTCCTACTTTTCCCTTATATTCCTTATGAGAGAAATGTTAATGTGCTCTGGCATCGAACCCAGGCATAGTACGGGCTTATGAACATTTTTTTCTAATACTAATTATTTTCATATGTCTTCCAGCCAAGTACGAACTTCCTATCAATTCGATAAGTGCATCAAAAAATAATGAAATACTAACCCAATTTATTTTAAACGGGAGACATATTTGCCGCCCGGCATTGAACCTGGATCTTTCTGGTAATACTTCCTATGCAACATAATAGAAGATCACTATCTCTAACTATGTGTGAAAATTCAAGCAGAAATATTGGCTGCAACTGCCTCAAACGACGACTTACTTTTCCCTTATATTCCTTATGAGAGAAATTTTTATGTGCTCTGGCATCGAACCCAGGAATAGAACGGGCTTATGAAAATTTTTTTCTTAAACCAATTCTTAATATAGATCTTCAAGCTGAGCGAAAATTTCCTTACATTCCGATAAGTGCATCAAAAAAATTAATGAAAAACTATCCCCATGCTTTTTTAATGCGGGATTTTTGCATCGTCCTTTCATCGAACCCAGGACGTTCCTATTCGTACTCATTAATGTTTTCAATGGTTCTTGACCATATCTGTAAGCTCCTTGAATTTCGATTCTCTACCTGTCCGGGAAGTATTATTTAAAAAATTTTGAAAATTGCCACCATGTATCCTTATAGTGAAAATCGGGACTTTGGGGCCTTCTGGAATCGAACCCATGACACCGAGGTTCAAAATCGCAATTTTTCTGGCGGTTACAAGTTATGGCCAATATGTCGAAAACATTTCAGATCAATGACGCTTGTGGTTTAGGTTGTGAATTAGTATCCTATCTATCTATCTATCTATATAGGTATACGAGTTAAATGTAGCTTGCATACTGCAAGCAGATCGACAACACTAATTTCATGTCGGCATAGTATCGGGACGGTCTTCAAAAGAAAAAAAAGGATTGAAATTTTTCTTAAAATTTGCTGAAATTTTATCATCTGGCATCGAACCCGGGTCTTACTGGTAAACTTACTATGCAGCACAATTAGTGGAGGCAGAATAGGTTCAACTTATCTTTTTTGGTTTATCAAGCTGAAAATTGGTGGAGATGTTCTTTAAACAGCCAAAAGCAAAATCCCAAAAATCCCAAAAAATCCCAGTTGGGCAACATGCCGAAATATTTAAACAAATTTCGCCATCTTGGATTTTCGACCTTGCATCATATTGAACGGTATATCTCCGTATCTAATGGTGATAAAGACACACGGTTTGCTTTAAACTACTTACTTAAGTGTAAGCTAGACCCATGGCACTTTACATTGAAAGAAAAATGAGGAAGTATTAAGCTACACACGAAAAACAACTCGTCTTAGGGTAGCTTTAACGGGAAAATCTGCGTTAAATGTCGATTTTCGACCTTTTATTATCATTAAATCAAAAAATATCTCGAAATAGAAGTTGTAGAACAGATCAAATGGCTTCAGAATGTTTCATTATAATCCCCGTAGTCCAAAAATTGTAGCTTCTACGAAGCGCCAAACACGCTCGCACACTCAGTAGATGACCTCTAACGCGGAGCGCCTGTGTGCGAGTATCCTTCAAAACACCGATTATAATCCGCCGGAAAGTATATTCTTATTCCTACATTCCTTATATCCTTATGTTATATTATATGCTATTGAATTGCTATGACTATAATATAACTATTCAAAGAATTAACCAAATATTTTCCAAATGGAAAACCAACGAAAATGATTTATAAAAATAAGGCAATAATATATAAGGATAAAAAATTACAAGCTTACGACTATAAAGTGGAAATATAACCGGAAGAATTAATACTATCGAAGGAAAAGAATATGAAACCTTTCTAAACACTAACAACAATAAACCAACATAAGAATAGAAATAAAAAACACTACGTCGAAAATTCCACCTGAGTTTTAATACACGATCGGCTTCAGACAATTCTGTCCATCATGAGGTAAAGAGACCACAACTGCAGTGAATTATTTAAAACAATAGCCAATGAGGAAGCAAGGTCTGAGAGGGTAGGAAGGGTTAAGGATATTAGGTGAGGGAAGCAGCGGGAGGAGGCAAACAGTTGACAAAAGTAGGGAGTGGTTAGGAAAGGTTAGTTAGCGTATAATTACGTTGTAAAATTTCTAATTGCTCCAGGTAGTTTAGCTTATTTCCTTGAGAATGGCTATGGAGGAGGGTGTTGGTAAAGTCTGAATGATATTTATTGTCGAGTAAATGTTTAGCGAAATGTGAGGCACTGGAACCATTGAGGAAAGACTGTATATATTCTTTTGTTCGAATGTGTAAATTTCTACTGGTTTGGCCTATGTTTATTGCATTACAGTCTTTACAATTTAATTTATATATACCAGATTTGCGTGTTTTATCGAATTTATCTTTATTGTTTAAAATAGTTTTTCCTATGTTCTGCGTTGTATAGAAAGCGGGTCTGATGTTAGAACATTTAAGAAAATTGGCAAGATGGTAACTGATGTGGCCGAGGAAAGGTAGTTTCCCCCAACGTTGTACTTCCGTGGAAATGGAGCAATCAGGATATACCCTGAAAATTATTAAAACTCAAGTGGAATTTTCGACGTAGTGTTTTTTATTTCTATTCTTATGTTGGTTTATTGTTGTTAGTGTTTAGAAAGGTTTCATATTCTTTTCCTTCGATAGTATTAATTCTTCCGGTTATATTTCCACTTTATAGTCGTAAGCTTGTAATTTTTTATCCTTATATATTATTGCCTTATTTTTATAAATCATTTTCGTTGGTTTTCCATTTGGAAAATATTTGGTTAATTCTTTGAATAGTTATATTATAGTCATAGCAATTCAATAGCATATAATATAACATAAGGATATAAGGAATGTAGGAATAAGAATATACTTTCCGGCGGATTATAATCGGTGTTTTGAAGGATACTCGCACACAGGCGCTCCGCGTTAGAGGTCATCTACTGAGTGTGCGAGCGTGTTTGGCGCTTCGTAGAAGCTACAATTTTTGGACTACGGGGATTATAATGAAACATTCTGAAGCCATTTGATTTGTTCTACAACTTCTATTTCGAGATATTTTTTGATTTAATGATAATAAAAGGTCGAAAATCGACATTTAACGCAGATTTTCCCGTTAAAGCTACCCTAAGACGAGTTGTTTTTCGTGTGTAGCTTAATACTTCCTCATTTTTCTTTCAATGTAAAGTGCCATGGGTCTAGCTTACACTTAAGTAAGTAGTTTAAAGCAAACCGTGTGTCTTTATCACCATTAGATACGGAGATATACCGTTCAATATGATGCAAGGTCGAAAATCCAAGATGGCGAAATTTGTTTAAATATTTCGGCATGTTGCCCAACTGGGATTTTTTGGGATTTTTGGGATTTTGCTTTTGGCTGTTTAAAGAACATCTCCACCAATTTTCAGCTTGATTAACCAAAAAAGATAAGTTGAGCCTTTTCTTGCCTATAATGCCTCCACTAAATAGAAGATCACCATCTCTAACTATGTGTGAAAATTCAAGCAGAAATATTGGCTACAACTGCCTCGAAAGACGTTCTAATTTTCACGAATGTAAATGGCTCTCTGGATTCGAACCAAAGACGATTTGGAAATCTGAAACCTTTTTTTGAAATAAATCTATAATCTCTATCTAATTTCAAGTTTCTATATTATTGTGAAAGGGTTCAAAATAATTATTGAAAATCGGATCAGTTACTGATTGTAGAGACGCCTGGTGTCGAACCCAGGAAACATTGACAGCCGTGAATGCACAGTTTGATTTGTATTAGGTTGCTCTTTCTAAGTGCAAAGTTGGAAATCATTATCGTGCCGGGAAGTACCTATAATTTGTTTCCGTTATCTCCGTAAGAAATGCATATAGGAATTTAAATGGCCCTCTGGGATCGAACCAAGGACCATCAGCGAATATGTAAAATTTGATTATGAAGTCCAATAATGATCTTTAACTCCATGCCGAATTTCAAGTTTCCATGCCATCGGGAAAGGGTCCAAATAAAATGTTAAAAATCGCCACAATACATTTTAAACTGCCGATTTTTGCCTTGACCTAGCATCGAACCCTGGATATTTTCCGTAAAACTCAGTTATGTTTTCGTTAGATCATGACCATACATATAGGCTCCTAGTGTTTCGATTCTCTACCTATCCGGGAAGTATTTTTTAAAAATTCCGGAAAATCAGAGCAATGCATTTAAACGGGAAAAATCGGGACTTTGGGGCCCTCTGGAATCGAACCCATGACACTGAGGTTCAAAATCACAATTTTTCTGGAGCTTACACGATATGGCCAATATGTCGTAAACATTTCAAGCCAATGACGCTAGTGGTTTAGCCTGTGAGTTTGTATCCTCTCTATATATATATCTATTATATATAGATGCTTCTCCGGATTCATTCATATATCATACAAGTAAAATGTTGCTTGCATACTGCAAGCAGATCGACAACACTAATTTCATATCGGCATTATATCGGGACGGTTCTCAAAAGAAAAAGAAAAAGGATTGAAAATATTCCTAGAATTCGCTGAAATTTCATCGCCTGGCATCGAACCCGGGTCTTACTGGTGAACATACTATGCAGCACAATAGAAGATCACCATCTCTAACTATGTGTAAAAATTCAAGCAGAGATATTAGCTACAACTGACTCAAAAGACGTTCTAATTTTCACGAATGTAAATGGCTCTCTGGATTCGAACCAAGGACGATCTTGGAAATCTAAAATATGATTTTGAAATGTATCTATTATTTCTATCTATATGCCGAATTTCATGTTTCTATATTGTTGGGATAAGGTTCAAAATAATCATTGAAAATCGGGTCAGTTACTGATTGTAGAGACGCCTGGTGTCGAACCCAGGACACATTGATAGCTGTGAATGCACAGCTTGATTTGTATGGACTTGATCTTTCTTTATGCAAAGTTTGAAGTCGATATCGTGCCGGGAAGTACCTTAAATTTGTTTCCGTTTTCTCCGTAAGAAATGCATTGAGGAATGTAAATGGACCTCTGGGATCGAAGCAAGGACCATCAGGCAATATGTAAAATTTGATTATGAAATATATTTATGATATCTAACCCCATGCCGAATTTCAATTTTTTGGTTCCTTGGTTCCATCCCAGAGAGCCATTTACATTCCTCAATGCATTTCTTACGGAGATAACGGAAACTAATTTTAGGTACTTCCCGGCATGATATCTACTTGAAACTTTGCATGAAATAACATCAAGTCCTAAAGAATTATTGTGTGCATTCACAGCTGCCAGTAAGTCCTTGGTTCGACACCAGGCTTCTCCACAATCAGTAAATTATCCGATTTTTAATAATTATTTTAAACCACTTTCCTTGAATATTAAAACTTGAAATTCGCCACAATTCATTTTAAGCGGCCGATATTTGCCTCGACCTAGCATCGAACTAAGGAAATTTTCCGTAAAACCCATTTATGTTTTCGATAGATCATGACCATATATATAGGCTCCTTGAGTTTTCATTCTCTACCTATCCGGGAAGGATTTTTTTTTAATTCCCGAAAATCAGAGCAATGCATTTAAACGGGAAAAATCGGGACTTTGGGGCCCTCTGGAATCGAACTTATGACACTGAGGTTCAAAATCGCAATTTTTCTGGAGGTTACACGTTATGGCCAATATGTCGTAAAAATTTCAAAGCAATGGCGCTGGTGGTTTAGCCTGTGAATTAGTATCCTTGTTGTACTTATCAAAATAATAGGAATTTCTTGCTTTGCTGGAAGATGTATATTAAGACTTGGCTTAAGAAAAAAAAGTAGATATGACAATGCTGTTCCTGGGTTCGATGCCAGAGCAAGTTAAAATTTCTCTCATAAGGAATATAAGGGAAAAGTAAGTCGTTGTTTTAGGCAGTTGCAGCCAATATTTCTAATTGAATTTCCACACATAGTTAGAGATGGTGATCTTCTGTTTTGCTGCATGGTATGTTAACCAGGAAGACCCGGGTTCGATGCCAGACGATTAATTTGCAGCGGATTTTAATATTATTTCCTAACCTTTTTTTTCTTTTTAGGACCGTCCCGATATAATGCCGATATAAAATTACTGCTGTCGATCTGCTTGCAGTATGCAAGCAACATTTTACTCGTAAGATATATATATATATATATATATATATATATATATATATATATATCTATTATATATAGACGCTTCTCCGGATATACCTATATATAAGTTATATATATATATATATATATATAGGGGATCAAAAGTTTTACCATGTTCCACAAGTGCCAAAGACTTGAAATTTTTACGACGTATTGGCCATAACGTGTAACCTCCAGGAAAAAGCCGACATTGAACCTCGGTGTCATGGGTTCGATTCCAGAAGGCCCCAAAGACCCGATTTTCTCCATAAGGATACATGGTGGCGATTTTCAAAATTTTTTTAATAATACTTCCCGGACAGGTAGAGAATCGAAATTCAAGGAGCTTAGAGATATGGTCAAGAACTATTATAAACATTAATGATTACTAATGAGAACGTCCTGGGTTCGACGCTAGGACGATGCAAAAATCCCGCATTTAAAATGCATGGGGATAGTTTTTCATTAATTTTTTTGATGCACTTACCGGAATGTAAGGAACTTTTCGCTCAGCTACAAGATATATATTAAGAATTGGTTTAAGAAAAAAATTTCTTAAACCCGTACTATTCCTGGGTTCGATGCCAGAGCACATTAACATTTCTCTCATAAGGAATATAAGGGAAAAGTAGGACGTCGTTTGAGGCAGTTGCAGCCAATATTTCTGCTCGAATTTTCACACATAGTTAGAGATGGTTATCTTCTATGGTTCTGCATAGTAAGTTTGACCGGGAAGACCTGGGTTCGATGCCAGACGAATAAATTGCAGCGGAAATTAAGAATATTTTCCGTTCATTTTTTTTTCTTTTGAGGACTCATTCTATGTGATGCCGACAAAAAACTTTTGTTATCGATGTGCTTGCAGTATGCAAGCAACATTTTACTCGTATATATATATATATATCTATTATATATAGATGCTTCTCCGGATTCATTCATATATATAGCTATATAGGTATATAGATAGGATACAAATTCACAGGCTAAACCACAAGCGTGATTGACTTGAAAATTTAATGACATATTGGCCATAACGTGAAACCCCCAGAAAAATTGCGATTTTGAACCTCAGTGTCATGGGTTCGATTCCAGAGGGCCTCAAAGTCCCGATTTTTCCCCGTTTAAATGCATTGCTTTGATATTCGGGAATTAAAAAAAAATACTTCCCGGATAGGTATAGAATCCAAACTCAAGGAGCCTATATATATGAACATGATCTATCGAAAACATAAATGAGTTTTACGGAAAATATCCTGGGTTCGAAGCTAGGTCGAGGCAAAAATCGGCCGTTTAAAATGCATTGTGTCGATTTTTAAGATTTTTTTTGGACCCTTTCCCGATGGCATGGAAACTTGAAATTCGGCATGGGTTTAGATATCATAAATATATTTAATAAACAAATTTTATGAATTCGCTGATGGTCCTTGGTTCGATCCCAGAGAGCCATTTACATTCCTCAATGCATTTCTTATGGAGATAAAAGAAACATGTTTTAGGTACTTCCCGGCAGGATATCGACTTCAAACTTTGTATGAAATAAGATGAAGTCCTAATAAATCATACTGTGCATTGACAGCTAAAAATATGTCCTGGGTTCGACACCAGGCGTCTCTGCAATCAGAAGTTAATCCACTTTTAGGAATTATTTTGAAACCTTTTCCAATAATAAAGAAACTTCAAATTCGGCATATAGATAGAAATCATAAATAACTTTCAGAAACCTTTTTTAGATTTCCAAAATCGTCCTTGGTTCGAATCCAGAGAGCCATTTAAATTCGTGAAAATTAGAACGACTTTTGAGGCAGTTGTAGCCCATATTACTGCTTGAATTTTCACACATAGTTGGAGATGGTGATGTTCTACTGTGCTGCATAGTAAGTTCACAGTAACGACCCGGGTTCGATGCCAGACGATGGAATTTCAGCGAATTTTAAGAAAAATTTCAATCCATTTTTTTCTTTTGATGGCCGTCCCGATATGATGCCGACATGAAAATAGTGTTGTCGATCTGCTTGCAGTATGCAAGCTACATTTTACTCGTATATATATATATATATATATATATATATATATATATATATATATATATATATATATATATATATATATATATATATATATATACATCTTTTGCATTATTATTATTATTATTTTGCATTTACGTTAACCT
This sequence comes from Sympetrum striolatum, assembly GCA_947579665.1. Taxonomy (NCBI): domain Eukaryota; kingdom Metazoa; phylum Arthropoda; class Insecta; order Odonata; family Libellulidae; genus Sympetrum; species Sympetrum striolatum. The sequence goes on along the minus strand of OX388342.1, from coordinate 19,889,841 downwards.
AAAATATCATATATCATTTAACTTTTTCAAAATTGAAAGAACATGTATGCTATTCTACAGTAGAAATACTAACATCTTTCTTCCTAATGCATTATATTGGGAAAACGAAAAAGGAAAGCATAGCGCTAGAAAATGTATAAGATTCGTTAAGACCCAACTGAGTGATTTGATACATTATAAAAATGTTTTGAAAAACCATTCTGATGAAAAGTTGAGAAACAGCAAAACCTCATTCAAATCAGTAAAAAATCTATGATTATATGTTCAACTATTCTACTACTCTCTCCTTCATCTTTTGCAAAACCTATTTGAAAGATCTCTTGGACCTACATTACTTTTGGGAAGCATAATATATATGTATTTCTATGTCATATCTTAATAAATAAAAACAAAGCTCTCAATAAAACTTTAATGGGGATGTTATAGAATTTCCTTCACTTTACTTCATCTATTTAATTTGAATGATATCATATATTGTTTAATTTATTCTGCTGATCACATTGATCATCTATTGATAATATATCACATCGGTTTTCTTTCAGTACTGGTGTTTCATTCGGGAATAGTCAGATAAAATCTTTTCAAGTACAGATTACATTGGTATCCATCCTAGATTACTACTACAGTTTATTAATTTATTTAGAATAAACTATATTCAATTACAAAATTGAAAAACTCAAATGAACTACACTTCTAATTTTTCTTTGACTATTTTTACCCTGTTTGGGCAAAGCAAATTAGATTTGCAAATAAAATGTTTCCATTTAGTCTTATTTTCATATTATTTTGAAAAAAATCTGTTCTTAAAAAGAAAATTGATGCACACATATTGAACTATATATAATTAGACAATCACAAATCACACAAACTTGAAAACTAAACATTCAATCATGCCCCTAGGACACCAAAGATACTTTTACCATTGTTAGTTGTTATGCTCTTACAGCAGTTTTTTTCATATTTGATCTGGATTGCAGAAAAAATAGTACCAATGCTGCAAAGACAGCATCAGCGATATTACTAACCCACGTGATCCTTAACTTGTACACTACAAACTAAGTAACAAGAATGGTGGTGCTATGTATGTTTAACTCATATATGTGCGTCTAACGTGTTGAGATGTCTTTGAACACTAGCCCTGAATTAAAATTTGATACTTGTAATCAATAAATTCACGCAAACAAGTGTTGATTTATCAATAAAAGATATATAATGTTTAAATGGTACATAACGATCCATATCCTTTTGTTGTGTGAACCAAAAACAGTCAAGTTATAGTGTAGGAGTTGAAACAATACAAGAATTGAGATCTTAACTGGAAGATATAAATGAGAAAATTGTGGCTTCCAATTCAAGTCAAACCACAGTTGTGAACAATTTTGAAGATTTTATCACTAAGATAAGTGATGGCATATTGCTAACCTTCACATCATTTTCAACAAACCAGCTAAGAGATAACAAAGAAAGAACGAAGACTATGAAGAATCAAAAGAAATCTCAAGTATCATACCTCACATATTGACATAAAACATTTGATACTCAATCCCATCAAACTAGAAACACACAAGCTTCCGAAAACAGGTCTTTGAAGGTAATCATAAAAAGTACTGGGGAAATGCTGCAAGTCTTAATGAATAAAAAAACCTAGGTGGAATTTACATATGAAATCGGACCTACTAGTGATGAAGTGAGACCAGCTTAAAAAGTCGCTCCTTGAGCTGGAAGAAAAGAAGGGTGCAAGAGAATTAGACTGGCAAATGAATTATGAGAAAGGACTTCTCAAATTATTATTAAGATAAATACCTGGGGCACAAAATGGGCTATGCTAGACAAGCCTATCCTATATAGAATGTATATTACATAAATGTCAGGGGTCTTTGCTAAAAAACAATGGAACTCAAAATTACAACCAATTGTGAAAAATATGACCATAGAGTATAGATACTCTTTGCTATGACATCCTGATATTTACTGAGAACAGATTGGATCCTAGCATCTCATCTTCTGAGCTTGCTGATACTAATTACAGTGTCTTTGGATAGTTAAAATTACATACCATCAATAGGAGACGGGATATTGATAGCAGTAATAAACTTCCTCAAATCCCATGTTATTCCATTTTGTCATTCTGGTGTAGAAGAACTCTTCTTAAGCATAAGTGCAGGATCTCACAAATTATTATTTGGTCATTTCTATTTATCACCTGCCTATAATAGTGGACTATTTGTTTCTCATGCATCACTCTCCCCATACCATTCAATTGAACATATATTCGATTGTAGCAATGTGTTTTTTTTGTTTTGTGTTTGTTCTAGAGGCTGTAAAAAGGACAAGCATAGAGCACAGTTGAGTGAGCAGAGCCTCCTCACCAACAATGTTAAGATATAGAGATGCTACTGTGCTGTCTTTTTGTTGCTCTTTGAAAATAGAAGGGTCTTGGGCTCAGAATTGTTTTATCTTTCTTACCATATCACTCCAGTGTATCCTTGCTGCATTATGTACTAAACTTTAATCATATAATTATTTCTGGTGACTACAACTCACCAGGTATAGACAGGAAGAGCATGTTAAGTTCTCAAAGCTAAATAAATTATCAATATTATCACTTTCCTCTGTCTATCTCAAATTCATTATATCAAAACAACCATATACTTCATCTAGTGATTACAACCTGTACTGATTCATCCTTTACTTCTGTAGCAGAACAAATTTTTCCATGTAACTGTAATGTTTCCATGTAACCATGTAAAATCAACCAGCTATATTCTGTGCACTGAATTGAAGCAACCACATAAAGTTACTCAATAATTTCATGGAATTATTTTACTACAAGTCCTGTGACTATCCTTCTCTGCCAGAGCACATTTTTATATTTACTGGACTGGTTTACTCTGTAATATGATGGTAATAAAGGCTTAAAGATTTTTTATAAAATTTTTCCAGAGAACTTTAGACTATTATGTCTAAAATAAAACTTTTAAGGGAAGTTATCGTAGAAGGTTTTTCACACAACTGAAGCAGCTCATTGACTTAACAAAACTGTATATAAAATTCAAAACATTCCTACGAATTACAAGCTTTTAAACTATTGGAGAAAGAAATGCAAGAATTTATCAAGAATAATCCCAAAATCATTTCATATTCCACCTCACAGGTTAAAAGGATTATCTTTGAACTATTGTGAAAAACCTAAAATCACCCAATAGATTGCCACATGGTATATCCTTGAAATTATCATAGTGATAAATATATTTGTATAGAAAACTTATTTGCTGATGACTTTTCAGAGGTTTATATGGAACCAGAAAATATTTATTCGAGAATTTAACTCAAATGGAAATACTAATATCAACACAATGTGCTTATCTTGTAAAGAAATAGAAGAAAAATTTCTATATCTGCACATATACCTAAAGGAGCTGGGACTGACTCCACCCAGCCTCTATGTCTACTAAGGGAGTGTCATAGTCCCTTAGTATACCCTCATTTATTATATGGAGAAATTTTGAATAACGGATATTCTCAGTAGCAGGAACCTCCTCATAACCCTAGTAGCACAATTTGTGATCACAACATGCTTGAAGCATTTCAGTGAAACATTTTAGAAATTTTTAAAATGTGCCTAGCACATTTTGGGTATGAAATTTTTGCTTGGTAAAAATGCGCCAGAAATGTGCCGTCAACATTTCGGTTAAAATAGGTCGAAAAAGTGCTATACACATTTTAATGTAAATCTTTCGAGCGCTCGTTATATTCCAGATAATACTGAGTTTTTCACAAAATAATCAACGAAAACACAGGATATTATACAAGGTTTCAAATCAAAGAAGGTTCTCATTAGTAAAAGAAATCGATGGCTACGTAATAATTGCATGTTAATGAAGTAAAGTGAAATTTTACCTGGAAGGTAAAATTGGAAATTTATCAAGTCTTCATTAGCCCTTCCTTTTAATTAAACTAGGTGACTATGAATTCTCTTATCAGCTGAATGATGCATTATTAACAATAATACTTTCACAATACGATCACACATCAAATTTCCTTACGGACAAACAAACAAACGTTTTCATAATCCCTTACTTTTAATTAATCAGCTACCCACAGAGCAGAATCACATCTCAGAGATATCTCGAAGGTCTAACAAGATGTCTTGGAGAAGCCTCAGTGACCTTTCGTGACATCTCCAAGGTATTTGAAAACACGATGAATATTAATAAAAGGAAACATTCTAGGTAAATTTCTAGTTTCTAAATCACTTATAAGCTGAATGACTATATTATTAATAATACTCGATCAAACATTTCACACACTTCACATTCCATCACTCTCTTCAGCAGGAAAACTAAGTAAAAACAGGAGATCAAGCTATGGTATTTTTTGTTTATTAGAACAAAAACATATTCAACAAAAATTGTCACAAATCACGCGAGTCAAACGTCACGAAAACAACTACATTCAGAAAATTTTAAAATTATATACATGCAATTTTATAGTTTAACACGAATACACACATGGAATCACCAAACGTTCCCACTATTCACACAAACCGCCAAACAGCACTTAAATTGTTAAACCACACGATTTTTACACAAATTCGATTTTCAAACATTGACATCTATATCTTAATTTTTATTGATATGAAAATTCTCACTTCCACTAAGGAAATTACGGGTATACACTTAAATAAGTGAAGCCAAGCTTGGCTAACGACATCAACTGCCAGGGAAGCACGCCACCACAATTCGTTATTCAACTGTTATAGCTAGCGTTAGGCACCTTAGGCACGGTTTTAAATGCACCCATCTGATGATTTATGGTCTGCATCGATGATCTTTGTCTGTTTACTTCGATAGATTATCAATTCTTGATGAGTTTAAGAACAGTCCGCTGGTTTTTCTGCTGTTTGACAAGACGGCTACTGTTGCATTTAAAACTTGTTCCATCTCCATAATTCTTTAACCTCGAGTTGAATTCAGCAGATCTGTCGAAACGTAAATCATTGCATTCTTTTTTGTTCATTGATTGTTGCATTATAAATACGTTATATTTCCCATTGTAAGTTGATATTTACTGGCTTTTATGAGGTTATTGATATTAACATTTGAATGATCCGCTGCTGTCATCAGAGCCATATATTATATATATTGACTCTTCATCGCGAATTAATTATCTCCATGAAAGCGATGGACATCGGTGGAAAGCATCGCAAATCCATCGGTGAATAAAGAAACGGTTGATGGAGCCATCGATGACTTTAAAAACGGATTGATGGATTTACGATTCCATCGATGAATTTTAAAAAGTGCCTATTGCTGAATAAGAATTTTTATTTAATTTCCTTTCTTTAAGCCCTTATCTCTATTACAAACGACCAATTTCTAATTTTAGTTGTTCAAAGGAAAGAAAAGCTGCATTCAATCAAAAATTTTTATAATTATTAGTTATAGAAGGAAGTGGAATGAAATTTTGCACAAACATGCTTGTAACATGTTCAGAAAAACGTGCGCTCTAAAATCACCATAAAACATTTTTAGCACATGCTCACGTTGTGATTCTGAAACATTTTAGCTAAAATGACTAAAATTCCCTGAGCACATGCTCAGCATCTTCTGTGCTACTAGGGAAGGGGCATGTAATATAAACTCAAGGTGTTCTGGCCTAGTATTGTGAAGCACCATCTAAATAAATAAATCAATATTAATTCTTCGTAGTTTTCCACAAATTCACTTTTTTTTTAATCTATCTTACTTACCTTATCTTCAGGTAGAGTATACGGAAATTAAAGACTTAATACCTTGCTGGGCAGTTTTGATGATAGGGAAAGGAGGGGGGATGGGTCAAGGAAGGTTCAATCATTGGTGAGATTTGGGGTTAAAAATATTTCTTTCTTCTCTATAGCATCCAATTTCTTTCCTTTCATTTCATACTTTCCTCGAATGGAACTCATAAGAAACATTAATTAATGTATCTCTCACTAATAGTCATTTTGTATAGTAGCTGTGGCAAGTGGTCTTCCATATTCTTAATCTCCAATAATTATCAATAGTGGTCAATCAGGGTAGTGGTAATTGGTAAATATTCTTACAATTAAACCATCCTAAATATTATTAAGGAAAATCTTTAGAGGTCAACTATGAAACAAGACTGATCTACAACTTGGAGCAAGTTCATGGCATAGAATTGCAGGCTGAAAAAATTCAAAGTTCAGTATAATTTGAGGTGGAAACATGTTTGCAGAGCATTAGCTAATGTTTTTGAAGCATCTGCGTCAGAATAGCAAGAAAAATTGAAAAATTTTGTGATGACTATAAAGAAAAGGATATTTTTATTAGTGATGAGAAAGGACTTTTCTACAAAGATAAAAAAAAGAATGTGCGATACCAATGACTCATGTAGTAGGGGTAAGCAGCATATCAAAGAATAATGGTTACTCTGTGTAAATACGTTTGGCGAGTTTGTAGTAGTCTCATTATAGGGAACCCTGAATCCACAATGAAATCCATCACAATATAAAAACATTTTTTATGACCTATTGGAAAACAATTTGATGATGAATGCCCATAAAAAGATATAAAAATCACCATGGGAGACCAAAATGCCAAAGTTGGCCAGGAGAATATCTACCACCCAACAATAGGAAAGCATAGCTTTCTTGAAAGGACTAACGGCATTGGATCTCAACTTGTCTGCGTCTAAAAATATGGTAATAGGCAGAATGCTATTCCCACACAAAAAAATATATAGAGGAACATGAAAAACACCAGATGGACATTAAGACAACCAAATAGATCATATAATGATTGATGCAAGGCATCTTTAGTAACCTCATGATAGAAATTATAGAGGATCAAACATAGACTCTGATCTTTACCTTGTAATTTCGAAAGTAAGTGCAAGAATCAGTAGATTTAAAAATGAAAGACATAAAGATGGCAAAATAATTAACATAGGATGTCTGAAGGATGAAAAGGTTGCCAAAGAATATAGGAACCATGTAACTGGACTTCTGCCAAACGATAAAAAAGATAATAGTTCCAATGATGCCAGAGTCAATAGTGTATGTGAGATCTTCAAAAGTGCCTTAAATACAGCCGTTGAAAATATGCTAGGAACATCTAAGCCTTCCAAGATGAAAGAATGGCTTGACCATCAGTGCCAAGAAGCCACAGGGAAAAAGAATGCAGCATATAAGAAAATGATCCTGAGGAAATATACTTGAAGCTCCTAGGAAGATTGTAAAGCAAGGAGGCAGGAAGAAAAGAGAATTCATAAGAGGAAAAAGAAACAGTATGAACAGGAGCTTGTCATTGAAATGGAAACCTTAAAAAAAGGATTGAAAAAGGAAATTTTATGATAGAGTAAATGACATGCATAGACCAATTAAAGCCCAAATATCTATGAGTAAAAATAAGAATAGAGACATAGTTAGTGATAAGAAAGCTATGAGTATGCAACAAAGATAGGCAGAGTATTTTCATGACCTACTCAATCGACCCACAAGTGTAGACTAGGTAGATAATCTTACAAGTGATGCAAATAGACAAAATAATGAGCAAAAAATTGAAGGGTCCGAAAGATCAACACTGCAAAATATAACAATTATAATTAGAAAGGTAAAGAATGAAAATCACCAGGATTAGGCAGCCTTCCCAATGAGCTGTATAAATATGGAGGCACAGCTAAATATATGCATAAACTAATATGGAGTATGAAAAGTATGCCCAAAGATCGGACAACAGGAATCATATGTCCAATCCATAAGAAGGACAACCAATTAGAGAGGAAAACTTTTAGAGGAATTACCCTACTTAATGCAGTATATAAGGTTTTTGCAACATATTATTTTATAAATTAAAACTAGTTACAGAAAGAATACTTGGTAATCATCAAAGCAAGTTCCATGCTGGTAATTCAAATATAGACCTTATACAACCAATTTTGCAACTGATGAAAAAACTATTGAATATAATGTCATGACACCTGCTCATCAAATTCAAAGCTGTATATTATAGTCCCAAAAGGGAGGAGCAATTAAATTTTTGGAAAAGTTAACAATACCAAAAAAAACTCAAAAAACTAATCTGCATAACAATAAAAATATGCAATTTTGCAAAAAAAATACAACAAGTATACTCAGACCCCTTTGAAACCAAATATTTACATTTTCAGGGAGATACACAGATGTGTCTTCTCTTTAATATAGTCTTAGAAAATGATGCCCGAGAGTCGGGAATAATTTCAATTGGTACATTATACTATCAAACAGTCCAAATGTTTGCTTCTGCAGATGAGGCTAATATAGCTGGTTATAAAGAGAGGCAGTGAAAGAGGATTTCTTTTCTTTTAAAGAGTAAGTAGAGAATGGAACTGATAATATATCAAGGAAAGACAAAGTATATCGGTGTATTAAAAGATGCAACATTTTTATATGTAAAAATTGGTGACTATAGAATTGTGCATGTAGACAAATTCTACAATCTTGGTTCTCTTTTAACTAATGAAAACAATATGAGTGAATAAATTCATTGCAGAATTGAATTGGCAAAAAAGGTAATGCGGACTACATAAACAACTGAAAGCTTGACCATCAGCAGAAAAAAATAGTAATATTATATAAAACTCTTACAAGACCAGTATTGACATGCGGTTCAGAGGAGTGGGTGATAAACAAGAATTATGAAAGAAAACTGGGCGCCAATCAGTGAAAAATACTTTGAAACATCTATAGGACAATATCTTTACGATGTAATTGTGTTCACTGAAATGTGGCATTCACCTAATATTGAATCATTGGATGGCTAAATGGTTTTGTTATTCTAAGAAATGATTGAAGTAATTTAACTAGTTCCAAATCAAGGGGAGGCAGTGTATTAATTTCTATCTGTTCCTCACTCTCATTCAATAAACAGGAAATTACTTCCAATACTATTGAACACCTATTTGTGCACATCTCTCTGGAATCTGAGTCTATTTTAGTACGTGCCACATATATCCCCACAAACTCAAACATTGCAGTACTATTGAGCGCCTCATTACCTCCATTCAATTTACTTGCATTCTATTGTTTGGAGATTACAATACTGAGTGAGACAATTCATTTTCTGAATCTAAATCTGGTTAGTACTCCACCTAACTCCTTAAATAGGAGGCTTGATTTAGCTTTTTTTAACAAATCCTCAATTACTTTGTCCACTAGCATTCCTTTTGTACTTGTTGATGTATATCATCCAGCTCTCAACTTTATTGTTCCTTTTAATCATGAATTATATCTCGCTGAGAAATGGAACCTTGGTTTTGACCTCTCAAAATAGTTGATCCTTCTGCTAGTGCGTTCCTTCAAAACATTAATTGGCCATCTATGTTGTGTAATATCCCAGTAAATGAAGCATTTTCAATGTTTTATGCATTTTATATAGTGCTATTGAAATGTTTACACCCAAAGTACATTTTATTTATTCTCACTATCCAAAATGGAATTCAAAAAAACTCAAATCACTTATTAAACGTAAGAAAACATTTCATTGTATTTATAAGACCACAAGTTCAGTCATTGATTATACTCTTTAATCAGAGCATAGAGCAAAATGTAAGAAAATTTTAAAGGAATGCTACTGATTGTTTATGAATAATCTTAAGGTCTTATTAATCTTCTTAAGTTCTTATTGATGAAACTTTGTCTTTTGGTAACCATATTTTATACATCATTTCTATGTCTCTTCGTATGCTAGGTTCCATCACAAGATTTACTAGAGAATTTTAAGGTATCCAAATGTTAAGAAATGTATATATATCTTTAGTTCGTCCTATCTTAGAATATATCTCTATTGTTTTGAATTCCCATTGTAATAATAATGTTAACTGTATTGAAAGGGTGCAGAATAATTTTTTAAGAATTTTTAACTATTACGCTGGGTTTCCTGCATATGATGTGCCATACACTGAAACAATGCAAATGCTACATTTATTTTCACTCTGTGTTAGACGACATCTTGCAGAGTTGATGTTCTTGCACAATTTATGCAACAACTTAATAAATTGTCCACCTTTGCTTAAATTGATACTTTTTAACTATACTTTTCTCTCCACCAGAAGTACTTAATTATTCTACATTAAATACTGCAGAAGAAATTTTATGTTCAATTCCCCAATAACTAGGATCCTTCATCTGTATAATTTTCTTATTGGTAATGTTGATATACACAGTGATTCCTTAGCTGTTTTTTCAAATAAGTGTACTGAACATTTGTTTACTCTGTATAAATATATGTTATAGTGCAATATTATCATTTGTATGTATTTTTTAAAATTTTGTGCAATCTTAATTCATATTTTGGTGTACTTATCTCTAAGTATGGATTTCTTATTTTTATTTTCTTATTTTTAGTATTTGATATATTTTTAGTACTTAGTTTTTTTTGTTTTTAGTATTTAGTCATTTTGTGCAATCTTAATTCATGTTTTTGTATTCCTATTTCTATACATTGATTTATTTTAACAACAAATGATTTGTATGTTATGATTAATCGGGTATATGTCCGTAATAAATATTATTATTACTATAGATGATCGAAGGTTTGCGGTGCAGATGTTATAATTTGAGCTAAACAGATACTTCTCATTACCTGATATTGTAAAGAATATAAAAATTTAAAGAATGGGCTGGTCCGGGTAAATAAAAGGATGGGAAACTATTACTCTTAATAATCTACCAAGAGTAGGACAATAAGACAGTGGGCTCTGATGGAATCCCAGCAGAGGTGTTGAAGGCCTTAGGGGAAGGTGCAATTAGTAGAATCACTAATCTTGCTAACAAGATATATGACACAGGAGAATGGCCTGAGGATTTTCTGAAAACAATAATGATGCCATTGCCTAAGAAAAATAACGCTCAAGCTTGCAAAGATTTCCGTACAATCAGTTTTATAGCGCATGTGACAAAGATGATGACAAGAATAATAATGAAGAGGATTGAGACTAGGATAGAGGAAAACTTGGGAGCGGACCAGTTTGGATTTTGAAGAGGAAAGGGAACAAGGGATGCAATAGGATGCATGAGAATGCTGAGCGAAAGGGTACTGGAGGTAGGCAGAGAGATGTTCATCTGCTTTATTGATTACGAGAAAGCATTTGACAGGGTGAAATGGGATAAACTGATGGTGATTCTAAAGGAAATTGGAGTGGATTGGAAGGATAGGAGGGCATTAAAACAACTGTATAAAGGACAAAGAGTAGTGGTGAGGATAGGGGAAGATGAGACGAAGCAGACATCGATAGGCAGAGGTGTGAGACAAGGGTGTTGCTTGTCACCAATTTTATGTAATATATATGGTGACAAACTGGTAGAGGAAGCCTTGGAGGGGATTGGAGGGATAGTGGTAGGAGGAGAAAGTATGAAAACCATTAAATATGCAGATGATCAGGCTGTGATAGCAGAGAGTGAAGAAATGCTGCAAGAAATGGTAGAGAAAATCAGTATAAAAGGAGAGGAATATGGAATGAAAGTTAACATTGAAAAGTCGAAGGTGATGAAAATATCAACGAAGGCTGGCCCAGTACAAATTAAGTTAAATGGGAAGGAATTGGAGCAGGTCGAGAAATTTAAATATTTGGGAAGCACCATCACATCTAATGGCAGTTGTACAGAGGAAATAAGAAGTAGAATAGCTCAGGGAAAGGCAACGTTCCAGAAGATAAAAGATCTTTTGACAGCAAAGAACATCAAGATGGAGCTAAGGAAAAGATTTGCTAAGTGCTTTATCTGGAGTATTGTGTTATATGGATCCGAAACATGGACATTGAGAAGGAGAGAAGAAAAATACATAGAGAGCTTTGAAATGTGGCTATGGCGAAGAATGGAGAAAATAAGTTGGAAAGACAAGATAAAAAATGAAGAGGTACTGAGGAGGGTTGGAGAAGAACGAGTAATTTTGGGAAACATAAGGAAAAGGAAAGCAAGATGGATAGGCCATATACTAAGAGCAGAATGCCTACAGAAGACGATTTTCGAAGGAAAGATCAAGGGGAAACGACGAAGAAGAAAATTCGGAATGCTGACTGATTTAAAACAAGGAAAAGAATATCAAGTTCTAAAAAGAGAGGCACACGATAGAGATGCCTGGAGGAGCAAGTTCCGTTGAGACCTGTCCGCGGACAGAAGCACAATGATGATGATGATAATTACCACAATGTGCAATCTATTATAGATTGCCTAGAAATTGAAATAGAGAAGCCAGGTGATCCTGCAAGGCAAGCACTGACATGGTCACAATATAAAGGGTGCAATGCTCTGAAATTCTTGATTTCATCAACACCTGATGGTTGCATAAATTTTGTATCAGTGGGGTATGGAGAAAGATTGTGGGTACCTAGGAAGGATTCCAAAAGGAGGAGTGGTTATGGCAGACCGTGGCTTCAAAGGTATTAGCAAACGTCTGCTATCACAAGGCTGTCAGCTTGTGAAGCCTCCATCTGTTTTAACCGGTCATATATTGTCTAAAGAGGATGTTCTTGCAACAAAGAGGATTGCAAGCCTGCGGATCCACATTGAACGAGTAATTAGAAGACTAAGGGAGTTTGAATTTCTGAAGCCTCATTCTATCATACCAAGCAAACTGATTGCAAGTACAAATGATGTCATTGTTATAGCATACGATCTGGTGAATATTCAATCGTCAACAATTAAAGTTTAGTTTTCCAGTAGACATTACATATATGCTATATTACAAAGAAGAAATGCAAAAAATAATTTACATTGCTGGAAAGGTACCTGTGACTGATATGTTAGTTAATATTTCATACTTCTGCAAGGTTTTGTGAAAAGTTACATTTTTCATTTTTATATATTGAATAACTGCAAGTTCATATGATACACAGATATTTAGAGAACTAAAAATTTTAATATTACTCAGGCTTCACATACATGTATCAATTGGTTAGTAATGCATTACTTCCAAGTAATATAATTGCAACAATAAATGTTCACCGGGTTTGTATCTGAAAAAAGAATCATTAAACCATGGAAAAATAAAAATGTTTAATTTTTCAAATATTGTTCATGTTTATTTAAGAAACAAAACTTATTTATTTAGCTGCATCAAGAAGTTGAGGAAATATATGTGTCTTCCAAAAGTCTACAACATGTCCCAACAATGCCTCACAGTAGCCCTTATCATAATCCACCCAAGCAAGCTCGATGCACCCATTCTCTTCAAATTTGTAGTCTGCTACACAAAACAGACCCCTCTTCCTACCACTGGCATGCATCTGCAACTGCACTTGAGGGAAGTACTTAGATGCAATCTTCTCATTACTTAGAATATATTTTTTTTGTGCCTTCTCGCTGCAAGGGCATTTAATCTCTACCACAAAATATTTTGTTATCCCATCTGGTGATGCACCTGAAATAGGACACTCTGGAAGTAATAACAGCCCTCATTTTTCTATTCCTACCCCAACCCTTTCCATCAACACCTTCAGCACTAAGCCTTCCAAATACCTCCCCCTAGCCATGGCCACAGTCTCATGGAGTTTATTTGTTCCTATCACATTTTGTACAAATGAACTGCTGGCTGTCTTGCAAACACTTACTGCATACACTTTTGATGCAGTCACTCTCCCATATCTCAGCTCCTGCCAAAGGATGTCTGAAGACTGTCCCACTGTGGCCGATGCAATGTCTTGGCACAATGCTTTAGAGTGCTTGCTGGCAGAAAAACTCAGGAAGTCATCTGCAGAAGCACCTCCATTCTGCACAAAGTTAAACATTAAATTGTGAAGGGAGAGAGATCTCACTTGATCTTTCACATTGCTTCTAGACAGTTGACAGTCAATACCAATTTTTTCAGAAACCTTAAGCATATCACCCAAAAAATGTTTTACACACTGCTTTGGACTTTGATTTGAGTACCCAGATCTGGGAAACTCAGCTGCCTTTAAAAATTTCAGATTACTGCCAACTGCAGACAGTCTAGGCTTCTTCCAGTGGCACTGTATCTCTGTTGGTGCAGGATCCTCTGAACGCCGGTGTAGCCACATTAGAAAAGCCAAAGCATGCTTACATCCACCTATAAAATTTTCATAAATTTTATTAGAACATGATCTCCAAGAACAATATACATGTATTGGTTTTAAAATTCATTTCTATACTTAGTGAAAAATAAGAAAATTTTAAAGTAACATAGAACTCAAACATTTGCTTACAGGTAACATTCCCATTGGGTTAAATGAATCAGTAAGAGTTTCTCAGCATTATAATTGATAGCTGTCTTCAATCAGGTGTTATGTACAAGATGTCAAATATTCAAGTGTGATTCCAGTGGTCAAGAATGGCTCAACATAATACCCTAACCCACATTGCCCTACTTCTACTAACCCAAGTTTTGGTTTAATCATTGAAATAATTGTATCTAGCTCATGGTTCATCTAAGCTGAACCACTTCCTGGAAACTAATCTCATTGGTTTCAAAAAACTCAAAATACCATACAAGTTACAAACATCAAACATACATATAATAAGACTTCAATTAACTTTACAACAGACATCAGCTATTTCAATGTATGTATTTATTCCATTCTCTACCTCATATGGATAATATACAGAATTTCTCAGAAAGAAAATTATGTACTAGATTTGCTAATTTCATTGTGTTGTTAGTTATCATTTGCAGTTTATTTGCGTAGTTGATTATTCAAGAAAGCTGCATTGAAAGAGAAACCTCGCATTGCGCATTCCACACAGACACTTTGGTGTATTAAGATTATGGAATTTATAAGTCAAATTCATGGAAAGTGTTAATAATGAAGCGTGTGTGTAGATTGTAGAATGAGATGATTCTTTTTCAATCTCATTGTTCCGCATTGTAATACCTCAAAAATTAAATTGTGTTGTTGAAAGAGATTGATGTAAGGTGAAACTACATACAATGATAAGAAGATGTTAATTTGAGCTGACAAAAGTGACCAATTAACATGCACTTATGCCTATTTCAAACATTTAATCAAGAAAAGTGTAAATGCTACTTTGCTGCACAGATACATTTGGGGGCGCAGGGTAATATTGCCTTTCCCTCACCTTTAAGAATGCTGAGAATGTTTTTTGGAGATCCCTTCAGGGACCACTGACAGTAAACAGGCCCCACAAACCAAAAAAATCATTGTTTGGTACACACCTTGACTGGCAACACAATCTTTGCACAAAACTGAAATGATTCTTTCCTCTTCTTCATCAATATTCATTTCTACGGCGTACGTTTTGCTCCGAACCTTGTGCTCTGGGCAGATTCGTCCGTGAAGGAAACATATGTTGCCCTCTCTCCTCAGCTGCACATACCCCACGGCTGTATCGCCGTAGCACTCTCGAGATGATCTGAAAATTTTTATTTCCCAATTATCCTCGATGTTTGTTCCACATGTCAGAAGTCATATAACACAGGGGACCAATATATTAAACACGTGCTTATTTAGTATAACATTGACGAAATAGTTTGGGAAATTACTTACCTGAGTGCCTTGGTTCCTCTCATTTCCGGGATACTGTAGCACTCGTTATTCTTCAAAAACTCCATCACCATAAATATATCTACCTTTGGCAGATTATTGGAATTACCTTTCTCGAAATTAGATTCTAAAGCCATCAATTCACTTTCTCTGGATGCTTAAAAGCAGGCTGCAAATAAACTGTGTATACAGGTATACAGGCTCGCAACGCTTTCAAATTCGCAACGAGGCCGACTGAAAGCTTGTGACGTCATATGAAGATCCACGAATCACAAGACGTTCCTGATTCTGCCAAAATCCTCAGCATAATTGCGATTATCTTTTTAATATAAAAATATAATTAGGCATTTTACTGCATGTAAACCTGTACTTTTATTCATCCATTTCAAATTCTGTACATATTGAAGAGATTTTCACGTGCAAAAAAAAAATATGCTAACACCCCATTCTGCAGTCTGGCCAGACTTCTGGCCAGAAGGTGCTTTAACCAGCTCCTCTTCTTCATCTGGTTGTAGCACCATAGAAGAAGGGGAGTCAGGACAGATTATTTGCTGAGAGGGGTTAAGTATTTTTGTTTTTTCTTCAAATAGCTTTCATATTTTTAATAGCAGTCTCCTTATATGTGTAAAGAAGTCAGTTACTGGGGTAAGTTTATGAGCTGCAGTAAATGTGTTACTCAAACTACCTTGTTCATTCAAGGCACTGAATGTTATTCACATTCTGGAACTGACTGATGAATCTACCGTATTCGACGGCATATAAGACGCACCGGCGTATAAGACGCACCATCATTAAGTTGGCCACTCACAAGGAAAAAAAGGTTTTAATAGCCGGTGCGAAAGCGCGGTACCACAATAACTTAAAATGTAGTTACTTTTAGTTGTCACGTTTTGTAAAAGCCAAATATTTACACAATAATTGAATGCAATTATGAAATAGGTAGTATAGACCATTTGGGCTAAAAATAGCATTCAGTATTGAAAGATAACCTGTGGAGGTTGAACCTTCACATATAAGACGCAGGAAAATTTTTCGAGACATAATTTAGTAAAAAAAGGTGCGTCTTATATGCCGTCAAATACCGTTACTTCAAAAGAAGAGAACAAGAGTGAAGAAATTTTCAGCTGAAAAAATTAAACTGGGTTAATCAATCCTGGTTCCAATTGTTTGGTTCATCCTCATCCTTTATCCTAATTAATTTCTTTGTTACCACTCCATTCCCTGTAATTCCCAATGATTTCTTTCATGATTATTTCCTCTACTTACTTAAGTAAGGATCCTACCTATAACTATAAAGCATCAAATATTAAACTCCTGCCCCAAAGATAAGCTTCATAACTTTATGATAAGATACT
Source organism: Sympetrum striolatum (assembly GCA_947579665.1). NCBI lineage: Eukaryota > Metazoa > Arthropoda > Insecta > Odonata > Libellulidae > Sympetrum > Sympetrum striolatum. The sequence continues at coordinate 19,872,991 of OX388342.1, read as the reverse complement.
CAACAATAAATTTCAAACCAATATGTTTTAACCCATTTTTTTATATTTTCCTCCTTTGCTAAATCAATTCTTCATTATAGCATGTGTTACATCTTCCACCTCAAGAAAATATCTACAAGAATATAAATATAATTTCACCGACTATAGATTTTTCTCTATGGTGGCCACTAGAGGTCTGTATGGGCCAAAAAGTTCAGCCCAAGCCCGGCACGGCCCGTTCGTCGTTGAGTCAGAGCACATCCCGGCCAAAACGTTGAGACTAATTTTCATTCTCAAGCCCAAGCTGAACCCAAACTTTCCGTAAAATCCCCCTGCAATAAATTGTTGTGAATTGTGAACAAATACATTGTTTTAACCCTTCACGAAAACCGAGCATTTTGTTTAAGCATTGTGTTACAACTTAGAGAGGCTTTTGCTGCTATGCAAGAAACTAATGCTCTTTAAGAACAGATAATTCTCTCCTTCCCGAATTTCTTGTTTTGATAAGCACACTGACAAGTTCAAATAATTCTGTCAGTTAGTTAATGTTGATATGAAATAATTCTAAGACATACCAACAAGATTAAATATTGTTATCTCTTCTACCTCATATATAAAGGTTGCTTGGTTGTTTTGAGAGAATATTTGTTTGATTATGGTCAAAATAAGTATTCCCAAATAATTTAGAAAGCTTTTGAAGTTGAAAATTCTCCAGCACTTTGCTATATATATTTTTGCAAAATATTATGAATGTTTTTGCACATAGTGTAACAATATTTGAAAGTGACCATTTTAATTGCATGGGGTTGCATGAGGTGATGGTAAATATTTGTAATAAGTCTAACCATTGGAAGTGATAGCTATTATGGGCAGCGACCATTTTATGCATCAAACAGCTTAAATTATGTAGATAGATTGCAGTCTATCAAATATATAGACAATCATTTTCAAAGGTGCTTATCTTACCTTGAAAACTGAAATTATTTCAAGGACTCTACATTCAAAAACATGAACATATTGTAACTAGATAAGAAAATACAAGGGATGAAGTCAGAAATACTCTGAAATTAGAAATTTATGAAAACCAACTCTATGAAGTCTTCTGTGTATTCTATTGCACCCATCAGATGTAGCAGCCACTAGTGGAAGAATGGATTTGAGGTAGTTTGATTTGTTTTCTAGGGTGAATAAAAGAGTTGGTGGGCTACCAGATAACCATGCGGGAAGCTCAATCAGCTTTGATGAAAGAGGTCCTAAGTTTGATTCCAGCTGGGAGCCTACATGTGGACTGACCTAATCCCTTGAGGCTCTTTTAGCAATATTACTGGATGAATGTTGGAGAAGACCTGAAAGAAATTCTATTGTTTGTGCTAAAGATTCCAATGTAGATTGCATATAGATTTTCACTATCAAGAATTAACTTTTGTTTGGAATAAAAATACCAAGAGTACCACATGTTAAGGCTGAAGCTAGTAAAAATTTCATTTTTTCTGACAAAGAGCCCCAAGAATTTTATACTATCAGAACCAGCACTTGTGGAGGCTGCAAGATGCTATTCGAAGTAATATTAAATGTAATTCAAATCAAATCAAGCTCAACTCATACGCCAGCATATACAGTAGTTTAAAAGAATTGAAAGAAGCCTGAAATTAAAAATTATGAAGTAATGTTAAAGGATAAAGACTTGTGCATGAAAAATACATCAATATGTTGAGAGACTGAAAAGCCGTAGGTGTGCATTGAATTTCAAGAAAATTTCCAAAGCATAAGAGCAATAGAGTTATTTGATGTGCAATTCAATTAATCTGCATATCAGTTGTTCCAGGTTTTTTTGGTAAAAGGTTGTAATTGTTTTAATACACAAAATATGAAGGAAGTAAAGGCAGAATCTAAAAAATACATCTGTAGTATTAGTCTTATTAAATAAAGGAGTAAAACAAATTTTAGAGTTCTGTTAGTGTATTTAGGATGTCCACCACAAATATGATTAAAAAGTAAAATTCAAAATAAAAATGAAGATGCAGTTTCCCTTGGTTCTTAACAGGTCTATGAGTGTACTGTAATTCTTGACAGTTTATTAACAAAACTAAATCTCTCACAATTGTAGTGCGTCTTTGACGCCAAAGGTAACTATTTCATAAGTCAAGGCAAATGCTAGAGGATGGTTATCTGCACCACACATATAGCTACAGATGTCCAATAAACAAAAATAATAAATTACACACAGTTAAATTCAATAAAAAAATTGTCATAAAAATTAAATACATACATGCAATCAAATTAGCCTAACAAAACACACATTACGGAATTGCTACAATTAGTATGTACATACATATGACTTAAAAGATGCATGAGAGAATCTTAGGAATCTGAAATACTTTTTAGAACCGCCCATGGTGGCAGTGTGGTTAGCATTCTAGCTACGCTATCACTCTGACCATAGGGTTGAAATCCCAGCTGATCGGACTTTTCTGATCAGGGAGTGGCTGTGTGTGTTCATTGCTGGTGTCTTGGTGAAGTACCTCCTGACAAGTTCAGGAGAGCTTCTGAGGACTTCACCACACAGCAGCTTGGCAGAAAAAAAGAATATGATAGGATTATCTTATGAGAATAATTGAAAAATAAACTATGTATGTAATGACAATGAATGTAGAAGAGACTGAAAGATGGATAAGTTTTCAATATCAAGCAAATTAACAATATGCAGATGTTAATCAAATAAAAAGAATCATTTTATATTCAAAGTTTTTACAGTGATCTCAGATTTTCATGATAATACCTATGTATCTCTTAGGTAAATCTTTGTCAGTAAGACCTTAGAATTAACCTTTTATCACCAAACACTAACCATACCCAAGGTGACTACAGAGAGGTCATTCTACCTCTCCTTATTTACCTTGAAACATACCTTATCCAAGGTTTCAAATAAGAGCCACGCTAACTTCCACTAGAGCTGGCAAAATTTAGTTAAACATGGAAAAAATAACATCTAAGTCTATCACAGGAAGAATTTTTACTTATTAATACTTAAGGTAAAGGCATAATAAAATCTCCCTTTCAGGTTGAAGAGTTGATTTACAAAATGTAAAATGAATTATAGTATAAGCAGAAACAAAACAAAGGAAAGTCACAAGAATTTGAACATTACAAGGCTGAGGAAAGTGGCATACTACACACAACTATGAGAGAGAAAAGTAACATTACAGTAAAAAAATAGACAAAGAAAACCTTTGGAAATTGGCCTTTATTCCAAATTAATTTTATTTGTTAATGAATGAAATCAAACACAAAAACAAAAGAGATGCTCTACTGATGTTATGATAGCTTATTTGCTCTCAACTGCTAAAAATTGTTTACCTTCAGTTTGAATCTAAATAACCTCCTCAATCTTCTATTCCTCTCATCAGAATGAATGATTTCAGTATATTACGCTGCCTTTCTGTTACTTATCTTGGCATCTAATTCTCTGAAAATGTACACTGAGCTCTCCATATACATGCTGAGGCAAAGAAAGTCTTCACAGGCATTTTTATGTTGCGTAAACTTATTCCTATTGAGTGCTGAAATCTCGAAAAATCTCTATTATGCAAAAATAGTTTATTTCCTATCCTATACTACCATCCTCTGTGGTAGTGCAAGCTATTCCAGTAAACTTTATTCATTATGGAAAAGAGCAATTAAAATCATACGTCATCACAATTTAATGTGCTCCCTAATTTGAATAATAAGTAAATACGTCCCCATGAGTTCTTTTGTAATAAGTAGTTATTATTATGAATATCATGTAATAACAATAAGATCAGTAACCTAAACTGATCTATGAATAGGTTTAACTGCAATCTAGATGCAAATATAGATAACTTGCACTGAAATGTGTAACCCTAATTCGAACGATAAAGTTCTAATATTCTCTTTCCAATCATCATTTGATCATAATAGAGTATACGTATTCTAGTCTCCTAATCCAATCATTTAATCTATTTCGAAAAAAATGTTTCATAGCTTACATGAATTTAAAGTTGCACATGTTGTGTACTAATATCGAAATTTAGATACATTCTTTTTAAATCGCCCTCACAACGTCACAGGTCCGCTTACAGCCATCTGAAAGGGATGACATCTGTTCAACCGGACGCTGCCGAACACAGAAATGGAAAATCATAAACTGGTACTCACAGCCTAAGAATTGGGAGTGATCTTGAATGAAAATGAGTACCAAAAAGAAGCCAGCAAGAGAATAACAGAAACCATGAACGACCAAGATTTTAGATGATACACTTTTTATTAGTAATATATTGGGAAGAAGATAAACAATACTTGATGAATCAAAATCAATTTCAACATGAACTTTCCTTGATCGCTTACTCAACATATTTCTTTAAAAACATCTGAAGAGAACTCTTTATCATTACGAGAGCAGTAATGTGGGGGATGAGTAAGACAAAAACTCTCGTGTTTATTAAAAAACCCCGAGGAAACAGCACCTTAAAAATATGTAGGGAACTTATTAAAAGTTATTCAAAGAGGCGTCTGAAATGAAAAAAGAACACTGGAGAACGAACATCGTAAATACCAATTGCGCGTGAAGCGCGTCTTTAAACCTAAGATCCGTTTCTACACAGCTGTTTGACTCCCAAAGGACTATAAATTTATAACTTTAATCCAACCTTATTAGTTGAGGATTTGTTTTAGTTGAAATTGAGAAGTGCAATATTTAAAGTCAATCGATATAATTTAATAATAACTAGATAGGTATTTATAATCAATATGAAGGTACGTTACATTGGCAAAGGAATTCCAGTCGCTCCAATTTATTTTACTTATAATATCTCTATGGTATAAATTTTATAATTAATAATAGTCTAAGTCATAGTCACCCTAACCTTTATTTCCTCACGGACCCCCTGTCATTTTTAATTTTCAGTGGACCTCTCAGCCAGCCTTATATTGAATTTTTCTATTCTTACGAACTTCAAATATGGGCACAATGCCGCTATCCGTGATAGGGATATTTGTTCCCTTCTTAATGCAGTTAATATTTAAATTTAATGCATAAAATATTCTATACTAGGATTCTAACATCACTCTCGTGCCCCACTCCATTAACTATCAACCCCAAGTTTCCCAACAAGTTCCACGTTCGTCCGCGAAAAACGTAAGCAATATATTGCATCAATCCTTAATAACAGCGACTATCAAGGAAACCCAAAGAAAAACAGTCGCAAGGAACATAGCCAAAGTTCAATTGCAGAAATAATGGGAGCTCATTTACCGTAATGAATAATTTGAGCAGATAATTAATATAGTAATTTTTATTTACAAAAACAAAAAATACAATGAAAATATATCACATAAAACCTTGGAATTCCACTTTAGGGCAAGAAGCACACCAAGCTGGAATCATTTCTGGAAGAAAAGAAAGCTTATATTAGATATTGTTACAATATAATTTCGAAAATTTCAATTCTATTGGTTATCTTGAAATTCCCAGACATCTTAAAAAGAAAAAAAACTTTACTGGCAGCCATATATTAGCTTTTTGTAAATCATAGGCTCGATACACAACCTATCCAAATTCTAATAACATCAACCAAGAAAATTTCGAATAAAAATACTCAAAATGCTGTATTTATCCCATCAAGAGAGTTTTAAGGAATAACAAGGGTAATGTTTGGAACTCAATTAAGTTATCCAAGTATTTTGAGCACTTAATTTTTTCATAAGCAAATTACAAAATACATTAAGTTCTCGATTTCAAAATCCGTTCAGAAGATAATTTTTCTATTAGAAGTTACGAAAACAACATTTAGTGAAGAAGTCTTTAACGAGATGAACCATAACTACCGATAATACATTTTAATAATATTATTCTAGTCTAATTTGACTATAAAATAGCTTCAACCTCTAAGCTTACGATAGATTTGAAAAAAGGTAGAAATTACTTACCCAGACAATACTCGGGGGAAAAGGCACTCTCCAGCTACTTAATTTGCTGTCGCTCGTTCACAATATTCCCGGTTTCTAAAAATAGGAAAAAATAAGAAAAATTATTAAATCTTATTTAAATCCACTTCGTAGGTAAATCTAAGCGTCAATCATTCAATTTTACTCAATTTTTTTTTTTAAATCTGAACATTTTAAATAATTAAGAGATAACAAAATAGAAGTTTTGCACGAGTTTCCAAGCTACGCCAAGACGTACCGTGCCCAGCTCGTTCCTCTTTTGAATGGAGAGGTTCGCCAGAAAACTGCAACTGTTAAACATTTCGGGGGACGCACGCGACAGTTGCAATTAACCAGCCCTATAAGAACCATTGTGTGACAATAGCATGAAAACCATTGCCACGGAAAAGATAAGAGAGAGACTTTTAGAAGACTAAGTAAATTTATTTCTCTAATGGCTAAAAAGCCTGTCTGTCATTCTGTGTGTAATACCTGTCACTTCAATTTCCCACTCCCCCCAAACAATGCAATTCAAATTTCACTAACGCCCATCGAGTGGGCCCTACTTAGCCAAGTTTCCCACTCCCCCCAAACACTAATGGAGACCTGTTCGCTAACGCCCTCTGTCGGGCCCTTTTCTAAAGAACCTACCACCCTTTCCCCTGAAAGACGACGATCCTTACCTTAAGCTGCGGGAATCCTCCAGCGGTGGCCGTGCTCAGCGTTCCATCGGCGTACTGACCCTCCTCTTGATGTCACTTCACTATTTTCACTATTATGCACTAAAATGACCATAGCTCACAACACTAAAACCACTCACTTTCTTCTCGATCTTCTGAACTGGAGGCTGGAGATTCTGATGCACAGGAGAAGCTTCTTTCCGTAGGGGAATTGTTTTTCGTCGTCGATTTCGTGGAAATGTTCTTGGAACCCAGGGAATTTGGCTGGCCATCTTCGGTGGTCAATACGTGGACTTACAGAAAAACGTTCGATCGGTCATCTCCGCAATTTGATGGGTCCCTCTATCATGGGTCGAATGGTCCAGATATTTCGAACAGCAGGAACACAGCGTGGAATTTGACTGGAGAGAGATGACCAGATATTTCCAACTGAAGGAAACTGCTTGGAATTTGACTGGAGTGAGATGATCAGATTCCTCCGGTGACTGGTGTCCTCCGCGAAGTGTTGTATATTTCTTTCGTAGGAACTTCCTCGAACTCATTCTCCCGAAAAACAGTCGAAAGCAGGAGGACAATCTTCCGCGCCAACGCTAAAAGGTGCAACTGTGTAAGAAACTTCTTCTGAGGTATTAAGGCAAAGGAAGAGCTGGTCGCCACAGATGAGGCAAAAGTAATTTGGCTTCAAGTGTTCGCTCTCGAGGGGTCTCCGCTGAACCTCTCGTCGATCCACACGTTCAGTCGCAGAATGGAAGGGGCGATTTTTCGCTGGCTTTATATAGGGAAACTGGTGAGGGAGAAGGTTAGCTGGAAGGTCGGGGAGGGGAAGAGGGGTTTGGGACACCATGCGCTCGAAGGGATTCGTTGAAATGGAAATTCGTATTGCTCGTTCATTTGACTCTTCGTTCTCTCGTACGCAGCTCATTTTTAGATAAATTTATCGAAAGTCGAGTAAGTAAATTTTCAAAGTAATTAAATTGTTGGAGGCTTTTTTAGGTTCTTAGTACTTTTCGGTGATGGAGCAAATTCTAATAGGTTCTTAGTACTTTCCGGTGATGGTTTTCGAAATTCGCATTGGAGAAAGACGTAGCAAAATTACACTATTAATTCCTTACTTTGTACCTATATATTACGAGAAAATATCATTAAACTGAATTTCAAAATGAACTATGTTCCTTCCTTCATCGTAATATCCCATTCCCCACTTCTCTAATGACTGCCTTTTCTTTGCGTTTTTCACACCTCTAGCACCTCCCTCCTACGTCCTTCCTCCACTCTTCGTTCTGTTGTGCATTAGCTTAGATATGACAACTTTTAATGTATTGCACGTTAGAAAACTTAAACGATCATTTAGGTCTTTAATTTTCAAACGTGCTCCACACCTTAAAATGAAACCGGCACTTCTTTTGTTTGTATCAGCTGCCACACAGCCGATGATGAGATATCTACGATTATGCATTTCAATCATTTCAGTAAGTATGGGAACTTACGGACATGACCATGTGTTCTCCTATAAGCGGCAAAGCCAAGTGTGTCCTTTCGCGGAGATTCAGATTCCGTAGGATAAAAATATGATTAGTCCTTTAAATTGGTCAATTTCGACATCATTTCTGTTAACATGAGAATAAAAATAGGTTTCAGTGACTGTGGAAATTACTTACGTTTTTATGTCAAATATAACGATGCAATAGGCGTAAATTGAATTATCGGTTCCTTTTTTTACACGTGATCCTTATAAAACTGCCAAATTGTCCAATATAAAATTCTGTTTTTTCCCTCAGTTACTCTTTGTATCATTAGCATGCATGTGCGATTTATTTTAGATGTTTCAAAGCTTGATGAAAAATATTTTCAATGGTAGGTAATCTATGAAAAATTTGACCAAGCGGCCCATTCATGTGTCGCCCAAGGCTGCATCATTTCCACGCGACGAAGAACTTGTCACGAGAGAACTTGAGATAAGTGCCGAAATTCGTATTTCCCTTTCCTCGGGATCCTATAATCTTGATCTTGATTAAACAACCCTCTTTTTTAAATTAAATTACCCTATTATTTTAAAATTAACTTACCGTGAAATTTAATAAGGAACGGCGATAATATTAAATGAGGGAAATCACAATTTCTGCGGGCGTAATCAACTGCACAAAGACCGGATCCTCCTTCCCCTCAGCATTCGAGGGAATATGGTGTATATTCTATTATAATGATATTTATTTTAAAAATAATTGTATCTCAACTACTTAGCTGGACCTTAAAGGTCTATAAAATATTTGAAGTATCGTGACCAAATAGTGACCATTCCATTTCACCGCAACCAATTTTCCTTGACCGAAAGGCCCCTTCGGGCCCTCATCTAGTTACGGACCTCGAATTAGCAAGCTCTCGTTACATTAGCCTACGAGAAGCTGCTTCTTTTCTCTTCCCTCAGCCATGATGATAGAACATAAGTGCTGCAGAGAGAGAAGTGCAATGATTCCGGCAAATATTACGAAAAGCGAGACGGATCAAGAAAGTGCTATAGTAAGGATAGATTGTAAGGGAAAAGACAACGGAAAAAGTTGTTACATGAAATAACGGGAGCAATGAAAAAACAGTGAATAAAAGAAAGTGCATACAAAAGGATACATAAATCTACCGTCAGGTTGAACATGAGTCATATAGAATTATGCGATTAACTTTATCACGTTGAATTTTTAAAGGAATCTATTAAAGGTTTTCATCGCCAGAAGACGATACAATTTAATATAAATGCCTATGGAAACCTTTTTGTTTATTACGAGGGAAGGAAGCTGGAGTGGAAATTTAGAGAAGAGGGAAAATACGCCACGAACAGCTGCTTGCTCATTTTTTAACGTAAAACTACTGTAGAAATTCACACTGGCGTAAATTAGATCCCCCTGGAAGGTATTCACGATAGTACTTCCTTATCAATAATCCCTCTTGATTCATATTGCTGTTGAAAGATATCGCATTAGAATTGGTTTTATTGGCCCCTTTATTGAATCCTCCAAAGGTCGTGACGTTCCACCACGTGTTCGTTAATCACCAGACTCTTCACTACCTCACCCCAACCCACCCCTCACTTTCCAACTAGAACCACCCTCTCGAGCATAAAGGTACCTTCTTATCGCAAAGCCTGAGCTGCATTTGTTTCTGTGCAAGCATTGGAGTTCCCCTAAACGAGCGGAGATAGAAATTGAAACGTCAAGCAGAAGGCATTCCTATTCTCATACACAAATTGAATACAGATTACCGACGATGATTAAGTATTATAAGCAAATCAAAATATGTTGAAAATTTTGTATGCTCATTCATTTTATCTTTTCTTCCACAACTTCATCCTTTATAGGGCATTGGTTCCAATAGGGACTATTTATTTCCCGGCTATTTTCTATACAGACTAGTTTCTTTAATTAGGGTCCCTCTCTTTACTCAGCGTTCTTTAGTGGAAAGAGACCTTTTTTGTCCTTCTTTTCATCTTAAAACTGAGAAAACACAATAAGTGGTCCTCAATGGGACCACTGATCCTCTCGATACGTCCAGTTTTTTTTGGCTCCCGCGACTCCTCGTTCAATATTTTTCTCTCTGCTTTCAGATTATCATTTCGGGAGATTATTTAAATAATATTCTTCTTTTATGATAATTATGCTTTAATCACATCCATTGTTTCTGATTACTTACTTGTCGATAACAAGATTACTGGTGTATAAATATGATTTCGCTCAGACGGATGTGGAGCGATTGCTCCTCATTATCTTATAAAACGTCTTCACAAGAGCTATAATGTTTTTTTCTTTAATTTTATTTAAGTTCGTTGGGATATATACTTATGGTACTTAGTTTGTTGAAAATTATTATTATTATTTTACTAACGTTGTTCGTTTCTGGACTTGCTTTGGGCTAATTCGTTCCGGATCTATACAGCAATCGAACTGAAGGCTGGGAATTTTGTTAAATGCCTTAATTTAACTAATTGTTTTTGAATTTTTTTTACATGTAAGTAGCGGATTACGGGAAGAATAATTTACTTCACAGTGTTGTATGAACAGACTAGCTTCCATCGGTGACGAAGGCTTAGATTACGAAGGGAAGGTGTTCACTTCTGTTCGAGGTCTAGGATTACTTTCCCAACCCCCGACAAATCTTATCCCTTTACGTACTCCACACTCCCGTCAAGCCCCAATATTTTCAGGAGTGTTATGCCAAATCTTTCGGGACGTGTCTTAATTCAGATCCTCTAAAGGAGAAAGTACAGTTCTAAACAGATGTCATTGTAATGACCCGCGTGCGTTCCGAGCGATTTCTGCAAAGAAACGGTGGTGTGGGATCCCAAATGGACGGCGCCGGCGGCGGCTAGTCCTGGCGAGGACCAGGATCGTTTCCACGTGCGTTCTAATTGCCTGGGAATTCGGTTGCTGGGGGAATATTGTGGGTTTGGAAATTCCCGGGGTATCGGGAAATCGGCGGGTAGTCGAAGTTCGGTATCCTTTTTGAGCAGTCGTGGAAAACATTTCAAAGAGAGTGTTCAACGAGAAAGGAGTCGGAGAAAGCATCAGTGTCCACGAGGGTACATACATACGAACATTGAAAAGGACAGGAGTCGCAGAGAGTGACGGTAGCTGCAAGAGCAGGCGTGTTATATCACGTGCTGCAAATTACTGAAAAAGCAACACTTCCATTATTTTATATCTAAAAAAGCTTCAGAGCTTTTAGCATCAAGACTGCGCGAGAAAAACTTGCTTGAAAAAGGAGCTAAGGTATCCTACTTTCGATCAAGAGAAAGTGCGTTTCTGCAATACTTCCGAAGTGATGATGGATTTGTATATTGTCATAACGTACATGGTTTAATAGAAGAGTTGGGAGTTTCAGCCTATAATGCAACTGAATGGTGATTGTTCATCGATAGTTCAAAGCGGAGCATGAATTGAATCCACAATGGAAATTTATTTGTTGCAGTCCCAATAGGCCTTTTAATTTGTCTGCGTGTAGAATATGAAGATATAAAGAGAGCCATTGATTTGTTGCAATATAACATGCGCCAATGGATCATTTGCGTTGATCTTAAAATGGTCTACTTCCTCCTTGGCCAGCAACGCGGTTACACCAAGTACCCTAGTTTTTTGTGTATGTGGAACAGCAGAGCTCGCGAGAAGCATTGGGTGCAGTCGAATTGGCCACCACGATCTGATCTGAAACTTGGTGATCCAAATATTCTACATCAACCACTTGACAGAAAGAATATTATATTTCCACCTCTACGTATAAAATTGGGTCTCATGAAGCAATTTATTAAAGCTTTGTCAACTGAAGGGGGCTGTTTCAAGTATCTCATTTCTGAATTTCCAAGATTGTCATTTGAAAAGATCAAGGCTGGGGTGTTTGATGGTTCACAGATTCAACGGCTCATTAAAGATGAACATTTCATCAATACAATGAGAGTACTTGAAAATAATGCTTGGTTAGCATTCATAAATGTTGACAAAGGCTTTCTTGGAAATACAAGAGCACAGAATTACATGGAAATTGTCCAGCAACTCTTGGAGAGCTTTAATATGCTTGTTTGCAATATGAGCATCAAATTGCATTTTTATACATAGCCATCTTGCTGACTTCCCGAAAAATCTTGGTGCAGTCGGTAATGAGAAGGGTGAGCGATTCCACCAAGATTTGAAGGTCAAGAAGACAGGGTTTCGAGGTAGATGGGATGCACATATGATGGCTGTCTACTGTTGGAGCATCAAATTAAACACTCCAGAAAAAGCTATAAGCAAAAATATTTACCTTGATTTGCTTGTTTAAAGTTTATATGAGTTAATGAATGCCTTTATATGACTATAAATATTCTTTGCGAAGTATACTTGGTAAGTTTTCTCTTTATTCTCCTTCATATGGACATTTTGTAAGACTTTTGAGATATATAGAGGGGTATCCTGTAGCTTAAAAACTTGATGTGATAGACAAAAACTGAGGCTCATTTTGAATTCAGATGTCAATCGTTAGTCAAAAACAAGTCACAGATCTAAGACAACAAAATCACTGTTCCCCAGTGTTATCAATTCTTCACCAATTGTGTGTGGTTTTCCCGATTTAGCAATGAGTAAGGAAATATTATATGACGCACGTAATCCATCATTTTCTTCTTTTGATGCGGCCGAAAACATATCACCCAAAGTAGGACGTCTCGAATGTTGATCTCTGAGTATTTGAAAGTAAGATATATTTTTATATTTTTTCTTAGGATGTATTTCGCTCAAGTGCTCTTCATATCGCGAAGGTTTCATAGCTTCATTGGAAAACACCTCATTACCAATGAGGCACTTTAGTAATGTCTTGTTTGTGGGTGATTGAATGAAACCATATTTTAAATATTCGACATTGTATTGCCTACATTTTTTCTTTGGTTCCGACATGGATCTATCTGTATAAACAACGCAATAATATGATTGATAGATAAGTACGGAAACATTGTAATTATTAAGAAAATATGTTTCGGAGATAAAAATTTCCGTATTTACTTATGTAAAAATCAACGTAAGGTGAATAATTAATTTGGCAACAATTTGCGTCAGAGCGCGTCAGAGCAGAAATCATAAAAAGTTTTGTTATTATTATTTTATATTCTCTGTGTCAGTCATTGTTAAACTTCATTAACCAAACTACGAGTAAAAGCCGATGATGTTATCAGTGTTAACCAAATTCGATACAGTGAAGGTGTTAAGGGTCGAAGTTAATCCTTCGACCTGAAGACGCTGACAGGATAGTCAGCGAAACTTTAGTTACCAAGCCATCCTACGCGGACGGACACCCGAAAAATGCAGAGAGCATGTACAATGTAATGTCTGCTCCGTCCCTACTAGTGGAGGCAGAATAGGTTCAACTTATCCTTTTTGGTTTATCAAGCTGAAAATTGGTGGAGATGTTCTTTGAACAGCCAAAAGCAAAATCCCAAAAATCCCAAAAAATCCCAATTGGGCAACATGCCTAAATATTTAAACAAATGTCGCCATCTTGGATTTTCGACCTTGCATCATATTGAACAGTATATCTCCGTATCTAATGGTGATAAAGACACACGGTTTGATTTAAACTACTTACTAATGTGTTAACTAGACTCATGGAATTTTATATTGAAAGAAAAATGAGTAAATATAAAGCTACACACGAAAAACAACTCGTCTTAGGGTAGCTTTAACGGGAAAATCAGCGTTAAATATCGATTTTCGACCTTTTATTATCATTAAATCAAAAAATATATGGAAATAAAAGTTGTAGAACATATCAAAAGGCTTCAGAATGTTTTATTATAATCTCCTTATTCCAAAAATTGTAGCTTCTACGAAGCGCCAAACACGTTCGCACACTCAGTAGATGACCTCTAACGCTGAGCGCCAATGTGCGAGTATCCATCAAAACACCGATTATAATGCCGGAAAGTATATTATTATTCCTATATTCCTTATGTTATATTATATGCTATTGAATTGCTATGACTATAATATAACTATTCAAAGAATTAACCAAATATTTTCCCAAATGGAAAACTAACGAAAATGATTTATAAAAATAAGGCAATAATATAAAAGGATAAAAAATTACAAGCTAACGACTATAAAGTGGAAATATAACCGGAAGAATTAATACTGTCGAAGGAAAATAATATAAAACCTTTCTAAACACTAACAACAATAAACCAACATAAGAATAGAAATAAAAAACACTACGTCGAAAATTCTACTTGAGTTTTAATACACGATCGGATACAGAAAATTCTGTCCATCATCAGGTAAAGAGACCACAACTCCAGTGAATATATACAAAACAATGGCCAATGAGCAAGCAAGGTCTGAGAGGGGAGGAAGGGTTAAGGATATTAGGTGAGGGAAGCAGCGGGAGGAGGCAAACAGTTGATAAAAGTAGGGAGTGGTTAGGAAAGAGGTGAATGTTAGTTAGCGTATAATTATGATGTAAAATTTCTAATTCCTCCAGGTAGTTTAGCTTATTTCCTTTGAATGGCTATGGAGGAGGGTGTCGGTAAAGTCTGAATGGTGTTTATTGTTGAGTAAATGTTTAGCGAAATGTGAGGCACTGGAACCATTGAGGAAAGACTGTTTATGTTCTTTTGATCGAATGTGTAAATTTCTACTGGTTTGGCCTATGTATATTGCATTACAGTCTTTACAATTTAATTTATATATACCAGATTTGCGTGTTTTATCGAATTTATCTTTATTGTTTAAAATAGTTTTTCCTATATTCTGCGTTGTATAGAAAGCGGGTCTGATGTTAGAGCATTTAAGAAATTGGCAAGATAATAACTGATGTGGCCGAGGAAAGGTAGATTCCCCCAACGTTGTACTTCCGTGGAAATGGAGCAATCGGGATATATCCAGAAAATGTTTTGTTTTCTTTCTCCATGTGAAAGTATGGTATCTATAAGTTTTTCGGAATAACCATTGGAGAGAGCCATGCATTTTATGGTTTTTAGTTCCCGAGAAAAGTTTGATGGAGAGAGAGGGATATTTAAGAGGCGATGAATAAAACTATGAAAAGCAGCGTTTTTATGTGTGACTGGATGATTAGAGGTTGCGTGAAATGTGTGGTTTGTATAAGTCGGTTTTCGATGGATAGAAAATTCAATTGAATTTGCATTCTTTGAGAGGGTTTGTCTACGAAATTCAAATTGTTGTTATTCTTTATTTCTAAAGAAAATCTGATTTTACTGTGTTGTTGGTTTAGGTGTGACAGCTATTCAACTGTCTGTGGGATCCATTCCAAATACAAAGGACATCGTCAACATATCTCAATAATCTCAACCACAAGAAAACGGGTTTCGTCACATTCTGGGAATTTGTAAATAAATTATTCTCAAAATTATCTAAACATATTTCGGCTAAAATTGGCGAGAGGGGAGACCCCATCGCTAGACCATCGGGTTGATTAAAAAAAGATTTTTCAAACAATAACTAATTCTGCGAAATACATAAATCTGTCAACAGTAAAATATCGTGAACAACATTTCTGTCCAAGTTTTTGTCGTACAATAATTTTTCCAACAGCAACAACACCTCTTTCCTAGGGATGTTTGTAAATATGTTATTAACAACAAAAAACAATTTTTGAGTTTGTATATAATTTCAAATTTTTTAGT
The DNA here is from genome assembly GCA_947579665.1 of Sympetrum striolatum. Taxonomy (NCBI): domain Eukaryota; kingdom Metazoa; phylum Arthropoda; class Insecta; order Odonata; family Libellulidae; genus Sympetrum; species Sympetrum striolatum. The sequence goes on along the minus strand of OX388342.1, from coordinate 19,857,244 downwards.
CTATTAGCAAGGTCGATGGAGTTTCGGATACCATATCTAGGTGAAAACAGGGTTAAGTTTTAAATAAGTTCATTCACTATGGAGGCCAGTTTGTGGGTTGGGGAGGAAACACATGAAATAACTGGGCGGATGGGGATATCAAGTTTATCTAACTTTAAGAGGGCGTATAATCGTGGAGGAAGAGGATTTGGATTAATTATTTTATAATAATCCTTGGGTTTTAGCACAGTTGTACACTTTTCCACCATTTCTTTCACTTTTTCATTTAGTTCATTGGTAGGGTCGTTGATTTTCAATATATGGTTGTCTTCTATGAAGGTTTGTACTTTTTGAGTGTAATTACTTTTGTCTATTATGACAATGCACTTTCCTTTGTCAGCTTTGGAAATAACGAGATTTTCACGTTCCACAGTATTCATGATGCTAAGTAAGGTTTTCTGGGAAATAAGTTTACGGGGAAGCAAGAAGGCAACACTAGATTTTTCAGATTTGAAGTAAATGTATGGGTGAAGTTATGTTTTAAGGAACGATAATTCCCTTGATGGTTGGAAATATATTCACAATCAGCTATCAGATTCTTAAAATCGTTACCGTTATAATGGCTAGAATTAAAATTCAGGCCTTTTGATAGGAGGTTCACTTCGTTATCAGAAAAGTTAACGTAGGATAGGTTTTTCACTCGCGGGTAAAATACATGCTCTGTGGGAGGGAGTTATGAGGAAATTCGGCGGCAGGTGGAATCATCCTGCGTAATTTCTTCTGGGATAATCTGGAGTGTTTATCGCGGAGGGTATTTAACGTCTTAAAACAGATCTCACTGGCAAATGTTCTCACCTTATCATCGAAGCAAGCCCATTCAATGGGATGAAGGGATTCGAAAGGAATTCTACGCAGGATGATTCCATTTTTGGAATCTAGAACTCGTTTAGACCGGAAAATGACTGCTGCGCAGCTTTTAGTTTCATGATTTCGCATTTATTCGTTTTTTTTTAAGTTCCTAGAGTGAGTTTGTCCGTCGTTCTTAGCGTTCCTTTAAGTTTTGAACGCCTAGTGTAGGCTTGGGTTTGTGACTTGTGCTTTGTTACTGTATGTTTCTTTGTGTTGTGGGTGCCATTCACGTATAAGCATGGCTACTTCAGTGTGCTCTATTTGCAAAAGCGTGGTTTTGGACAATGAAGAAACGGCTGTGGTAACGATCCGGTCTTTGATTATGGTATGGTTCGGATCCGAATGATTTAGATGAAATGATTAAGGAAGAAGAAGACGACATTACTCTGCATTTCGATATGTTACCTCATTCTCGCCAAATTAAAAAACTCGCTCGAGGATGCAAACATCAAGAAAAAAATTTGTCCAAATTAATGGGTTATCATTCCTTTTATTAAATTTTATCTTATTAAGGTATAATTATTGAACGCTTAAATATGTTATTAATAAAATTATTTACTTGTAGGAATAACAATATACTTTCCGGCATTATAATCGATGTTTTGATGGATACTCGCACATAGGCGCTCCGCGTTAGAGGTCATCTACTGAGTGTGCGAGCGTGTTTGGCGCTTCGTAGAAGCTACAATTTTTGGACTACGGAGATTATAATAAAACATTCTGAAGCCTTTTGATGTGTTCTACAACTTCTATCTTGATATATATGTTTTGATTTAAGGATAATAAAAGGTCGAAAATCGACATTTAACGCAGATTTTCCCGTTAAAGCTATCCTAAGACGAGTTGTTTTTCGTGTGTAGCTTTATATTTACTCATTTTTCTTTCAATATAAAGTGCCATGTGTCTAGCTCACACTTTAGTAAGTAGTTTAAAGCAAACCGTGGTTCTTTATCACCATTAGATACGGAGATATACCGTTCAATATGATGCAAGGTCGAAAATCCAAGATGGCGACTTTTGTTTAAATATTTCGGCATGTTGCCCAACTGGGATTTTTTGGGATTTTTGGGATTTTTGCTTTTGGCTGTTCAAAGAACATCTCCACCAATTTTCAGCTTGATAAACCAAAAAGAATAAGTTGAGCCTTTTCTTGCCTTAAATGCCTCCACTACTTCGTCTATGCGAATCCAAAATGCTGCAGTGAGATATATATTTAATTAAAAAAAATCGAATACGTTTCATAATTATACGCTTAATTAACTTGGTTAGCGTTAGAGTCGCGGAGAAAGAAATTTATTCTCGCTACCATTTGCAACACCTTAAGTGCATGGTTTCCGCACAATATGTTTCACGTGTTGTTTCTTTCGATAAATTAAATTATCTCATCATCAACGGCTACGAAAACTCCTGATTCCTCAACGTACAAGAGTAATTTTAAGCAAGTTATAGTCTAAGCCAATAATATTTCAAGAAAACCTTCTATAAGGCAAGCAATTATCCTTTGGTATCAGTGAAATCTTTACTCGTTCTACATTAATATTATCTTTTACAGCATACAAGCTTTAATTCGTCAGTATTAGAGAATTAAGGCACTAACATTACTTACAGTAAAACTCGGTTGGGACGATTTTTAGGGGAGTAAATGAAAGCCGCGTTACAAGCAGGATAGGCTTATAACAGTGTTAGTATGACTCTTATTTTATTTACCTTGGAACACTAAAGGGAAAGGTTTTCTGACTAATTTTTAAACAAATTGTTTACAGCTTAAACGTAAAAGAAATTATCTTTAGTTTCCTTCATGTTACACCACCGTAGATAGATAGCTATATTTTATAGCATTAATTATGTAAAATAGATTTTACAGTATTATCATTACTATGCTATATATTTTATTAATAGATAAAAAAACATCGACTGGAATAATCATAGCATAAATAAAAGGGCCCGGGATGTCGACTCATGTAAAAAGTTATTAAATTTACTTCAGAAAAACTCACTAAGTCAAGCAGTAAAATCGCCAACCAGGGGTGACAATATACTCGATCTCCTTTTAATTAACTTTCCTGAGCGCATAGAGAACATTTCGATTGACGAAGGTCTTGGAGACCACAAAGGCGTTTTTGCAGATATCGAGATAAACCTTAGCAAGTATAAGAAACCCAAGCGCAAAATTTATCTCTATTCCAAAGCCAATTTCGAGGAATTTAACATAAAACTAACGACCGATTTTAATTCATTTAAGTCGCGCGTAAGCATCAACAACACTGAGGATACATGGAAATCATTCGTGGAGATAATGCATAAATATATAGATTTGTATATACCTTCGAAATACTCTAAAAATGATTGCGAGCCCAGATGGTACGATAAAGAGGTTAGAAGGGCTCTCCGCAAACAAAGAGATTTGCACGGAAAAGTAAAAGCTTTTAAGGGAATAGATCAGCCTGTTCCAAATCCATCACGATCACTATTGCTAGAAAAGCACAAGAAAGCAAAAAGCGAAACCAAGCGAGCTATGCGTAACGCCCACAACAACTTCAAAAAGAAAATACTTGGGGAATGTTTAGAGGGAGACCCTAAAGCTTTCTGGTCCTACGTTAGAGAGGTACAGGGAAAAATACAAACAGTGAGCTCGATAAGGGATATTGAAGGTAACATTACTTGTGATTCGAAGAGGAAAGCGAATATTCTAAACGAATTTTACCAAAGCGTATTCACGTCAGATTGTAACATAGAGATCCTCCCTAAGGTTAATATACTGGATTCCATGCCAAATATAACTTTTACGACAGACGGTATAGTTAAAATAATACGCAAAATTAAGCCAAATAAGTCGCCAGGGCCAGAAGGCATTCCAGCAAGAGTGCTTAAAGAACTGGCAGAGAGCGTCGCCCCTTATCTCAAAATTATATTTTGTAAATCGATAAATGAAGGTAGGGTCCCATACGATTGGAAATTACCTAATATTACTCCTGTTTACAAAAGCGGATTAAAGGAGGACCCAGGAAATTATAGACCCATATCATTAACTTCGCTGTCCGGAAAGGTAATGGAACATATCGTCGTAAGCTCACTCATGGGATTTTTAGATAGAAATGAATTCCTCGACGCAAACCAGCATGGTTTTCGGAAGTCCCGATCATGTGAAACCCAACTTGCTCTATTTCCTTATTCCTAGATTTCAAAAAAGCATTCGATAGAGTCCCCCACTACAAACTAATTCACAAACTTAAACTAGCGGGCATTAACAAGTAAGTATTCGACTGGGTTAAGGATTTTCTCTACGAGAGGGAACAACAAGTTGTACTGGATGGCGTTAGCTCAAATAGAGTCAAAGTTACCTCTGGCGTACCTCAAGGCAGTGTAATTGGACCTCTTCTTTTCCTTATTTATATCAATGACTTGAGTGACGAGATAGTTAGTAATGTGAGGATATTTGCGGATGATTCGGTTATATATAGGGAAATAACAAACGAGGAAGACCGGAAATCTCTCTCAAACGATTTAGTCCTTATCCAAAGGTGGTGCGAAAAATGGGAATTAGATATTAACGTAAGTAAATGCTCCGTAGTTAATTTCTTCGAAAAGAAAAAAATGCGTCCAAATCACCCATACAAAATTAATGGAATTAGTATCAAAGCAGTAGATTCAGTTAAATATCTCGGGATCAACATTACTAATAACTTAAATTGGAGCACGCATATTCGAAAAATCTGCGGCAAAGCAAGTAAAAGGCTTGGCTTTGTAAAGCGCATTGTCGGTAAATGCGATGAAAAGGTGAGAGAGCGATGTTATTTTACCTTGGTCAGACCCCTTCTGGAATATGCGGCAAGTATATGGGATCATGCGGATGAAACGTGTACTCGCGAACTCGAGAAAGTGCAGCGTAAAGCGGTTCGTTTTGTTAAGAAATGCTACGATGAAAAAGCAAGCGTTACAAAAATGCTCTCAGACGTAGGTTGGGAATCCTTGAAAGAAAGGAGATTGGAAGCTAGGCTGCGATTGCTTAATAAATTCAGGGAAACTACATTTTCCGAAGATACAATCGGTATCATGCAACCCCCCTGCTACGTCGGTCGATCCGATAATGACCGTAAGTTAAGAGAAATAGATGCTAGGACGAATCGTTTTAGAGATTCATTCTTTCCGCGAACAATACGTGACAATAACCGAATAAGGAAGTAATTTAGATTCGACTGGTGTTTACACCCCCTGCCACACGCCGAAAGGCGGCTTGTAGGGTATTAATGTAGATGTAGATGCAGATGTAGAAAATTATATAAGACAGTCTGCGAACTATTGTTACGTAATACTGGTTGCCTTTTCGTCTTATTTTATATGAATGATCAGGGTAATGAGTATATTTTTTCTCTATATCGAATTTTTCACAGTGCAACTGTTAAAGATAAGGAGGTATCGAATTCTCACGATCAAGTTTTAATTAGGTAAGAATAGGTAGAATACATCCCTCTATGAGGATTTCGAATATCAGCAAGTAAAGCTCGGTTCACACGGTGTATGATTTCTAGCTTGATTCTTTGCGTGGATCTCTGCATGCTCGCTAGCAATAAATAGTTCAGCTAGCAACGCATAGCAACCAACAATCAGCGAAACATGCAGGAAAAATAGCACTTGTCCTATTCCTCAAAATTCATCAAGAGAACATGCCCAGCAGCAAGCAGACACCAAATTTTCGTGCTAGCGAGCATGCAGGGCTCCACGCAAAGAATCAAGCTAGAAAACATACACCGTGTGAACCGAGCTTAAGTTATTCTGAAATTAATAATCAATTATTGATAAATAATACTAAGGTTAATATTCAATCCAGCCACCATTATGATCTACTACAAGTTGAAGCCGTCTCGGCACAGATTCGATAAGTCTCTCACATAATCTTTTCCCTATTACCTCCCACTGCTTTTCGATTTCGTTCCAGAGCTCATTCGAGTTTCTTGGCCTTATTTCACTCTCATGCACCTGTTTTGACATGACTGACCATACATTTTCGATTGGATTAAAATCAGGACTTCTTGCCGGCCACTGAAGTGTATTGATTCGATTTTCTAGCAACCACTTCTTTGCAACTTTTCTTGTGTGCACTCTGGAGTTATTAACCTGTTAAATTAAGTTATTATCCTGTTTTAAATAAAATAAAAAACATCAGTTGAACGATAAATGCAATAGAAATTAGATAGAATGAAGATTGTAGCATATTTTCTAACATCATTTGTGTGATGTTAATACCAAATTAAATTAAAGCGAGCAATATGATAACGAGCGAATGTTAATAAGGGTGAATAGATTAAATATTAACCTCAAAATTATTTATCAATAATTGATTATTAATTTCAGAATAACTTACTTGTTGATATACGAAATGCTCATGGAGGGAAGCAACCGACGGCAGCATCACATCATTTAAAATATTGACACACTGCTCCCCATTTAGATGGCCACTAATTCTCCAAATCATCCCTGGCCCGTCGTAGCTTATCCAAGCCCAAACGTGTGTGGAGAAACGCCCACTCCTAGGCCGTTCGCATATATAATTCCTGTCGAAGCGTGTATTTGGGGGTCTATACACGAGAACAGGCCCAGAGGAGGCGGAAGAAAATGCTTTCTCATCGGTGAATATTACTTTCTTCCAAAATTCCACCCCTTCACCGATATACTTTAGCGCGAATTGAACGCGGGCTGCACGATGTGCGTCAGTTAGCACCTCTTTGATTGCTGCACGTCGAGAACGCAATCCAGATGCTAAGATTCTGCGGCGTGCTGTCCTTACGGCCGCTGGAAAATATGACTCCGATCTGGCTTCATTAGATGAACAAAAAGGATTACTTCTGATGAATTCCATAATTCTCTCATCTTGTTCAACTGAAGAAGATCTCGGTCTCCCTTGACCCTCTCTTCGATCGACGGTGAGCTCCGTCTCCCACTTCGCTTTCACTCTCGTTATAGTAGAAGATGAAACATCCAACCGCCGCGCAATCTCCCTAAAAGGAACTCCACTTTCTAGGAATCCCACCGCCATGCTTTTTCTACGTGGTGTTAATTGAGGCATCGATACTTCAATTTAAAAAACTGAGTCCAATAAAATGAGCACTGCCAAAAAATGAGTAGCGTTACGCTAGGCAAAATTGAATGCAAGTTTACTCGAGCGTAGTCAGAAGACGAATGACTAGTTGAGGTAAAGAGCTGATTGACGCGACATTGGGGGATCAGTATGACCACGAGAAGCGACCCTCCAAATGATTGACAACCTGTTAAATGCCCCAGGACAATACATTAAACCGAAAGATTTGAAAATTGGGAAAGAGGCAGAAGGGGACATTTTTAGTGAATCGGTATCCTTAGAATTATAGATATTCTACCAAAGAAAAATAGGATCAATCGATAAGGTCGATTCGAGGTAAAGGGATTTTTTATCAGCTTCAAACATTTCAGCCAGTGCGTGCGCATGCGGGGGAAAACCCCGAGTCTTTGCTTGTATGAGGCGAGGCTACATCACGCTTACCACCCGGAATCCGATTGGAAAAGTGTGGGCTGTAATGGCAGAAGAGTGATACAGTAGAACCCCGGTAATCCGGACGAATTCAGGCACATAGGCGTACGGATTATCAAGTTTTTCAAAAACAAAATAACGTAAAAACATTTTTTCTCAAAAATTATATTGGATAGATAATGCATGTATATAGTACATAAGGTATTACAACATATATACATACTCTCAGAATGAGAAATTTTGACAGAGTCTACAGGGTGGTCGTTCTCGTCGTCACCATCATCATCCTCTGTCGTTACTGTTCTGATAATTTCGTCATCATTAAAGCTTCGTTTCGAGCCAAACTGTTGTCAGCCTCAGCAGCCCACCGGAGAGCTTAAGGGTTAGATATTGGGTTCGTATTTTGTAACTGATTAATGAGTGGCGCAAGCTGAATTTCTTCAGTTTGCATATTTTCTAAAACTTCCGAACTATAAAATTTGGTAGTAAATTTTTCCACGACTTACTGATCAATAATTTAGACACAGATTACCAACAGTTAGCTAGATTGAACACGACATCTTTTAAATTTACCTTTTTCAGTGCATTTTCCAAATTTTCATTGTGCACAGGATCATTAAGAATATTTGTAAGGAGCAACTTACGATATGCTAACTTCATGCTTTGAATAACGTTCTGATCCATGGGTTGGGTCAGCGCAGTCGTGTTAGGGGGTAAAAACATTGCGGAAATTTTACCGTCATCAGAGCACAATTCTTCTGCAGAAGGATGGCCAGGACAATTGTCAAGCAACAATAAAGCACGTTGTGGTAAATTGACGGACTTCATATGCTGTCGAACTGCTAGAACGAATTCTGTTTTAAACCAATCCAAAAATAATTCTCGTGTGACCCAAGAGTTTTTTTGCCCTCGATAGCACACAGGTAGCGTGACTGACTTGAATGCACGTGATTCTTTGGCTGTTCCGACAACAAACGATGGAAGCTTATGTTTGCCAGTCACATTTTCACTCGGCATAAATGCAATCCTCGCTTTATTTACTTTCCTTCCTGGTGCCACTTTTTCATTACGATCGGCTAAAGTTTTGTCAGGTAACATTCACCAGAACAACCCTGATTCGTCGGTATTGTAAATTTGTTCAGAACTCAGATTTTTCTCATTGATAACTCACAGTAACTCGGTTTTAAATGACTCTACTGCACTTTCATTGCTAGATAGTTTTTCCCCGGTCACTTTCATACGCCTGATCCCACTACGATGTTTAAATTTGTCCAGCCACCCTTTGCTGGTAACAAATCCCTCCTCACTTTCAGTCATTTGTCTGTGAAAAAATCGAGTTTTTTCACAAATCATTTCGCCACTTAGTGGTACGTGAAGCCGCCTTTATTGAATAAACCATAAGTGAACTGAATTTCCTAGCGCAACGTTATCTGCCATTTTCATAGTTTTACGCATCTTTGAACCACTTTCTGTAGTGCTCACAAACTTCATTATGCTGTCCTTATTCTTCTTGATGTCACCAACTGTTGACTTTCCGATGCCACATGTCCTGAAAATCGCATCGTAACTCTGACCACTGTTTATCAATTTAATGATTTTCACTTTGTCCTCTAATGTGAGGGTTTTACGCTTGTGAGACGCCATTAATCACTGGACAGTACCGGGAAAAAGGGACGTCACTTAAGTTTTTAAAAACCGGCGAAAACTAAACGGAGACACAGAGAATCGGAAGAACCTTTGTAAGTGAAGCCTTATACTGAGGGAATGGATCGTAGCGCATCTTTTCACGTGACCAGCCGTCTTTCTCAGCACAATTGTTATAGCACTGGAAAAATGGACTTATTTATATCCTACCCACTTGAGGTTTTAACCTGAGCTTAGCTCGCCACTCTCTCACATCCATTAAAGCTTAAAATTGTTTAGCTTTTCTCGCTTATAAACACCAACTCTGTAGCCCATGCATGGTCATCCTCATTGGACGTCTATCGAAGGGAAGGATTGTTTTCTACGCCTCTTCTCTCATAGCTTTTTAATGAAAGTGATGTTTTGAGAAGTGATACCTTGCTGCAACTGAAAATTAATTGTCATTCAAGCGATGAGTAATACAGGAGTACACATATATATACACACAAGGTACAAAAACCAGCCACCAATCAGAAGCTATGGGGGAGGAGGAAGGGGGAGCAAGTTAACAATGGAAAGCAGGGGAGAATGATTAGGGAAAAGGTGGATGTTAGTGAGTGTGCAATTGATTTTTAAGTGGTGTATTATTTCTATTTGTTCCAGATAATTTAGTTTGCGTCCTTTGTGTTCACAATGTAATAGAGTAGAGGAGAAATCTGAAGTGTGATTGTTATCTAAAAGATGTTTTGCGAAATGTGATGCCTGTATATTGTTACGGAATGAATTGAAGTGTTCTTTGGTTTAGGTAATTTCAAGCAGCACTATGTACTATTTGGTATTTTTCTGTTACACATAATGTAACAGAATTGATTTGCAAAGTAGAATTCTAGCTTTCAGTCTTTCAGAATCACAGATGAGTCAATCAATCAATCTCGGAATCTACAATGAAGAGCTAACAGCTAAGCTGGCATCTTTCAGAGAGAGATATCCCTTGTTATATGTCATTACCGTAGCCAAATTAGGTCTTAAAAGCTTACACTGTCGAAAAGTAAATCTGTAATCAACGAAGTTTCGCTATACTTACTGCTTTGCTATTTCCTTGCAACAGTTTAGATGAAAATCCAGGCGATATTGATGATCGCTTAGCATACATGTGATACGAAAAACAGGGCATTGGTTCCCATGGTTCACAAGCATTTGTTCGAAACTTGGAAGCTTTATCTTATGCTTTACTAGATGAACATAGAGTGATACTCCCTTGAACAACATAAATGATTAATTTCTTATCTAGTAGTGTAATACAAGACAAAATTAACGGCAGCAAATGTCATAGATTAGATGCCGAGGGAACGGTGCCACTTTTCTTCCTTTTACACATAGCTAACTTCAAAATTTTAAAGTACATAACACATAATTAGGTCTTCAACCTACACTATGCAGAAAAACTCTGCAAAAAATTGATTAGAGCTATAAAAACTAGACAGAATACAAGGCGGCGAGATTCTCGAATTCGAGCGGAGGCGCCTAGTGCACGGCGCCACTTGTACGTCACGCGCTCTCTATTTGGGCTGAATCTTGAACACTACTGCGCAGATCTAATTAATATTTTACGAAACTCAAATTTAATGTCTAAGAATACATTGATAAAAAAATCAAAGCAGTTGAAATATGGGAAGACTCCCTAATCTCCTGTGATGATCGAAAAAAGGCCCAAAATGTTGAAAATTATAAACTTTAAGTGCGATGCGGCACGTCTTTCCGTTAACCGATTTAAATAATATTTTACACGAATTATTTTCTAACCAAATGGAACAACTTTAGGGGGCGTCCCGAAAGAATTAAAAAAAAATCTTTTTCCCATATGAGTAAGGACCACACTAGCCTACACCACGGGGTACGCCAACTCCTGATACTCGGCCAAGCAGTCAAGCCTCTTCTGCTGCTTTTGAGGAGCCCCTCATTTAGGCAGCCTTCAGTAGTGGAAATTTCGGAAAGTGTAGATAGGGTATGGACAAAAAAACCTTCTATTCCGTAAGTTTTCGAGAAATATCAGTTTATAGAACCGTGTTGTCCCTCAAAATCAGCAAGATTGTACGAATCCAATATACTTTTTTATGCTTTTTCTTCATCTGATATCATTAAGAAAAATTATCGATCCATCAAATTTGTATACATCCCAGAAAGGAACGGAATATGATATAGACGTAGAAGAATTAAAGGCATTTTCGGGAATTCTAGTAATAATGCGATTTCATAGGGCTGCAAGCATCCAAGCAGGATTACGTCGAGAAAAATAATATTCCAGGCCATATGGGCACGGCATTCGGCTTTGGTGATGGCGGTCCCGGGTTCGATCCCCGGTGGGAGCCCGATGAAATGACCGAAGCTCTCGATGCACTTTTAGCAATACAGCTACTAGAACCGATGACTGACGTCATAGAAAATTGAACGCCAATTATTTCATCTGTTATTTTTAAAAATTTCAACAATTTTATTTTGGAAAAATACTTTCGATTTATTTATTAATTCTCTTTTCAGGTTTCTCCAGTTTGATTACAATGCCGTCGATAGCCGGTTACATTCATGTTGCGAAAATAAGATATTTATGCTGTGAGATGGTGATTACTAACAATTTTCGAAAAGGTGAACTAAGTATCATCATAAAAATACCCTTTGTTACGGCTAAGGCGTTCTCTCTCCATAACTCCTTTAGAAAATGAAAAAACAATGGTGGTGAGCAAAACAGCCCATCGTGGCCTTCGACTGACTCTTTGATTCTTATGAATAGAATTAGAATTTGAAAGGATAGAATAACGATCAATGAATTAAACATCAAATGATTATACCCATGAGACGATATGACTTACGAATACAATATCTGTATCGCTTTCCGCTTGTGGTATCATTTGATAATAAATGATGGTGAAATGCTAATGAAGATGAAATAAAATTCAATAAAAGGGCAACGTCACCCTCCATCTCTTTAACAAACAGAGAACATATTATTAATTTAATTCGTTTATTTATTCAGTTTTCACATACAGAACTTTTGCCAGTTTAAAGTGAAAATGTAACGAATGAGATAATAAATTAATAATAACAATAACACAATAAAAAACAAGGTACTTAGAAATATTTAGAAAGGTGCTTTTACTATGCGTGAGTCAATCCCATGCAAATAAATATCCCTTTAGATAATGTAAAGGGATCCACAGAGAGTGGAAGGTAATTCAATGACTCTTGTGAGGAACGGGAAAAAATAAGAGAGACATTAGAAGTGGACAGTCAGACTGATATGTAAACACCTGGCAGATTATCGATCTCCAAATTTCAGCAGTTAACTTTGAGGAAATTGCAAGGATATGTTTGAGTTTACAGATAAATTTCGATCACTTCGTGAGATAGTATTCCTTGAGACGTTATTATTACAATTTGTGTAATATTTATAACCACTTGAAAAGTCATAAGAGCTGGTGTTCCAATTTTTTACCATACTTTGACTGAGATGATAATTAAGTCCTCATTCGATATTATATTTTGTCTTGCTTCGGGAGCGATTCGTGAAATTTTTAACAAATATTTCTTGCCCTTATCAATCGTTTGTCTGCAATTCCCTAGTTCACTTTCGAACGAGTCACACTTTAAGATGTTTTGTGAACGCTTCAAGCCATTCCTAATGATATTCTAGTTTAATGAATTGAAAAATCATTTCACGGATTATCATTACAGTTATAGAGGCGTTACATTAAACGGAACCATTTACATGACATTCGTTGTTCGGTTCATATTAAATAATTCAGTGCAAGTTGTTTATGGATACCACAAATACAGAATTTAAAACAGCTCAGTTACAACTGCTGCAACAAAGCGCTATCTCTCTGTAGCTGTAAAAAGAAGATTAAAAAAACTCCTTTCCATAGGAAAACTTTTATGTTATTCCAATGTACATAACCGTTCTCCGATTGGCAATCAGATCAACCATACTTGAGCTAGAGGGACCTAAAGTTTGACCCTAGCGGTGCTGATATCTAGCGAATAAAAGTCGTAACTTTTTTCGGGATGTTTCGCCTTAAAGTTTTCTCAATCTTGTCTTGAAGAGAAAAATCGAATATGAGTGTAGTGATTTCTGCAGCATTATTATTATTATTATTAAATGCCGGTCTTCTATTTTTCGAAAAATTATTTAACTTCAAGCCTATCCTGAATCAAAATGAGCAAACTCATCGGGTAAAAAACGATGCAGTATTATAAATCTAATCTTTGCGCCTCAAAATATTGGGTTTGAATGATCACAATTCAATATTTTCAATTTTTATTCAAAAAAATGGCGAACCCCTATTTTAAGGCAAATTTTCACCTTAAGTGAAGAAAATCGCAGTGATGTATGTACAGTCATTTGCATAAGTCTGTGGGCATGTTTTGTAGCTGCTCTAGCGGCCGAAGAGTGCACTTAAAATTTCTGTTGCTACAACCTGATTTGCAAGAAGTATGGAAATCAGAGGTGAGGGTAAATGTTTTGGAACTTGAGGTGAGTAAGGGGAAGTAAGGGGTGACTTCGGAATTTTTCGGGAAACGCATTCGAAAAGACACAGCGCCTCGCACCATTGGAAAGAACTGGAAAATTTGATCCTTTTAGCCTGCCACTAAGCCATTTTACAGAAAAGAAAGTTTTTTCTGCTTTAGCACCACCACTTGTTTACCAACTTCGTGGAAAATTCTTCCGTAGTATTTGCATTGTAGCAAATTTCAAGATTTTTTTCGAAAAACAGATTGCTAGAACCAGATTTCTAATAGGATTCATATCTAATTATCTGTCCAAAGTTGTACAAGTTGATCTAGTGTTCGATGTCTGTGCGCTTTAAACATTTTCCCATGAAAAATCTACTGTGAGCTAGAGACCTTATTTGAGGAATTTATCGTTTTTTATTCTATGTAAGTTTCATTCATCATCATATGTTAAGATGAGGAATAACTAAGAATATTTATCAAGCGTTATCATTCTTCAATATTAAATTAGATGAAGGTAAATCCAAAACAAAATTAAACACTATCAGCAAATGTACTTTTTCAGTCGGAATAACAAATAATTCGGTTAATTAAGAAAAGCTGATTGAGATAATTAAATATTCTAAAGGTCTTATACAACCTATATTGCAAGAAACGAAGGGTAAAACTTTTAAAACACTTATAAAATATGTAAGGAAATTTTGCATTTTATGTCTTCATCCCCCAGTATATCCTGATCAATCATTAGCATTTTGCAAAATTGATTGCATTTCAAGTATTGGCATGAGTGAGAGAAATTCATAATTTCTTACTATAGTCTGCTACTTTCCAAATAATAAAAACTCTCAAAAACCAGAGAGTACTGAAAAGTGCTTTTTCGGCAAACAACATGAGGTGAGTGTTATCTTTCCAAGAATTTAAGTAGGTATGTAACATGTTCTACTATAAGCTCGGTAAAGGAAATTTAATCTCTCGGACCAAATTTACCAGTCCTTTCAATGGTAAGAAAGCGCTGTCTCTATTCAAATTGGATTAACAGTAATTTCACAGTATCAGTAGTAAGAACCAAAACCTTCACCAGAGGTGCTGTTTTAATTTCTACCTGAAAATAACGTAGAACCAACTGAAGCTTTGAACTGAACTCTTTGGTCGCTGGAGCAGCAACAGAACTTATGCAAATGACTGTACATCCTTTATTCTAAAATGTTTAATATGACAAAACTGTATAAAAAGCATAAACTGTATATAAAATTCAAAACATTCCTAGGAATTACAAGCTTGTAAACTATTGGAGAAAGAAATGCAAGAATTTATCAAGAAAAATCCCAAAATCATTCCACCTCACTGGTTAAAAGTAATATCTTTGAACTAGTGTGAAAAACCTAAAATCACCCAATAGATTGCCACATGGTATATCCTAGAAATTATCATAGGGATAATTATATTTGTATAGAAAACTTATTTGCTGAACACTTTTCAGAGGTTTATATGGAACCAGAAAATATTTATTCAAGAATTTAACTCAAATGGAAATACTAATATCAACACAATGTGCTTATCTTGTGAAGAAATAGAAGAAAAATTTCTATATCTGCACAAATACCTAAAGGAGCTGGGACTGACTCCACCCAGCCTCTATGTCTACTAAGGGAGTGTCATAGTCCCTTAGTATACCCTCATTTATTATGTGGAGAAATTTTGAATAACGGATATTCTCAGTAGCATGGCTATAGCTCATAAGGGGCATGTAATATAAACACAAGGTGTTCTGGCCTAGTATTGTGAAGCACCATCTAAATAAATAAATCAATATTTATTCTCTGTAGTTTTCCACATATTCAATTTTTTTAAACAACCAGGATCTACCTTACAGTCATCTTCAGGTAGAGTGTATACGGAAATGAAAGACTTAATACCTTGCTGGGCAGTTTTGATGGTAGGGAAAGGAGGTGGGATGGGTCAAGGAAGGTTCAATCATTGGTGAGATTTGGGGTTAATATATTTCTATCTTCTCTGTAGCATCACATTTATTTCCTTTCATTTCATACTTTCCTCAGATGAAACTCATAAGAAACATTAATTAATGTATCTCTCACTAATAGTCATTTTGTATATTAGCTGTGGCGAGTGGTCTTCCATATTCTTAATCTCCAATGACTATCAATAGTGGTCAATCAGGGTAGTGGTAATTGGTAAATATTCTTACAATTGAACCATCCTAAATATTATGAAGGAAAAGCTTTACAGGTCAACTATGAAACAAGACAGATCTACAACTTGGAGCAAGTTCATGGCATAGAATTGCAGGCTGAAAAAATTCAAAGTTTAGTATAATTTGAGGTGAAAACATGTTTGCAGAGCATCAGCTAATGTTTTTGAAGCATCTGTGTTAGAATAGCAAGAAAAATTGAAGAAATTTTGTGATGACTATAAAGAAAAGGATCTTTTTATTAGTGATGAGACAGGACTTTTCTACAAAGATAAAAAAAGAATGTGCGATACCAATGACCTATGTAGTAGGGGAAAGCAGCATATCAAAGAATAATGGTTACTCTGTGTAAATACGTTTGGTGAGCTTTTAGTAGTCTCATTATAGGCAACCCTGAATCCAAAATGAAATCCATCACGAATTAAAAACATTTTTTATGAGCAATTGGAAAACATTTATGATGAATGCCCATAAAAAGATATAAAAATCACAATGGGAGACCAAAATGCCAAAGTTGGCCAGGAGAATATCTACCACCCAACAATAGGAAAGCATAGCTTACATGAAAGGAGTAACGGCAACGGATCTCAACTTCTCTGCCTCTAAAAATATGTTAATAGGCAGAATGCTATTCCCACACAAAAAAATATATAGAGGAACATGAAAAACACCAGATGGACATTTAGACAACCAAATAGATCATATAATGATTGATGCAAGGCATCTTTAGTAACCTCATTATAAAAATTATAGAGGATCAAACATAGACTCTGATCTTTACCTTGTAATTTCGAAAGTAAGTGCAAGAATCAGAAAATATAAAAATGAAAGACATAAAGATGGCAAAATAATTAACATAGGATGTCTGAAGGATGAAAAGGTTGCCAAAGAATATAGGAACCATGTAACTGGACTTCTGCAAAATTATAATAAATGATAATAGTTCCAATGATGCCAGAGTCAATAGAGTATGTGAGATCTTCAAAAGTGCTTTAAATACAGCAGCTGAAAATATACTAGGAACATCTAAACCTTCCAAGATGAAAGAATGGCTTGACCATCAGTGACAAGAAGCCACAGGGAAAAAGAATGCAGCATATAAGAAAATGATTCTGAGGAAATATACTTGGAGCTCCTAGGAAGATTGTAAAGCAAGGAGGCAGGAAGAAAAGAGAACTCATAAGAGGAAAAAGAAACAGTATGAACAGGAGCTTGTCATTGAAATGGAAACCTTAAAAAAAGGAATGAAAAAGGAAATTTTATGATAGAGTAAATGACATGCATAGACCAATTAAAGCCCAAATATTTATGTGTAAAAATAAGAATAGAGACATAGTTAGTGATAAGAAAGCTATGAGTATGCAACAAAGATAGGCAGAGTATTTTCATGACCTACTCAATGGACCCATAAGTTTAGACTAGGTAGATAATCTTAAGTGATGCAAATAGACAAAATAATGAGCAAAAAATTGAAGGGTCCGAAAGCTCAACACTGCAAAAGATAACAATTATAATTAGAAAGGTAAAGAATAAAAATCACCAGGATTAGACAGCCTACGAAGTGAGCTGTATAAATATGGAGGCACAGATAAATATATGCATAAACTAATATGGATTATGAAAAGTATGCCCAAAGACCGGACAACAGGAATCATATGTCCAATCCACAAGAAGGACAACCAATTAGAGAGGAAAACTTTTAGAGGAATTACCCTACTTAATGCAGTATATAAGGTTTTTGCAACATATAATTTTATAAATTAAAACTAGTTACAGAAAGAATACTTGGTAACCATCAAAGTAAGTTCCATGCTGGTAATTCAAATATAGACCTTATACAACCAATTTCACAACTGATGAAAAAACTATTGAATATAATGTCATGACACGTGCTCATCAAATTCAAAGCTGTATATTATAGTCCCAAAAGGGAGGAGCAATTAAATTTTTGGAAAAGTTAACAATACCAAAAAAACTCAAAAACTAATCTGCATACCAATAAAAATATGCACTTTTGCAAAAAAATACAACAAGAATACTCAGACCCCTTTGAAACCAAATATTTATATATTTACTACTATATTTTAAAGATATCCAAATGTTAAGAAATTTATATATATCTTTAGTTCGTCCTATCTTAGAAGTTAACTCTATTGTTTGGAATTCCCTTTATGATAATAATGGTAACTGTATTGAAAGCGTGCAGAATATTTTTTTAAGAATTTTTAACTATTACGCTGGTTTTCCTGCATATGATGCGCCATACACTGAAACAATGCAAATGCTACATTTATTTTCACTCTGTGTTAGACGACATCTTGCAGAATTTATGCAAAAACTTAATAAATTGTCCACCTTTGCTTATATTGATACATTTTAACACTACTTTTCTCTCCAACAGAAGTACTTAATTATTCTACATTAAATAATGCAGAATAATTTTAGGTTCAATTCCCCAATAACTGGGATCCTTCACCTGTATAATTTTCTTATCGGCATTGTTGATATACAAAGTGAATACTTAGCTGTTTTTTCGAATAAGTGTACTGAACATTTTTTTACTCTGTATAATTATATGTTATGGTGCAATATTATCATTTGTATGAATTTCTTTATTTTGTGCAATCTTAATTCATATTTTGGTGTACTTATCTCTAAATATGGATTTATTATTTTATTTATTTATTATTTTTATTTTCTTATTTTTAGTATCTGTTTTATTTTTAGTGCTTAGTTTTTTTGTTTTTAGTGTTTAGTCATTTTGTGCAATCTTAATTCATATTTTTGTATTCCAATTTCTATAAATTGATTTATTTTAACAAAAAATGATTTGTATGTTATGAGCAATTGGGCATATGTCCGTAATAAATATTATTATTACTATAAATGATCCAAGGTTTGCGGTGCAGATGTTTTAATTTGATAAACAGATACTTCTCATAACCTGATATTGTAAAGAATATAAAAATTTTAAGAATGGGCTGGTCTGGGTAAATAAAAAGGATGGGAAATGACCAAATTCTAATAAGGTTAACCATTGGAAAATCAGATGATACTAGAAGTTAGGGCCAACCTAATAAAATGGATATATAGCATAAACATTGATATGATTGTGATTGAAGTGAAGAACTGGAGGGAGGTTGCAAAAAGAAGAGAGAAATGGAATTCTGCAGTCTCGCCAGAAGGTGCTACAACCAGCTCCACTTCATCTATGGTGCTACAACCCTATCCCTTGGCCAGCTGGCTGTAGCACCATAGAAGAAGGGGAGTCGGGACAGATTTTTGGCTGAGAGGGGTTAAGTAGTTTTGTTTTTTCTTCAAATAGCTTTCATATTGTTAAATAGCAGTCTACCTAATATGTGTAAAGAAGTCAGTTACTGGGGTAAGTTTATGAGCTGCAGTAAATGTGTTACTCAAACTATCTTGTTCATTCAAGGCACTGAATGTTATTAACATTCTGGAACTGACTAATGAATCTACCGTATTTGACGGCATATAAGACGCACCGGCGTATAAGACGCACCCTCATTCAGTTGGCCACTCACAAGGAAAAAAAGTTTTTATAGTCCGTGCGAAAGTGCGGTACCACAATAACTCAAAATGTAGTTTCTTTTAGTTGTCACGTTTCGTAAAAGCCAAATATTAACACAATAATTGAATGCAATTATGAAATAGGTAGTATAGACCATCTGGGCTAAAAATAGCATTCAGTATTGAAAGTTAACCCGTGGAGGTTGAACCTTCACATATAAGACGCAGGAAAATTTTTGAGGCATAATTTAGGAAAAAAGGTGCATCTTATATGCCGTCAAATACGGTAACTTCAAAAGAAGAGAACAAGAGTGAATAAATTTTCAGCTGAAAAAATTAAACTGGGTTAATCAATCCTGGTTCCAATTGTTTGGTTCATCCTCATCCTTTATCCTAATTAATTTCTTTGTTACCACTCCATTCCCTGTAATTCCCAATGATTTCTTTCATGATTATTTCCTCTACTTACTTAAGTAAGGATCCTACCTATAACTATAAAGCATCAAATATTAAACTCCTGCCCCAAAGATAAGCTTCATAACTTTATGATAAGATACTCAACAATAAATTTCAAACCAATATGTTTTAAACCCATTTTTTTATATTTTCCTCCTTTGCTAAATCAATTCTTCATTATAGCATGTGTTACATCTTCCACCTCAAGAAAATATCTACAAGAATATAAATATAATTTCACCGACTATAGATTTTTCTCTATGGTGGCCACTAGAGGTCTGTATGGGCCAAAAAGTTCAGCCCAAGCCCGGCACGGCCCTTTCGGCATTAAGACAGAGCACATCCCAGCAAAAACGTTGAGACTAATTTTCATTCTCAAGCCCAAGCTGAACCCAAACTTTCCGTAAATCCCCCTGCAATAAATTGTTGTGAATTGTGAACAAATACATTGTTTTAACCCTTCACGAAAACCGAGCATTTTGTTTAAGCATTGTGTTACAACTTTAAGAGGCTTTTGCTGCTATGCAAGAAACTAATGCTCTTTAAGAACAGATAACTCTCTCCTTCCCGAATTTCCCATGGGCCCAAGCCGGATAGACTGCCTGCTTGCCCAGCCCATGCAGACCTCTAGTGGCCACTACTTATTTCAAATAGTTTGTATAGAAAAAGTATTGTAATTGCAGAAAATTTGACCTAATTATTTCAACAGAAGATCATATTTTTGGTCACTAGAACACAGCTTGTTTCACAATGATATCTGGGTATATGGTAAATAAAAATATTAAATACTTAACAAAACAAATTTCATATTTGAAACTTGGAGAAGAATGTAAAAGTTGATTAGTTTCTAGCAGTTACTGGTTACCACAAATCATGGTTTAAAATAGGCTGATTCTGTTTTTTTAGAAACCTCCTTTGTAAGTTCAGTACGGTGTACATAGGAGTAGTATTAGGTTAATTCATTTCAATAATTATTATTTGAAATAATTCACACAAGTTATTGTTGAGGAATTTTTAATATTAATGGTAAAAATTTCTTTACCTGAGATAATTATACCTTGGAAGCACTTCCTTTTGGTGTAAGGTTGACAATTATAATAATTTATGGTGAATTTTCTTGTTTTGATAAGCACACTGACAAGTTCAAATAATTCTGTCAGTTAGTTAATGTTGATATGAAATAATTCTAAGACATACCAACAAGATGAAATATTGTTATCTCTTCTACCTCACATATAAAGGTTGCTTGGTTGTTTTGAGAGAATATTTGTTTGATTATGGTCAAAATAAGTATTCCCAAATAATTTAGAAAGCATTTGAAGTTGAAAATTCTCCAGCACTTTGCTATTTTTATTTTTGCAAAATATTATGAATGTTTTTGCACATAGTGTAACAATATTTGAAAGTGACCATTTTAATTGCATGGGGTTGCATGAGGTGATGGTAAATATTTGTAATATGGCTAACCATTGGAAGTGATAGCTATTATGGGCAGCAACCATTTTATGCATCGAACAGCTTAAGTTATGTAGATAGATTGCAGTCTATCAAATATATAGACAATCATTTTCAAAGGTGCTTATCTTACCTTGAAAACTGAAATTATTTCAAGGACTCTACATTCAAAAACATGAACATATTGTAACTAGATAAGAAAATACAAGGGATGAAGTCAGAAATACTCTGAAATTAGAAATTTATGAAAACCAACTCTATGAAGTCTTCTGTGTATTCTATTGCACCCATCAGATGTAGCAGCCACTAGTGGAAGAATGGATTTGAGGTAGTTTGATTTGTTTTCTAGGGTGAATAAAAGAGTTGGTGGGCTACCAGATAACAAGGGCGTCGCCAGCCACTGGGCTAGGGGGGGCAAGCTGCCTGATTAAATGAAAAATGCCTAACTTACAGGGGCCAGTTTATTCATGCCCGCTTCTTACTACAAATATGTCAAATCTTTCAAAAACAAAATGTATTGAAAACTAGAGGAGTTTAACGCTTATATGGCAAAATCATTAAACTTTCCAAGATAGTAGTTTACATAAGCAAACTATTGGAAACTTATCGTAAGTTTTGTTTGGATTTCTAGTTTGGTTACGTCTAATTTCTATTGAAAATTAATTTTTTCGATGCTGAAGTATTTTGATGCTGTAGATATATACTTCCCAAGTCTTTGAGGGTTCTTTCTTCCAAGAGGTTGCCAAGCGTGAAAAGGAAAAAAATAGTTACGGTTATTTGGCAAACGATATAAAACGTCTCAATAAATCACCACATTGGTGCACCCATCCTTATTTGAACATCTTTCGTTATTAGACTATATCATCAGCAGCTTTCTTAGGAATGACTTCATCCGTTGATTTTAAAATTACCTCCTCTTCTAAGAAACAAAATATCATTTATATCAGATGAAATATTCTGGTTGGCTTACAATTAAGCCTGATTTCGTTATTTATGTATTAGCCAAGTATTCAATTGAATGCATCACATACCGGAGAGTAAAAATTCGGCTGCATTAAAATATTCTGTAGACTCTTGATTATAGTTGATATTATAATTGAATTTGCAGAAATCAAGTTATATACCAAGGTGGAAAAAACGAAGACGTCAACTTATAATTATTTAGACTAAGTGATAGGTGGTTTAACCAGCAGAGAGATGATACAAAACCCAGTCTTACGCACTGAGTGTTCAAAAGAAACAAAAATTTTCCACGAATTGAAATTTGAATGGGCATTGCATAACCAGATATGAGATTCGTGGGATTCTATCACAAGAGAAAAAATTAGTTGCATCGAAAAGAAAGCTGAAGAATTTAAGTCATAGTTGTAACAGTTTCTCAAATTTATTTCAAGTCATCAAGTCACAGTTACGATAAATATGTGCGTAACTTACGCGCACAATACCTTTCAGCTGACTGATTTGCTTCCAAAATGGTATATTATTAATAATATCATCAAAAATTAATTTCTACTGATATCTTGTATTACTCCAATACTTTTACAAATTTCTACTAAAATCTGGTTATTGAATTATTTTCGTAACTATACAGCAAATTAACAGGTAATTATATAATAAGGATCAGTATATTTTATATCATCCCGAGTAATGAAGAGTCTACTGTACAGACTTTTATTCGTCCAGAATGCTTAACAAAGGAACCAGTTCCTTTGGAATTGTCGCTAAACTCATCTTGAGATGTGCCCTCCGATAACAGCCCTAAAATAATACAATCCTATTTTATGCAACTAATAATGGTCATTTTACAAAAAACTACATAGACATTAACTTACGTTTTCCCGATAGAGGCCTCGAGCTATTAGCGGACTGTGAAAAAAATTTTCAGATGTCCATCTGTATCTTATGAAATCCAAGCTAAACTCTCCTTCGAACTGTTCCCTGTGAATTTCTCAAATGCGCTATTCACGAGCCCAGCTTTGCATTCACACCCTCAAAACAGTCACATGCAGAAGAGCTAACTGAGCGTTTTATCAACCTGTTTGTCTCTCAAACGTTATCTTAATCTCTGTTTTGTGGGTGTAGGTTTCGAATTATTTCTCGAATGTTTCCTTGTGTTTTTGCGAGGAGTAAACGAATCAGCACTTTCGAATTCTTCTCATGGGAATCTTATCTTATGGTGTGAGTCATCTAACAAAAGGATATGGTTAAGAAGTGCATGCGTTGAGCATTGTGTGCGAAACACTCGTAGCGTCCCATTGATATCGATGTCGGCTCTAGACCTGCTCTGCTACCGAAAACATCAACTTAGCTGTAATCGGAGCCATATTTACTGGCATGCAAAGCTTTCGCGCATATAGGGAGACGCATATTTTGGGACACAATTGTTCAATTTGAGGTATTTTCAGGGGCCCCTAAAGTCTTTGCCGAGGTTATGCTCTTTCAGGGCCGAAAAAGTGGTCTGCGAGAAGGGGCCCCCTTCCCGTCGGGGTCCCTGGGGCACCGCCCCACCTGCCCCATGATAGCTACGACCCTGGTCAAGACATAGGACTTTACTCTTGGGAGGGGGGGGTTTTGAACCCCTAAACTTCCCCTCCTCGCTAGGCCGCTGCTTGGGCCTATTTGCAAAACTCTCACCGCAAAACTTTCTTATGTCCATTTTGAAGGGAAACGAAAAAAAAACTGAATCCTTTGTCTTCTGCCGGCGATATTCGGACGATACTCAAGGAAGTTTGAGAGAGAGGACGTAATCGCATTACCTCGCGCTCTGATCCCATCGAGAGGCAGTTCTAACTACATTGTTCACCCTGAAACCGAACTTTTCTTCTCTTGGGAGGGACGGGGCGAAAGAAAGGAGGGATGGCTGTTGACTCGGCTGCAAATTATTCTTGAAATATTTGTGCTGCGCTGGAGGTATAAATGAATTACCTACGAAGAAGTACTTTTCCCATCATTGGTGTTTACACGTGCCTACACTTGACTTTGTTTTGGGTATAAATTCTTTTCAAATACGCTGGTGCCTAAAAATTGTTTCTACAACACATCCCGAACCAAAATACGAATCGGTCTCCAGGGGGGGGGGGCAGCTGCCCCCCCCTGGCGACGCCCTTGCCAGATAACCATGCGGGAAGCTCAATCAGCTTTGATGAAAGAGGTCCTAAGTTTGATTCCAGTTGGGAGCCTACATGTGGACTGACCTAATCCCTTGAGGCCCTTTTAGCAATATTAGTGAATGAATGTTGGAGAAGATCTGAAAGAAATTCTATTGTTTGTGCTAAAGATTCCAATGTAGCTTGCATATAAATTTTCACTATCAAGAATTAATTTTTGCTAAGAATAAAAATACCAAGAGTACCACATGTTAAGGCTGAAGCTAGTAAAAATTTCATTTTTTCTGACAATGAGCCCCAAGAATTTTATACTATCAGAACCAGCACTTGTGGAAGCTGCAACATGCTATTCGAAGTAATATTAAATGTAATTCAAATCAAATCAAGTTCAACTTATACGCCAGCATATACGGTAGTTAAAAAGAATTGAAAGAAGCCTGAAATACAAAATTATGAAGTAATGTTATAGTCTAAAGACTTGTGCATGAAAAATACATCAATATGTTGAGAGACTGAAAAGCCGTAGGTGTGCATTGAATTTCAAGAAAATTTCCAAAGCATAAGAGCAATAGAGTTATTTGATGTGCAATTCAATTAATCTGCATATCAGTTGTTCCAGGTTTTTTTGGTAAAAGGCTGTAATTGTTTTAATACACAAAATATGAAGGAAGTAAAGGCAGAATCTAAAAAATACATCTGAAGTATTAGTCTTATTAAATAAAGGAGTAAAACAAATTTTAGAGTTCTGATAGTGTATTTAGGATGTCCACCACAAATATGATTAAAAAGTAAAATTCAAAATAAAAATGAAGATGTAGTTTCCCTTGGTTCTCAACAGGTCTATGAATGTACTGTAATTCTTGACAGTTTTTTAACAAAACTAAATCTCTCACAATTGTAGTGCGTCTTTGACGCCAAAGGTAACTATTTCATAAGTCAAGGCAAATGCTAGAGGATGATAATCTGCACCACACATATAGCTAAAGATGTCCAATAAACAAAAAAAATAAATTACACACAGTAAAAATCAATAAAAAAATTGTCATAAAAATTAAATACATACATGCAATCAAATTAGCCTAACAAAACACACATTACGGAATTGCTACAATTAGTATGTACATACATATGACTTAAAAGATGCATGAGAGAATCTTAGGAATCTGAAATACTTTTTAGAACCGCCCATGGTGGCAGTGTGGTTAGCATTCTAGCTACGTTATCACTCTGACCATAGGGTTGAAATCCCAGCTGATCGGACTTTTCTGATCAGGGAATGGCTGTGTGTGTTCATTGCTGGTGCCTTGGTGAAGTACCTCCTGACAAGTTCAGGAGAACTTATGAGGACTTCACCAGACAGCAGCTTGGCAGAAAAAAAGAATATGATAGGATTGTCTTATGAGAATAATTGAAAAATAAACTATGTATGTCATGACAATGTATGTGGAAGAGACTGAGAGAAGGATAAGTTTTCAATACCAAGCAAATTAACAATATGCAGATGTTAATCAAATAAAAAGAATCATCCAACCTTCAGTTTTAATCTACAAAACCTCAATCTTCTAGTCCTCTCATCAGAATTAATGATTTCAGTATATTATGCTGCCTTTCTGTTACTTATCTTGGCATCTAATTCTCTGAAAATGTACGCTAAACTCTCCATATACATGCAGATGCAAAGAAAGTCTTCACAGGCATTTTATGTTGCATAAACTTATTCCTATTGAATGCTGAAATCACGAAAAATCTCTATAATGCAAAAATAGTTTATTACCTGTCCTATACTACCATCCTCTGTTATTATTAAGAATAACATGTAATAATAATAAGATAAGTAACTTAAACTGATCTATGAATAGGTTTAACTGCAATCTAGATAACTTGCACTGAAATGTGTAACCCTAATTCGAACGATAAAGTTCAAATATTCTCTTTCCAATCATCATTTGATCATAATAGAGTATACGTATTCTAGTCTCCTAATCCAATCATTTAATCTTTTTCGAAAAAAATGTTTCATAGCTTACATGAATTTAAAGTTGCACATGTTGTGTACTAATATCGAAATTTAGATACATTCTTTTTAAATCGCCCTCTCAACGTCACAGGTCCGCTTACAGCCATCTGAAAGGGATGACATCTTTTCAACCGGACGCTGCCGAACACAGAAATGGAAATGATAAATCATAAACTGGTACTCACTGCCTAAGAATTGGGAGTGATCTTGAATGAAAATGAGTAACAAAACGAAGAGAGCAAGAGAATAACAAAAACCATGAACGACCATGATTTTAGATGATAGACTTTCTATTAGTAATATATTGGGAAGAAGATAAACAATACTTGATGAATCAAAATCAATTTCAACATGAACTTTCTTTGATCGCTTACTCAACATATTTCTTTAAAAACATTTGAAGGGAACTCTTTATGATTACGAGAGCAGTAATGTGGGGGATGAGTAATACAAAAACTCTCGTGTTTATTAAAAAACCCCGAGGAAACAGCACCTTAAAAATATGTAGGGAACTTATTAAAAGTTATTCAAAGAGGCGTCTGAAATGAAATAATGCCCTTGAGAACGAACATCGTAAATACCAATTGCGCGTGAAGCGCGTCTTTAAACCTGAGATCCATTTCTACACAACTGTTTGACTCCCTAAGGACTATAAATTTACAACTTTAATCCAACATTAATAGTTGAGAATCTGTATTAGTTGAAATTCAGAAGTGCTATTTTTAATCAATCGATATAATTTAATAATAATAACTAGATATGTATAAATGTCAATGTGAAGTTTCGTTACATACTTTGGCAAAGGAATTCCAGTCGCTCCAATTTATTTTACTTATAATATCTCTATAGAATAAATTTTATAATTATTAATAGTCTAATTCATAGTTACCCTAGCCTTTTTTCCCTCGTGGACCCCCTGGCGTTTTTTTTTCATTTTCAGTGGACCTCTTAGCCAGCCTTACATTGAATTTTTCTATTCTTACGAACTTCAAATATGGGCACAATGCCGCTATCCGGGATATTTGTTCTCTTCTTAATGCGGTTAATATTTAAATTTAATGCATAAAATATTCTATACTAGGATTCTACCCTCACTCTCGTGCCTCACTCCATCCACTATCAACCCTTTCCGGGTTCAAGTTTCCCAACAAGTTCCACGTTCTTCTGCGAAAAACGTAAGCAATATATTGCATCAATCCTTAATAACAGCGACTTCCAAGAAAACCCAATGAACAACAGTCGCAAGGAATTTAGCCAAAGTTTAATTACAGAAATAAGGGGAGCTCCATTACCGTAATGAATAATTTGAGCAGATAATTAATATAGAAATTTTTATTAACAACAACAAAAAATACCATGGAAATATATCACATGCTTCAAATAAAATCTTGGAATTCCACTTAAGGGCAAGAAGCAAACCAAGCTGGAATCATTTCTGGAAGAAAATAAAGCTTACAATATAATTTCGAAAATTTCAATTCAATCAACAATGCAGTTTGTCTCGAATCTCTAAGTCAAAAAGTTTATGAAATAAAGGGGGGGACGCACGGACGGACGGAAACTTCGGAAATTATACATAAAGATTAGGAGTTGAAAATTAAATAAAACACATGCTGTCATCTCTTTCTGAAAATTGGAACTTTTGTTGTAAAACTTTGATACTGCTGCCATCTCTTGAGGAAAATTTGAACTATCGTTATTAAACTTTTCCGCTGCTGCCATCTTTTGAGGAAAATTCGAACTATTGTTTTTAAGCATTGACGCTGCTGCCATCTCTTGAGGAAAATTCGAACTTTACTTCTAGACTAGTGCCATTTCTTGAAAAAAAATTTGGACTTTGGTTATTAAAATACGAATCTTCTTCCTAATTTATAGGAATATGCGATTTTTTACTAATATATTACTGATACTTGAAATATAACCGATATTTTTTTATGTATAACCTCCTCTTTTACTAATTCTTTTTGCACAAGATATTATTGAGTATTCGTTACTCCTCCCGTATTTTTCATAATGGAAATTGTCCTTTCTATGGATATTTTTAGTTATCTCTTTTCCAGTGAAAACAAAGTATTGAAATAATTTTTCCGTTTTCAGTTTTTTATATTTGATTCGCATTAATTCGGAAAAGTATTCTCGAAATTATATTATCTTCTTTTTGCATTCCTCCAATAGAAATTATATTATTGCAATTAATTATGAATCAGTGTTTTTTATAACGTAAAATGTTTTGAATATATTTTTTGCACATTCATCTAACAAACTATTCAAACAAAAGCTTATGGCCAAAAAAGAATATATATTCAATTTGTTTCTTCTGGAATTTGTCAGGTCTCCCTGGGACCACTATTTGTAATTATTTTTAATATTTTAATTGATTCAGAAAAAGTACATGTATTTCCTATGGAATCCATCCGGATTCAAGCCTATGATAGTTCGAAACTAGCATCAAAAGAAGGGAAATAGATTAAAGATTCTTATTTTGGTCGTGAAATATCGTTTTCGATTTTAAATTGCGAGAATTTCGATAAAATATACGAAAATTTTGACGAAATTACCATGTGTAAACAAAACCCATTCCAATCACGATATGAATTTGAACAATGACACATAAATCAACCGAAAGGTTGAATCGTGTTGATCGTTTCCACGTGCGTTCTAATTGCCTGGGAATTCGGTTGCTGGGGAAATATTGTGGGTTTGGAAATTCCCAGGGGATCGGCGGGTAGCCGAAGTTCGGTATCCTTTTTGAGCAGTCGTGGAAAACATTTCAAAGAGAGTGTTCAACGAGAAAGGAGTCGGAGAAAGCATCAGTGTCCACGAGGGTACATACATACGAACATTGAAAAGGACAGGAGTCGGAGAGAGTGACGGTAGCTCCAAGAGCAGGCGTGTTATATCCTGTGCTGCAAATTACTGAAAAAGCAACACTTCCATTATTTTATTCTACTCTTAAGTCATCAGGTTCGTTATTTTTTATAATTTAGTAGTCATTTGTCTGAAAAGTTCTAAAGACATAGGAAAAAAATACGGTAATTTCTTAATATCCTCTACATTTCTGATAAATAAGAATAATTCGAGTGGAACCTTGTTTTGAATTTTGTGTGGCAATTTTCTACGTCTCCTCTTTGTTCTTCCTTTGTGGACACTTCCTTTCGTTAAAATTAAGTACAAATAGTGAATTTTAAAAGTGGTGAAATGAATATGTATTTTCACACTTTTTTACGACTATTATTGGGGCATATTATGCAAGCGGTAGTTAAGATAAAAATTTATCCTCTTCAAGATGAGTGGTAGAAGATTATATACCAAGGAAGAACTGCAGGCGCTTATTGAAGAAACTTCAAACGAAATGGCAGAGGATTCCGATGAGGTAGGAGATTCGGATGCGGACGATGTCTCACCATCTGATTAATTAACTCCTAGGGGCACACCGACGCCCAGAGTAACGCCTACACTAGGGTGGTCCTTATTTTCGAAAGTTTTAAATTCTTTCGGGACGCCCCCTAAAGTCGTTCCATTTGGTTAGAAAATAAATCGTGTAATATATTATTTAAATCGGATAACGGAAAGACGTGCCGCATCTCACTTAAAGTTTGTAATTTTCAACATTTTTGGCCTTTTTTCGATCATCACAGGAGATTAGGGAGTCTTCCCATATTTCAACTGCTTTGACTTTTTTATCAATGTATTGTTAGACATTAACTGTGAGTTTCGTAAAATACTAATTAGATCGGCGCAGTAGTTTTCGAGATTCAGCCCAAATAGAGAGCGCGCGCCGAGCAAATGGCGCCGTGCACTAGGCGCCTCCGCTCGAATTCGAGAATCTCGCCGCCTTGTATTCTGTCTAGTTATTATAGCTCTAATCAATTTTAGCAGAATTTTTCTGCATAGCTTAGGTTAAAGACCTAATTATGCGTTATATACTTTAAAATTTTGAAGTTAACTATAAATAAAAGGATAAAAAATGTTTTATTCCGGTAAAGATATCGAAAGTTAATTTTTGGTCTTCTATGGTTTGATAAATGAATTTAGACCGTTTGATGATAAATAAAATGCAATATATATTTTTATTAATACATAATCTTAAAACTCTTGGGCCAAAGTTGTTCTGTTGTGGTCTGGGAATTTCCGTCTGTATTCACGTACGACTTTTAGCACAAATTGTTTTTATGTTTCATTTTTCGTTAGTTTTCGTTGAACTCCTCCATCAACTTATCCCCTCTTTCTGCACAGTCGTTCACGACTTTCAATTATTTCACTATCTCAAGTCCTTGTTTGTATCTTTTGTCATCTAGCCACAGTTGTGGATCCTTGGACAAAAATGATATGGAAATATTAAATCTTTTAAAAAATGACTTAGATTCGCAACAAATGAGACTTTCAAATCCTTCTTCTATGAATTGGTGTATGTCGTTTGGGTTTACTGAAGGTCTTTTTGTGGAATAATTTGAAAAATCGCTGAAGCTTGTTTTGCAGAGCTTTCACCATTAGAATTTTTGTATTCACCGATACCTTCTCATCGAAAAATGCTAAGGCTGCATATTCTGGCACAAGGTACCACAAATGACGGCAGAATTTGTTCATTGTGGCCACAGAAACAACATTGCTTTTTCTACTGCATTCATATAACTTTTGTAAAAATATCATATCTCTTCTAGGAGCCTCCCTGGCATTTGGCGCGGTAATCCAGCCCTCCACGTACAGGCTCACTACAAATATGCAGACATCGCGTATTACACGTACTTCTTCAGTAGATCAGGCAAACTCGTGACGAAAAAGAAATATTTTTTAGGAATTCAGTGCCTTTGACATCCACCTAGCATGGTGCAACGCACTGGGGACGCGAAATGATATCCCTCGTTGAGGTACTCCTCCCATAAAAATAACGGTTAGCTCAAGGAGCTCTCGATAGTCTTCTTTGGGATGTCTATCTTGTAGATGCTGAAGCGCAAAATCTATAATTTTTCCCGCTTTGTTCTAAGCACGCTCCGAGAACGGCAGTCTTGCATCCCATGTTTAAGGTTCTCATTGCTTAATTGAGACCATGAGCTTGGAAACCCTTTGAAGATAGGGAAGTTAGGACCTAAGGACTTTCCAAATTTTTCGTCGATAACACTTCGTAAAATTATCTCATAAATATGGTGCCGGCATGGTAAAAATAAAATGTCTTTTTCAAATCTTTGCTCTAATAAGAGACGAGCGCCATTCATTCTTCAAGTGTTTGATGCAGTAGTATCACAGCAGAATGCTTGTAACTTATCAGTTAGGCCACATTCTTCCAGCACCTGGTGCACAGCAATTGCTTGAGTTCTACCACTCCCAGATGGTATACTGGGAACCCCAAGAAGATGTTCAGCTCCCCTACAGGTTGCGATAACTGGGAGTCTATCAACAACTTCTTTGTTTACACTGTGCCTTAAATTATCGTCCAGTCCAAGAATACATCCTTGACGTACTTTTTCTCGTTGATTTAGAAGAAACTGCTTATCTTCTTCGAGGGAGGTCATTTCAAAAGCGTCTACAGCGCAATGTCAAAAATATCGTCAAATAATTCAAGGAACTTAGTTTCCTTTTTCTTTTGCGATTCATACGATCTACTTGAAGATTTCTGCAATATTCTCCACTCCTGATAAAGTGAATCTAGCTTCTCAATACTGCGTTGAAGTTTTCTTGAAGGTATTTGCACTTCCTCCCAGAAAACTTCCACTTCCTTTACTGCTAAATTGGCACTAGTACGTAAATCTAAGTTTACTCTTCGCATATTATAAAAAAGCACTCTTAGCACTTGGCCATTCAATGGCAACTTTGAGCCAACAATTTGATTCGTGTAGTATCCAATCAGGTAAATTCGGTCAGTAGTTCTGGATTTCATTTCGGTAATCACTTCTGTGCTACTAAGAGAATACTTACACCGAAAAGCAGTATTTTAAGCTGCTCGCTTAGTGAAACCACAGCACAATCTGATTCGCCGGTGGATTCTGAGAAGCAAGGGTTTAGGTAATTTCAGGCAGCACTATGTACTATTTTGTATTTTTCTGTTACACATAATGTAACAGAATTGATTTGCAAAGTAGAATTCTAGCTTTCAGTCTTTCAGAATCACAGATCAGTCAATCAATCAATCTCGGAATCTACAATGAAGAGCTAACAGCTAAGCAGGCATCTTTCAGAGAGAGATATCCCTTGTTATATGTCATTACCGTAGCCAAAATAGGTCTTAAAAGCTTACACTGTCGAAAATTAAATCTGTAATCAACGAAGTTTCGCTATACTTACTGCTTTGCAATTTCCTTGTAACAGTTTAGATGAAAATCCAGGCGATATTGATGATCGCTTAGCATACATGTGATACGAAAATCAGGGCATTGGTTCCAATGGTTCACAAGCATTTGTTCGAAACTTGGAAGCTTTATCTTATGCTTTACTAGATGAACATAGAGTGATACTCCCTTGAACAACATAAATGATTAATTTCTTATCTAGTAGTATAATACAAGACAAAATTAACGGCAGCAAAAGTCAAACATTAGATGCCGAGGGAACGGTGCCACTTTTCTTCCTTTTATACATAGCTAACTTCAAAATTTTAAAGTACATAACGCATAATTAGGTCTTCAACCTACGCCTTGCAGAAAAACTCTGCAAAAAATTGATTAGAGCTATAAAAACTAGACAGAATACAAAGCGGCGTGATTCTTGGTTTCAAGCGAAGGCGCCTAGTGCACGGCGCCACTTGTACGTCACGCGCTCTCTATTTGGGCTGAATCTTGAAAACTACTGCGCAGATCTAATTAATATTTTACGAAACTCACATTTAATGTCTAACAATACATTGATAAAAAATCAAAGCAGTTGAAATATGGGAAGACTCCCTAATCTCCTGTGATGATCGAAAAAAGGCCCAAAATGTTGAAAATTATAAACTTTAAGTGCGATGCGGCACGTCTTTCCGTTAACCGATTTAAATAATATTTTACACGATTTATTTTCTAACCAAATGGAACAACTTTAGGGGGCGTCCCGAAAGAATTTCTCAAAAAATATTTTTCCCATATGAGTAAGGACCACACTAGCCTACACCAAGGGGTACGCCAACTCCTGATACTCGGCCAACCAGTCAAGCCTCTTCTGCTGCTTTTGAGGAGCCCCTCATTTAGGCAGCCTTCAGTAGTGGAAATTTCGGAAAGTGTAGATAGTGTATGGACAAAAAAACCTTCTATTCCGAAAGTTTTCGAGAAATATCAGTTTATAGAACCGTGTTGTCCCTCAAAATCAGCAAGAGGCAATTGGACGAATCCAATATACTTTTTTATGCTTTTTCTTCTTCTGATATCATTAGGAAAATAATCGATCCATCAAATTTGTATACATCCCAGAAAGGAACCGCATTAGATATGGACGTAGAAGAATTAAAGGCATTTTCGGGAATTCTAGTAATAATGCGATTTCATAGGGCTCCAAGCATCCAAGCAGGATTACGTCGAGAAAAATAATATTCCAGGCCATATGGGCACGGCGTTCGGCTTTGGTGATAGCGGTCCCGGGTTCGATCCCAGGTGGGAGCCCGATGAAATGACCGAAGCTCTCGATGCACTTTTAGCAATACAGCTACTAGAACCGACGACTTACGTCATAGAAAATTGAACGCCAATTATTTCATCTGTTATTTTTAACAATTTCAACAATTTTATTCTGGAAAAATACTTTCGATTTATTTATTAATTCTCTTTTCAGGTTTCTCCAGTTTGATTACAATGACGTCGATGGCCGGTTACATTCATGTTGCGAAAATGAGATATATATGCTGTGAGATGGTGATTACTAACAATTTTCGAACAGGTGAACTAAGTATCATCATAAAAATACCCTTTGTTACGGCTAAGGCGTTCTCTCTCCATAACTCCTTTAGAAAATGAAAAACCAATGGTGGTGAGCAAACAGCCCATCGTGGCCTTCGACTGACTCTTTGATTTTTATGAATTGAATTAAATTTGAAAGGATAGAATAACGATCAATCAAATAAAAATCAAATGATTATATCCATGAGACGATATGATTTACGAATACAATATCTGTATCACTTTCCGCTTGTGTTATCATTTGATAAGAAATTATGGTGAAATGCTAATGAAGATTAAATAAAATTCAATAAAAACGGCAACGTCACTTGCCATCTCTTATCTCTTTAACAAACAGAGAACACTTTAATATAATTCATTTATTTATTCAGTTTTCACATACAGATTTTTTGCCTGTTTAAAGTGAAAATGTAACGAATGAGATAATAAATTAATAATAACAATAACAATAAAAAACAAGGCACTTAGAAATATTTAGAAAGAGGCTTTTACTATGCGTGAGTCAATCCCATGCGAATAAATATCCCTTTAGATAATGTAAAGGGATCCACAGAGAGTGGAATGTATACATTGAATTACATAATTCAATGACTCTTATTGTGAGGAACGGAAATAAATAAGAGCGACATTAGGAGTGGGCAGTCAGACTGATATGTAAACACCTGGCAGATTATCGATCTCCCAATTTCAGCTATTAACTTTGAGGAAATTGCAAGGATATATTTGAATTTACAGATAAATTTCGATTACTTCGTGAGATAGTATTGCTTGAGACGTTATTATTACAATTTGTGTAATATTTATAATCACTTGAAAAGTCATAAGAGTTGGTGTTCCAACTTTTTATCATACTTTGACTGAGATGATAATTAAGTCCTCATTCGATATTATATTTTGTCTTGCTTCGGGAGCGATTCGTGAAATTTTTAACGAATATTTCTTGCCCTTAGCAATCCCACACTTTAAGATGTTTTGTGAACGCTTCAAACCATTTCTAATGATACTCAAGTTTAATGAATTGAAAAATCATTTCACGGATTATCATTACAGTTACAGAGGCGTTACATTAAACGGAACCATTTACATGACATTCTTGTTCGATTCAGATTAAATAATTCAGTGCAAGTTGTTTATGGATACCTCAAATACAAAATTTAAACAGCTCAGTTACAACTGCTGCAACAAAACGCTATCTCTCTGTAGCTGTAAAAAGAAGATTAAAAAAAACTCCTTTCCACAGGAAAACTTTTATGTTATTCCAATGTACATACCCGTTTTCCGATTGGCAATCAGATCAACCATACTTGAGCTAGAGGGACCTAAAATTTGACCCTAGCGGTGCTGATATCTAGCGAATAAAAGTCGTAACTTTTTTCGGGATGTTTCGCGATAAAGTTTTCTCAATCTTGTCTTGAAGATAAAAATCGAATATGAGTGTAGTGATTTCTGCAATATTATTATTATTAAATGCCGGTCTTCCATTTTTCGAAAAATTATTTAACTTCAAGCCTATCCTGAATCAAAATGAGCAAACTCATCGGGTAAAAAACGATGCAGTATTATAAATCTAATCTTTGCGCCTCAAAATACTGGGTTTGAATGATCACAGTTCAATATTTGCAATTTTTATTTAAAAAAATTGCGAACCCTTATTTTAAGGCAATTTTTCACCTTAAGTGAAGAAAATAGCAGTGATGTATGTACAGTCATTTGCATAAGTCTGTGGGCATGTTCTGTTGCTGCTCTAGCGGCCAAAGAGTGCACTTAAAATTTCTGTTGGTACAACCTGATTTGCAAGAAGGATGGAAATCAGAGGTGAGGGTAAATATTTTAGAACTTAAGGCGAGTGAGGGGAAATAAGGGGTGACTTCGGAATTTTTTGGTGACCGCATTAAAATTAACACAGCGCCTCACACAATTGGAAAGAACTTGTAAATTTGATCCTTTTGGTCTGCGACTAAGTTCTGTCTGCGTTTCTTCTGTTTTAGCACCACCACTTGTTAACCAACTTCGTGGAAAATTCTTCTGTAGTAAATGCATTGTAGCAAATTTTAAGATTTTTTCGAAAAACAGATTGCTAGAACCAGATTTTTAATAGGATTCATATCTAATTATCTGTCCAAAGTTGAACAAGTTGATCTAGGATTCGATGTCTGTGCGCTTTAAACATTTTTCATGAAAAATCTACTGTGAGCTTGGGACCCTTTTTTAGGAATTTATCTCTTTTTTATTCTATGTAAGTTTCATTCATCATCATATGTTAATATGAGGAATGAAAAAAGATGTGGAATAACAAAGAATATTTATCAAGCGTTATTATACTTCAATATTAAATTAGATGAAGGAGAATCCAAAACAAAATTTAACACTATCAGCGAATGTGGTTTTTCAGTCGGAATAACGAATAATTTGGTTAATTAAGAAAAGCTGATTGAGTAAATAACATATTCTAAAGGTCTTATACAACCTATATTGCAAGAAGGATAAATCTTTTAAAACACTTATAAAATATGTAAGGAAATTTTGCATTTTATGTCTTGATCTCGCAGTATATCCTGATCAATCATTAGCATTTTGCAAAAGATGATTGCATTTCAAGTATTGGCATGTGTAAGAGACATTCATAATTTCTTACTATAGTCTGCCACTTTCCAAATAATAAAAACTCTCAAAAACCAGAGAGTACTGAAAAGTGCTTTTTCGGCAAACAACATGAGGTGAGTGTTATATTTCCAAGAATTTAAGTTGGTATGTAACATGTTCTACTATAAGCTCGGTAAAGGAAATTTAATCTCTCGGACCAAATTTACCAGTCCTTTCAATGGTAAAAAAGCACTGTCTCTATTTGAATCGGGTTAACAGTAACTTCACAGTATCAGTAGTAAGTACCAAAACCTTCACCAGAGGTGCTGTTTTAATTTCTACCTGAAAATAACATAGTACCAACTGAAACTTTGAACTGAACTCTTTGGTCGCTGGAGCAGATAGAGAACTTATGCAAATGACTGTACATCCTTTATTCTAAAATGGATAATATGACAAAACTGTATATAAAGCATAAACTGTATATAAAATTCAAAACATTCCTAGGAATTACAAGCTTTTAAACTATTGGAGAAAGAAATGCAAGAATTTATCAAGAATAATCCCAAAATCATTTAATATTCCACCTCAAAGGTTAAAAGAAATATCTTTGAACTATTGTGAAAAACCTAAAATCACCCAATAGATTGCCACATGGTATATCCTTGAAATTATCATAGTGATAATTATATTTGTATAGAAAAATTATTTGCTGATGACTTTTCAGAGGTTTATATGGAACCAGAAAATATTTATTTGAGAATTTAACTCAAATGGAAATACTAATATCAACACAATGTGCTTATCTTGTAAAGAAATAGAAGAAAAATTTCTATATCTGCACATATACCTAAAGGAGCTGGGACTGACTCTACCCAGCCTCTATGTCTACTAAGGGAGTTTCATAGTCCCTTAGTATACCCCCATTTATTATGTGGAGAAATTTTGAATAACGGATATTCTCAGTAGCAGGCACCTCCTCATTAGGGGCATGTAATATAAACTCAAGGTGTTCTGGCCTAGTATTGTGAAGCACCATCTAAATAAATAAATCAATATAAATTCTTTGTAGTTTTCCACAAATTCACTTCGTCACGTCATTTGAGGCAGTTGTAACCAATATTTCTGCTTGAATTTTCACACATGGTTAAAGGTGGTGATCTTCTTTAATGCTGCATGGAAAGTATTACCAGAAAGACCCGGGTTCGAAGCCAGACGGTATATATACCCCCCATTTATAATATATTGAGTTAGTTTTCATTATTTATTTTGTTGTACTTATCAAAATAATAGGAATTTCTTGCTTTGCTGGAAGATGTATATTAAGACTTGGCTTAAGAAAAAAAAATAGATATGACAATGCTGTTCCTGGGTTCGATGCCAGAGCACGTTAAAATTTCTCTCATAAGGAATATAAGGGAAAAGTAAGTCGTTGTTTTAGGCAGTTGCAGCCAATATTTCTAATTGAATTTCCACACATAGTTAGAGATAGTGATCTTCTGTTTTGCTGCATAGTATGTTAACCAGGAAGACCCGGGTTTGATGCCAGACGATTAATTTGCAGCGGATTTTAATATTATTTCCTAACCTTTTTTTACTTTTTAGGACCGTCCCGATATAATGCCGATATAAAATTATTGTTGTCAATCTGCTTGCAGTATGCAAGGAACATTTTAATTGTAAGATATATATATATATATATATATATATATATATATATATATATATACGAGTAAAATGTTGCTTCCATACTGCAAGCAGATCGGCAACACTATTTTCATGTCGGCATCATATCGGGACGGCCATCAAAAGAAAAAATGGATTGAAATTTTTCTTAAAATTCGCTGAAATTCCATCGTCTGGCATCGAACCCGGGTCTTTATTGTGAACTTACTATGCAGCACAATAGAACATCACCATCTCTAGCTGTGTGAAAATTCAAGCAGAAATATGGGCTACAACTGCCTCAAAAGACGTTTTAATTTTCACGAATTTAAATGGCTCTCTGGATTCGAACCAAGGACGATCTTGGGAATCTAGAACATGTTCCTGAAATGTATATATAATCTCTATCTGTATGCTGAATTTCAAGTTTCTATATAATTGGGAAATGGTTCCAAAAAATTCTTAAAAAGCGGATCATTTACTGATTGTAGAGACGCCTGGTGGTGAAACCAGGAAACATTGGTAGCTGTGAATTCACAGTTTGATTAGTAATGACTTGATCTTATCTTATGCAAAGTTTCCATTAGATATAATATCGGGAAGCACCTAAAATGTGTTTCCGTAATCTCCATAAGAAATGCATTGAGGAATGTAAATGGCCCTCTGGGATCGAACCAAGGACCATAAGGGAATATGTAAAATTTGATTATTAAATATAATTATGATATCTAACGCCATGCCGAATTTCAAGTTTCTATGCCATCGGAAAAGGGTTCAAAAAAGAGATTAAAAATCGCCGCAATGCAATTTAAACGGCCGATTTTTGCCCCGACCTAGCATCGAACCAAGGATAATATTCATTGATGTTTTTGTGGTTTCCTTTTGATATGCACGGCAGCTAGCGATCCCTCGAGTTTCAACTCTCTCCTTTTCCGGGAAGTGCCTCAAATATATTTTCGAAAATCCCCGCCATGTAATCTTATGGGGAAAATCGTGACTTTGGGGCCTTCTGGAATCGAACCCATGCAACCGAGGTTCAATGTCGGCTTTTTCCTGGAGGTTACACGTTATGGCCAATATGTCGTAAAAATTTCAAGTCGTTGGCACTTGTGGAACATGGTTAGAATTTTGATCCCCTATGAATGTATCTATTATATATAGATGCTTCTCCGGATTCATTCATATATATACCTATATAGATAGATAGGATACAAATTCACAGCCTAAACTACAAGCGTCATTGATCTGAAATTTTTATGACATATTGGCCATAACGTGAAACCCCCAGGAAAAAAGCGACTTTGATCCTCAGTGTCATAGGTTCGATTCCAGAGGGCCCCAAAGTCCCGATTTTTCCCGTTTGAATGCATTGCCGTGATTTTCGGGAATTAAAAAAAAATACTTTCCGGATAGGTAGAGAAGTAAAACCCAAGGTGCCTATATTTATGGTCTTGGACTTTCGAAAACATCAATGACTTTTACAAAAGTTATCCTGGGTTCGATGCTAGGACGATGCAAAGATCTGCCCTTTAAAATACATGGGAGCCGTTTTTCATTATTTTTTTAGATGCACTTATCGAAATGATAGGATGTTCGTGCTTGGCTGAAAGATGTATGGTACGAATAAGTTTTAGAAAAAAATTTTCATAAGACCGTACTGTTCCTGGGTTCGAAGCCAGAGCACAATAACGTTTCTCTCATAAGGAATATAAAGGAAAAGTAGGACGTCATTTGAGGCAGTTGTAACCAATATTTCTGCTTGAATTTGCATACGCGGTTAGAGATGGTGTTTTTCTGTTGTGCTGCATAGAAAGTATTGCCTGAAAGACCCGGGTTCGATGCCGGGCGGTAAAAATATCCCCCATATATAATACTATGGGGTATATTTTCATAATTTTTTATGCATTTATCGATATGTAAGGGAGCTCTTGCTTAGATGGAAGATGTATAG
This sequence comes from Sympetrum striolatum, assembly GCA_947579665.1. NCBI lineage: Eukaryota > Metazoa > Arthropoda > Insecta > Odonata > Libellulidae > Sympetrum > Sympetrum striolatum. The sequence goes on along the minus strand of OX388342.1, from coordinate 19,816,886 downwards.
TAACACTTTGTTTAAGAAAAAAAATAGATAAGACCATGCTGTTCCTGGGTTCGATGCCAGAGCACATTATAATTTCTCAAATAAGGAGTGTATGTGAATAGTAGGACGTCGTTTGAGGTAGTTGCACCTAATAGTTTTGCTTGAATTTTCACACATAGTTTGATATGGTAATCTTCTATTTTGCTGCATAGTAAGTACACCAGGAAGACCGGGGTTCGCTGCCAGGCGATTAAATTGCAGCGAATTCTACGAATATTTTGAATTTTTTTTTTCTTTTGATGTCCGTCCCGATATGATGCCGATATGAAATTAGTGTTGTCGATCTGCTTGCAGTATGCAAGCAACATTTTACTCGTATATATATAGGTATATCCGGAGAAGCGTCTATATAATAGATATATATATATATATATATATATATATATATATATATATATATATACATCTTTTGCAAACGAAAAAGGAAAGCATAGTTCTAGAAAATGTATAAGATTTGTTAAGTCCCAACTGAGTGATTTGATACATTATAAAAATGTTTTGAAAAACCATTCTGATGAAAAGTTGAGAAACAGCAAAACCTCATTCAAATCAGTAAAAAATCTATGATTATCTGTTCAACTATTCTACTACTCTCTCCTTCATCTTTTGCAAAACCTATTTGAAAGATCTCTTGGACCTACATTACTTTTGGGAAGCATAATATATATGTATTTCTATGTCATATCTTAATAAATAAAAACAAAGCTCTCAATAAAACTTTAATGGGGATGTTATAGAATTTCCTTCACTTTACTTCATCTATTTACATTAATTTGAATGATATCATATATTGTTTAATTTATTCTGCTGATCACATTGATCATCTATTGATAATATATCACATCTGTTTTCTTTCAGTACTGGTGTTTCATTCGGGAATAGTCAGATAAAATCTTTTCAAGTACAGATTACATTGGTATCCATCCTAGATTACTACTGCAGTTTATTAATTAATTTAATATAAACTGTATTCAATTACAAAATTGAAAAACTCAAATGAACTACACTTCTAATTTTTCTTTGACTATTCTTACCCTGTTTGGGCAAAGCAAATTAGATTTTCAAATAAAATGTTTCCATTTAGTCTTATTTTCATATTATTTTGATTAAAATCTGTTCTTAAAAAGAAAATTGATGCACACATATTGAACTATATATAATTAGACAATCACAAATCACACAAACTTGAAAACTAAACATTGTATCATGCCCTTAGGACACCAAAGATACTTTTACCATTGTTAGTTGTTATGCTCTTACAGCAGTTTTTTTCATATTTGATCTGGATTGCAGAAAAAATAGTACCAATGCTGCAAAGACAGCATCAGCGATATTACTAACCCACGTGATCCTTAACTTGTACACTACAAACTAAGTATCAAGAATGGTGTTGCTATGTATGTTTAACTCATATATGTGCGTCTAACGTGTTGAGATGTCTTTGAACACTAGCCCTGAATTAAAATTTGATACTTGTAATCAATTAATTCATGCAAACAAGTGTTGATTTATCAATAAAAGAAATAAAATGTTTAAATAGTACATAACGATCCATATCCTTTTGTTGTGTGAACCAAAAACAGTCAAGTTATAGTGTAGGAGTTGAAACAATACAAGAATTGAGATCTTAACTGGAAGATATAAATGAGAAAATTGTGGCTTCCAATTCAAGTCAAACCCAGTTGTGAACAATTTTGAAGATTTTATCACTAAGATAAGTGATGGCATATGGCTAACCTTCACATCATTTTCAACAAACCAGCTAAGAGTGAACAAAGAAAGAACGAAGACTATGAAGAATCAAAAGAAATCTCAAGTATCATACCTCACATATTGACATAAAACATTTGATATTCAATCCCATCAAACTAGAAACACACAAGCTTCCGAAAACAGGTCTTTGAAGGTAATCATGAAAAGTACTGGGGAAATGCTACAAGTCTTAATGAATAAAAAAACCTAGGTGGAATTTACATATGAAATCGGACCTACTAGTGATGAAGTGAGACCAGCTTAAGAAGTCGCTCCTTGAGCTGGAAGAAAAGAAGGGTGCAAGAGAATTAGACTGGCAAATGAATTATGAGAAAGGACTACTAAAATCATTATTAAGACCTGGGGCACAAAATGGGCTATGCTAGACAAGCCTATACTATATAGTATGTATATCACCTAAATGTCAGGGGTCTTTGCTAAAAAACAATGGAACTCAAAATTACAACCAATTGTGAATAATATGACCATAGAGTATAGATACTCTTTGCTATGACATCCTGATTTTTACTGAGAACAGATTGGATCCTAGCATCTCATCTTCTGAGCTTGCTGATACTAATTACAGTGTCTTTGGATAGATGAAATTACATACCATCAATAGGAGACGGGATATTGATAGCAGTAATAAACTTCCTCAAATCCCATGTTATTCCATTTTGTCATTCTGGTGTAGAAGAACTCTTCTTATGCATAAGTGCAGGATCTCACAAATTATTATTTGTTCATGTCTATTTATCACCTGCCTATTATAGTGGACTATTTGTTTCTCATGCACCACTCTCCCCATACCATTCAATTGAACATATATTCGATTGTAGCAATGTGTTTTTTTGTGTTTGTTCTAGAGGCTGTAAAAAGGACAAGCATAGAGCACAGTTGAGTGAGCAGAGCCTCCTCACCAACAATGTTAAGATATAGAGATGCTACTGTGCTGTCTTTTTGTTGCTCTTTGAAAATAGAAGGGTCTTGGGCTCAGAATTGTTTTATCTTTCTTACCATATCACTCCAGTGTATCCTTGCTGCATTATGTACTAAACTTTAATCATATAATTATTCCTGGTGACTACAACTCACCAGGTATAGACAGGAAGAGCATGTTAAGTTCTCAAAGCTAAATAAATTATCAATATTATCACTTTCCTCTGTCTATCTCAAATTCATTATATCAAAACAACCATACACTTCATCTAGTGATTACAACCTGTACTGATTCATCCTTTACTTCTGTAGCAGAACAAATTTTCCCATGTAACTGTAATGTTTCCATGTAACCATGTAAAATCAACCAGCTATATTCTGTGCACTGAATTGAAGCAACCACATAAAGTTACTCAATAATTTCATGGAATTATTTTACTACATGTCCTGTGACTATCCTTCTCTGCCAGAGCACATTTTTATATTTACTGGACTGGTTTACTCTGTAATATGATGGGAATAAAGGCTTAAAGATTTTTTATAAAATTTTTCCAGAGAACTTTAGACTATTATGTCTAAAATAAAACTTTTAAGGGAAGTTATCGTAGAAGGTTTTTCACACAAATGAAGCAGCTCATTGACTTAACAAAACTGTATATAAAATTCAAAACATTCCTAGGAATTACAAGCTTTTAAACTATCGGAGAAAGAAATGCAAGACTTTATCAAGAATAATCCCAAAATCATTTAATATTCCACCTTACAGGTTAAAAGAAATATCTTTGAACTATTGTGAAAAACCTAAAATCACCCAATAGATTGCCACATGGTATATCCTTGAAATTATCATAGTGATAATTATATTTGTATAGAAAACTTATTTGCTGATGACTTTTCAGAGGTTTATATGGAACCAGAAGATATTTATTCGAGAATTTAACTCGTAATGGAAATACTAATATCAACACAATGTGCTTATCTTGTAAAGAAATAGAAGGAAAATTTCTATATCTGCACATATACCTAAAGGAGCTGGGACTGACTCCACCCAGCCTCTACGTCTACTAAGGGAGTGTCATAGTCCCTTAGTATACTCTCATTTAATATGTGGAGAAATTTTGAATAACGGATATTCTCAGTAGCAGGCACCTCCTCATAAGGGGCATGTAATATAAACTCAAGGTGTTCTGGCCTAGTATTGTGAAGCACCATCTAAATAAATAAATCAATATTAATTCTTCGTAGTTTTCGACAAATTCACTTTTTTTTAAATCTACCTTACTTACCTTATCTTCAGGTAGAGTGTATACGGAAATGAAAGACTTCCCATGTTGCACAGAAACATTGAGTAAACGTCATATGAATGTTCCCCAATTGGTTGCAAGTATGTTTCAGGAATGTTCAGAAAATGGTTCCGTTAACGTTCAAAATGTCACTACTTGATATGCTCCTGCAACGTTCAAAATGAACCTTCAATGAATGCTCTTGCAACCATTCTAGAATGTTCATGCAATCATTCTAGAATGTTCACGCAACCATTCTAGAATGTTCATTTATGTCACTTTAACTATTACTTCAGGTCAGGCAATTTTCATTAAATAATACTATTCTTGCTCTGAATCGGTTAAGAGGTATTCAGCATAACTGCTCATGTATTGCACTACCATAGATACTTCAAGAATAACAATGGATGTTGAAAAAGTCATATATTTTTGCAAAAAAAGAAAACAAATACATTTTCAAAAATGACCCAATGCATGACAATCAGGATCATTCTTCATCGCTTGACCTGTCATCAGGGTTGCTCCTCACAGCAGCTTGAGGCTTCTTGAACGAGGACGTCAATCGAAAAGTAAATATCAGCCATTTCTTTAACTCTTTTTCTACTGTATCAAGAGGTATATCTGTCAAGAATTGGTTCTTCTTGGGGTTAATGGGTTAATACCTTGCTGGGCAGTTTTGATGGTAGGGAAAGGAGGGGGGATGGGTCAAGGGAGGTTCAATCATTGGTGAGATTTGGGGTTAAAAATATTTCTATCTTCTCTGTAGCATTCAATTTATTTCCTTTCATTTCATACTTTCCTCAAATGGAACTCATAAGAAACATTAATTAATGTATCTCTCACTAATAGTCATTTTGTATAGTAGCTGTGGTAAGTGGTCTTCCATGTTCTTAATCTCCAATAACTATCAAGTCAATAAGTCAAGTGGTAATTGGTAAATATTCTTACAATTAAACCGTCCTAAATATTATTAAGGAAAATCTTTAGAGGTCAACTATGAAACAAGACAGATCTACAACTTGGAGCAAGTTCATGGCATAGAATTGCTGGCTGAAAAAATTCAAAGTTTAGTATAATTTGAGGTGGAAACATGTTTGCAGAGCATTAGCTAATGTTTTTGAAGCATCTGCGTCAGAATAGCAAGAAAAATTGAAGAAATTTTGTGATGACTATAAAGAAAAGGATATTTTTATTAGTGATGAGAAAGGACTATTCTACAAAGATAAAAAAAAGAATGTGCAATACCAATGACTCATGTAGTAGGGGAAAGCAGCATATCAAAGAATAATGGTTTCTCTGTGTAAATACGTTTGGTGAGCTTGTAGTAGTCTCATTATAGGCAACCCTGAATCCAAAATGAAATCCATCACGATATAAAAACATTTTTTATGAGCAATTGGAAAACATTTATGATGAATGCCCATAAAAAGATATAAAAATCACCATGGGAGACCAAAATGCCAAAGTTGGCCAGGAGAATATCTACCACCCAACAAAAGGAAAGCATAGCTTACATGAAAGGAGTAACGGCAACGGATCTCAACTTGTCTGCCTCCAAAAATATGGTAATAGGCAGAATGCTATTCTTACACAAAAAAATATATAGAGGAACATGAAAAACACCAGATGGACATTTAGACAACCAAATAGATCATATAATGATTGATGCAAGGCATCTTTAGTAACCTCATTATAAAAATTATAGAGGATCAAACATAGACTCTGATCTTCACCTTGTAATTTCGAAAGTAAGAGCAAGAATCACAAAATTTAAAAATGAAAGACATAAAGATGGCAAATTAATTAAGAAAATAATCGATCCATCAATTTTGTATACATCCCAGAAAGGAACCGCATTAGATATGGACGTAGAAGAATTAAAGGCATTTTCGGGAATTCTAGTAATAATGGGATTTCATAGGGCTCCAAGCATCCAAGCAGGATTACGTCGAGAAAAATAATATTCCAGGCCATATGGGCACGGCGGTCGGCTTTGGTGATGGCGGTCCCGGGTTCGATCCCCGGTGGGAGCCCGATGAAATGACCGATGCTCTCGATGCACTTTTAGCAATACAGCTACTAGAACCGACGACTTACGTCATAGATAATTGAACGCCAATTATTTCATCTGTTATTTTTAAATATTTCAACAATTTTATTTTGGAAAAATACCTTCGATTTATTTATTAATTCTCTTTTCAGGTTTCTCCAGTTTGATTACAATGACGTCGATAGCCGGTTACATTCATGTTGCAAAAATAAGATATTTATGCTGTGAGATGGTGATTACTAACAATTTTCGAACAGGTGAACTAAGTATCATCATAAAAATACCCTTTGTTACGGCTAAGGCGTTCTCTCTCCATAACTCCTTTAGAAAATGAAAAAACAATGGTGGTGAGCAAAACAGCCCATCGTGGCCTTCGACTGACTCTTTGATTCTTATGAATAGAATTAGAATTTGAAAGGATAGAATAACGATCAATCAATTAAACATCAAATGATTATACCCAAGAGACGATATGACTTACGAATACAATATCTGTATTGCTTTCCGCTTGTGGTATCATTTGATAAAAAATGATGGTGAAATGCTAATGAAGATGAAATAAAATTCAATAAAAGGGCAACGTCACTTGCCATCTCTTATCTCTTTAACAAACAGAGAACATATTATTAATTTAATTCGTTTATTTATTCAGTTTTCACATACAGAACTTTTGCCAGTTTAAAGTGAAAATGTAACGAATGAGATAATTAATTAATAATCTATATATATAAAGCAGAAATTCTGTGGGTTTGTGTGTTTGTGGGTTTGTGTGTTTGTGTGTTTGTGGGTTTGTTTGTCTTGAATTGGAGTCCACACCGTTTGTCTCAAACTTTGCATACGTGTCCTCTGACATCAGGAAGGAAGTACTGTCGCATTTTTATTCAAGAATTTTGCTGGGTTCGAACCAAGATCGCTCAGATAGATTTTCATAAGGAATACACGTAAGCTTCACTTTTATCGGTTGCAGGCTTTATTTCTTTTGAAGAATTAAATTAGAAGAAATAGTTGTATAGAGTCGAGACAAACACCGAAAGAAAGAAAATTGAATATAGATTCTTATTTTGGTCGTGGAATCTTACTATCGATTAGAATTTGCGAGAATATCGGTAAAATATACAAAAATTTTCTGAAAATGCGAGGCTATAAACAACTCATCCCCCTGACGACCGATCCCATTGTTGAATCCGAGCTCATGTTTATCCCGTAAAAACACTCGTGGACTTTAGGCCCATAAAGCTGATGATTGAAGAGGACGATATATTACATGGATAACGAGAAATTTTCTGTAAGAAGGTAACCAGCAATTACAGGTACGTAATTACAGTCAGGAGATTGTGTGTCTTCGATTTTAGTACAAACCGTTTGCCAGATTCGCGTCAAACTTTGCGTACGTGTTTTCGGGGACCAGGAAGGACGTACTTTCTCAATTTTATTAGATAATTTTGCTGGGTTTGAACCAAGATCGCTCAGATGTGTTTCCATAAAGAATAAATCTAATCTTCACTTTTATCGGTAGCAGGCTATATTTCTTTTGAAGATTTAAAATAGAAAAATAGTCGTGCGGAGTCGAAACAAGAAGCAAAAGAACGGAAATTAAATGAATATTCTAATTTTGATCGTGGAATATTGTTTCCGAACCGAAATTTCGAGAATTTTGATCAAATACGCGTGAATTTTCCAAAATTTTTGAGGTTGTAAACAGCCAATCCTCCTCACGATCAATGCGATTGTTGAGCCGAGCTCATGAATTTTCCTGTACAGTAAGAATAGCTTGGGATTTTAGACTGTATTCTAAAGGGAATTTACGCATTGCACGACCAGCAACTTGAATTTAATCTACTTCTATATTCCCCGTTGAGAATCAACGGGCGATTCAGCTAGTAACAAAATAAAAAACAAGGTACTTAGAAATATTTAGAAAGGTGCTTTTACTATGCGTGAGTCAATCCCATGCAAATAAATATCCCTTTAGATAATGTAAAGGGATACACAGAGAGTGGAAGATAATTCAATGACTCTTGTGAGGAACGGGAAAAAATAAGAGAGACATTAGAAGTGGACAGTCAGACTGATATGTAAACACCTGGCAGATTATCGATCTCCCAATTTCACCAGTTAACTTTGAGGAAATTGCAAGGATATGTTTGAATTTACAGATAAATTTCGATCACTTCGTGAGATAGTATTCCTTGAGACGTTATTATTACAATTTGTGTAATATTTATAACCACTTGAAAGGTCATAAGAGCTGGTGTTCCAATTTTTTATCATACTTTGACTGAGATGATAATTAAGTCCTCATTCGATATTATATTTTGTCTTGCTTCGGGAGCGATTCGTGAAATTTTTAACAAATATTTCTTGCCCTTATCAATCGTTTGTCTGCAATTCCCTAGTTCACTTTCGAACGATGCACACTTTAAGATGTTTTGTGAACGCTTCGAACCATTCCTAATGATACTCAAGTTTAATGAATTGAAAAATCATTTCACGGATTATCATTACAGTTACAGCGGCGTTACATTAAACGGAACCATTTACATGACATTCGTGGTTCGATTCATATTAAATAATTCAGTACAAGTTGTTTATGGATACCTCAAATACGGAATTTAAAACAACTCAGTTATAACTGCTGCAACAAAAACCTATCTTTCTGTAGCTGTAAAAAGAAGATTAAAAAAACTCCTGTCCATAGGAAAACTTTTATGTTACTCCAATGTACATAACCGTTTTCCGATTGGCAATCAGATCAACCATACTTGAGCTAGAGGGACCTAAAATTTTACCCTAGCGGTGCATATCTAGCGAAAAAAAATCGTAACTTTTTTCGGGATGTTTCGCGATAAAGTTTTCTCAATCTTGTCTTGAAGAGAAAAATTGAATATGAGTGTAGTGATTTCTGCAATATTATTATTATTATCATCAAAAAGCCGGTCTTCCATTTTTCGAAAAATTATTTAACTTCAAGCCTATCCTGAATCAAAATGAGCAAACTCATCGGGTAAAAAACGATGCAGTATTATAAATCTAATCTTTGCGCCTCAAAATACTGGGTTTGAATGATCACAGTTCAATATTTGCAATTTTTATTAAATAAAATGGCGAACCCCTATTTTAAGGCAAATTTTCACCTTAAGTGAAGAAAATAGCAGTGATGTATGTACAGTCATTTGCATAAGTCTGTGAACGTGTTCTGTTCCTGCTCTAGCGGCCAAAGAGTGCACTTAAAATTTCTGTTGGTACAACCTGATTTGCAAGAAGGATGGAAATCAGAGGTGAGGGTAAATGTTTTGGAACTTGAGGCAAGTGAGGGGAAATAAGGGGTGACTTTGGAATATTTCGGGGACCGCATTCGAATAGACACAGCGCCTCGCACCATTGGAAAGAACTCGTAAATTTGAACCTTTTGGTCTGCGACTAAGTTCTGTCTGCGTTTCTTCTGTTTTAGCACCACCACTTGTTAACCAACTTCGTGGAAAATTCTTCCATTGTAAATGCATTGTAGCATATTTCAAGATGTTTCATGAAAAACGGATTGCAAGAATCAGATTTTTAATAGGATTCATATCTAATTATCTGCTTAAAGTTGAACAAGTTGATCTAGTGTTCAATGTCTGTGTGCTTTAAGCATTTTTCCATGAAAAATCTAATGTTAGCTAGAGACCTTATTTGAGGAATTTATCGTTTTTTTATTCTATGTAAGTTTCATTCATCATCATATGTTAAGATGAGGAATGAAAAAAGATGTGGAATAACAAAGATTATTTATCAAGCGTTATTATACTTCAATATTAAATTAGATGAAGGAGAATCCAAAACAAAATTTAACACAATCAGCGAATGTGGTTTTTCAGTCGGAATAACGAATAATTTGGTTTATTAAGAATAGCTGATTGAGTAAATTACATATTCTAAAGGTCTTATACAACCTATATTGCAACAAAAGAAGGGTAAAACTTTTAAAACACTTATAAAATATGTAAGGAAATTTTGCATTTTATGTCTTGATCTCCCAGTATATCCTGATCAATCATTAGCATTTTGAAAAATTGATTGCATTTCAAGTATTGGCATGTGTGAGAGAAATTCATAATTTCTTACTATAGTCTGCCACTTTCCAAATAATAAAAACTCTCAAAAACCAGAGAGTACTGAAAAGTGCTTTTTCGGCAAACAACATGAGGTGAGTGTTATATTTCCAAGAATTTAAGTAGGTATGTAACATGTTCCACTATAAGCTCGGTAAAGGAAATTTAATCTCTCGGACCAAATTAACCAGTCCTTTCAATGGTAAGAAAGTGCTGTCTCTATTCAAATCGGATTAACAGAAATTTCACAGTATCTACCTTTACACACCCTAAGTTCCAAAACCTTCACCCAGAGGTGCTGTTTTAATTTCTACCTGAAAATAACGTAGTACCAACTGAAACTTTAAACTGAACTCTTTGGTCGCTGGAGAAGATACAGAACTTATGCAAATGACTGTACATTCTTTATTCTAAAATGGTTAATATGACAAAACTGTATATAAAGCATAAACTGAAAATAAAATTCAAAACATTCCTAGGAATTACAAGCTTTTAAACTATTGGAGAAAGAAATGCAAGACTTTATCAAGAATAATCCCAAAATCATTAAATATTCCAACTCACAGGTTAAAAGAAATGTCTTTGAACTATTGTGAAAATCCAAAAATCACCCAATAGATTGCCACATGGTATATCCTTGAAATTATCATAGTGATAATTATATTTGTATAGAAAAATTCTTTGCTGATGACTTTTAAGAGGTTTATATGGAACCAGAAGATATTTATACGAGAGTTTTTAATTCAAATGGAAATACTAATATCAACACAATGTGCTTATCTTGTGAGGAAATAGAAGAAAAATTTCTATCTCTGCACATATACCTAAAGGAGCTGGGACTGACTCCACCCAGCCTCTATGTCTACTAAGGGAGTGTCATAGTCCCTTAGTATACCCTCATTTATTATGTGGAGAAATTTTGAATAACGGATATTCTCAGTAGCAGGCACCTCCTCATAAGGGGCATGTAATATAAACTCAAGGTGTTCTGGCCTAGTATTGTGAAGCACCATCTAAATAAATAAGTCAATATTAATTCTTCGTAGTTTTCCACAAATTCACTTTTTTTTTAAATCTACCTTACTTACCTTATCTTCAGGTAGAGTGTATACGGAAATGAAAGACTTAATACCTTGCTGGGCAGTTTTGATGATAGGGAAAGGAGGGGGGATGGGTCAAGGAAGGTTCAATCATTGGTGAGATTTGGGGTTACAAATATTTCTATCTTCTCTATAGCATCCAATTTATTTCCTTTCATTTCATACTTTCCTCAAATGGAACTCATAAGAAACATTAATTAATATATCTCACACTAATAGTCCTTTTGTATAGTAGCTGCGGTAAGTGGTCTTCCATATTCTTAATCTCCAATAACTATCAAGTCAATAAGTCAAGTGGTAATTGATAAATATTCTTACAATTGAACCATCCTAAATATTATGAAGGAAAAGCTTTACAGGTCAACTATGAAACAAGACAGATCTACAACTTGGAGCAACTTCATGGCATAGAATTGCTGGCTGAAAAAATTCAAAGTTTAGTATAATTTGAGGTGGAAACATGTTTGCAGAGCATTAGCTAATGTTTTTGAAGCATCTGCGTTAGAATAGAAAGAAAACTTGAAGAAATTTTGTTATGACTATAAAGAAAAGGATATTTTTAATAGTGATGAGACAGGACTTTTCTACAAAGTTAAAAAAAGAATGTGCGATACCAATGACTCATGTAGTAGGGGAAAGCAGCATATCAAAGAATAATGGTTACTCTGTGTAAATACGTTTGGCGAGCTTGCAGTAGTCTCATTATAGGGAACCCTGAATCCAAAATGAAATCCATCATGATATAAAAACATTTTTTATGAACAATTGGAAAACATTTATGATGAATGCCCATAAAAAGATATAAAAATCACCATGGGAGACCAAAATGCCAAAGTTGGCCAGGAGAATATCTACCACCCAACAATAGGAAAGCATAGCTTACATGAAAGGACTAACGGCAACAGATCTCAACTTGTCTGCCTCTAAAAATATGGTAATAAGCAGAATGCTATTCCCACACAAAAAAATATATAGAGGAACATGAAAAACACCAGATGGACATTAAGACAACCAAATAGATCATATAATGATTGATGCAAGGCATCTTTAGTAACCTCATGATAGAAATTATAGAGGATCAAACATAGACTCTGATCTTTACCTTGTAATTTTGAAAGTAAGAGCAAGAATCAGTAAATTTAAAAATGAAAGACATAAAGATGGCAAAATAATTAACATAGGATGTCTGAAGGATGAAAAGGTTGCCAAAGAATATAGGAACCATGTACCTGGACTTTTGCAAAATTATAATAAATGATAATAGTTCCAATGATGCCAGAGTCAATAGAGTATGTGAGATCTTCAAAAGTGCCTTAAATACATAAATTTCCAAGAGGAAAGAATGGCTTGACCATCAATGCCAAGAAGCCACAGAGAAATAGAATGCAGCATATAAGAAAATGATATTGAGGAAATATACTTGGAGCTCCTAGGAAGATTGTAAAGCAAGGAGGCAGGAAGAAAAGAGAATTCATAAGAGGAAAAAGAAACAGTACGAACAGGAGCTTATTATTGAAATACAAAACCTTAAAAAAAACGATTGAAACAAGGAAATTTTATGATACAGTAAATGACATGCATAGACCAATTAAAGCCCAAATATCTATGTGTAAAAATAAGAATATAGACATAGTTAGTGATAAGAAAGCTATGAGTAAGCAAAAAAGATAGGCAGAGTATTTTCATGACCTACTCAATGGACCCACATGTGTAGACTAGGTAGATAATATTACAAGTGATGCAAATAGACAAAATAATGAGCAAAAAATTGAAGGGTCGGAAAGCTCAACACTGCAAAATATAACAATTATAATTAGAAAGGTAAAGAATAAAAATCACCAGGATTAGACAGCCTACCAAGTGAGCTTGGATAGGCTGAAACAATAGAATGCAAGATACTTGCATTCTATTGTTTGGAGATTACAATACTGAGTGAGACAATTCATTTTCTGAATCCAAATCTGGTTAGTACTCCACCTAACTCCTTAAATAGGAGGCTTGATTTAGCTTTTTGTAACAAATCCTCAATTACTTTGTCCACTAGCATTCCTTTTGTACTTGTTGATGTATATCATCCAGCTCTCAACTTTATTGTTCCTCTTAATCATGAATTATATCTCACTGAGAAATGTAACCTTGGTTTTGACCTCTCAAAATAGATTATGCTTCTACTAGTGCATTCCTTCAAAACATTAATTGGCCATCTATGTTGTGTAATATCCCAGTAAATGAAGCATTTTCAATGTTTTATGCATTTTATATAGTGCTATTGAAATGTTTACACCCAAAGTACATTTTATTTATTCTCACTATCCAAAATGGAATTCAAAAAAACTCAAATCACTTATTAAACTTAAGAAAACATTTCATTGTATTTATAAGACCACAAGTTCAGTCATTGATTATACTCTTTAATCAGAGCATAGAGCAAAATGTAAGAAAATTTTAAAGGAATGCTACTGATTGTTTATGCATAATCTTAAGGTCTTATTAATCTTCTTAAGTTCTTATTGATGAAACTTTGTCTTTTGGTAACCATATTTTATACATCATTTCTATGTCTCTTCGTATGCTAGGTTCCATTAGAAGATTTACTAAAGAATTTAAAGGTATCCAAATGTTAAGAAATGTATATATATCTTTAGTTCGTCCTATCTTAGAATGTATCTCTATTGTTTTGAATTCCCATTGTAATAATAATGTTAACTGTATTGAAAGGGTGCAGAATAATTTTTTAAGAATTTTTAACTATTACGCTGGGTTTCCTGCATATGATGTGCCATACACTGAAACAATGCAAATGCTACATTTATTTTCACTCTGTGTTAGATGACATCTTGCAGAGTTGATGTTCTTGCACAATTTATGCAACAACTTAATAAATTGTCCACCTTTGCTTAAATTGATACTTTTTAACTATACTTTTCTCTCCACCAGAAGTACTAAATTATTCTACATTAAATACTGCAGAAAAATTTTAGGTTCAATTCCCCAATAACTAGGATCCTTCATCTGTATAATTTTCTTATTGGTAATGTTGATATACACAGTGATTCCTTAGCTGTTTTTTCGAATAAGTGTACTGAACATTTGTTTACTCTGTATAAATATATGTTATAGTGCAATATTATCATTTGTATGTATTTTTTTAAATTTTGTGCAATCTTAATTCATATTTTGGTGTACTTATCTCTAAGTATGGATTTCTTATTTTTATTTTCTTATTTTTAGTATTTGATATATTTTTAGTACTTAGTTTTTTTGTTTTTAGTATTTAGTCATTTTGTGCAATCTTAATTCATGTTTTTGTATTCCTATTTCTATACATTGATTTATTTTAACAACAAATGATTTGTATGTTATGATTAATCGGGTATATGTCCGTAATAAATATTATTATTACTATAGATGATCGAAGGTTTGCGGTGCAGATGTTATTATTTGAGCTAAACAGATACTTCTCATTACCTGATATTGTAAAGAATATAAAAATTTAAAGAATGGGCTGGTCCGGGTAAATAAAAGGATGGGAAACTATTACTCTTAATAATCTACCAAGAGTAGATTATTAAGAGTACCAAGATTACCAAGAGACCTGAGGGACAATAAGACAGTGGGCTCTGATGGAATCCCAGCAGAGGTGTTGAAGGCCTTAGGGGAAGGTGCAATTAGTAGAATCACTAATCTTGCTAACAAGATATATGACACAGGAGAATGGCCTGAGGATTTTCTGAAAACAATAATGATGCCATTGCCTAAGAAAAATAACGCTCAAGCTTGCAAAGATTTCCGTACAATCAGTTTTATAGCGCATGTGACAAAGATGATGACAAGAATAATAATGAAGAGGATTGAGACTAGGATAGAGGAAAACTTGGGAGCGGACCAGTTTGGATTTCGAAGAGGAAAGGGAACAAGGGATGCAATAGGATGCATGAGAATGCTGAGCGAAAGGGTACTGGAGGTAGGCAGAGAGATGTTCATCTGCTTTATTGATTACGAGAAAGCATTTGACAGGGTGAAATGGGATAAACTGATGGTGATTCTAAAGGAAATTGGAGTGGATTGGAAGGATAGGAGGGCATTAAAACAACTGTATAAAGGACAAAGAGTAGTGGTGAGGATAGGGGAAGATGAGACGAAGCAGACATCGATAGGCAGAGGTGTGAGACAAGGGTGTTGCTTGTCACCAATTTTATATAATATATATGGTGACAAACTGGTAGAGGAAGCCTTGGAGGGGATTGGAGGGATAGTGGTAGGAGGAGAAAGTATGAAAACCATTAAATATGCAGATGATCAGGCTGTGATAGCAGAGAGTGAAGAAATGCTGCAAGAAATGGTAGAGAAAATCAGTATAAAAGGAGAGGAATATGGAATGAAAGTTAACATTGAAAAGTCGAAGGTGATGAAAATATCAACAAAGGCTGGCCCAGTACAAATTAAGTTAAACGGGAAGGAATTGGAGCAGGTCGAGAAATTTAAATATTTGGGAAGCACCATCACATCTAATGGCAGTTGTACAGAGGAAATAAGAAGTAGAATAGCTCAGGGAAAGGCAACGTTCCAGAAGATAAAAGATCTTTTGACAGCAAAGAACATCAAGATGGAGCTAAGGAAAAGATTTGCTAAGTGCTTTATCTGGAGTATTGTGTTATATGGATCCAAAACATCGACATTGAGAAGGAGAGAAGAAAAATACATAGAGAGCTTTGAAATGTGGCTATGGCGAAGAATGGAGAAAATAAGTTGGAAAGACAAGATAAAAAATGAAGAGGTACTGAGGAGGGTTGGAGAAGAACGAGTAATTTTGGGAAACATAAGGAAAAGGAAAGCAAGATGGATAGGCCATATACTAAGAGCAGAATGCCTACAGAAGACGATTTTCGAAGGAAAGATCAAGGGGAAACGACGAAGAAGAAAATTCGGAATGCTGACTGATTTAAAACAAGGAAAAGAATATCAAGTTCTAAAAAGAGAGGCACACGATAGAGATGCCTGGAGGAGCAAGTTCCGTTGAGACCTGTCCGCGGACAGAAGCACAATGATGATGATGATAATTACCACAATGTGCAATCTATTATAGATTGCCTAGAAATTGAAATAGAGAAGCCAGATGATCCTGTAAGGCAAGCACTGACATGGTCACAATATAAAGGGTGCAATGCTCTGAAATTCTTGATTTCATCAACACCTGATGGTTGCATAAATTTTGTATCAGTGGGGTATGGAGGAAGAATTTCTGACTCCCTCCTTGTAGAAGATTGTGGGTACCTAGGAAGGATTCCAAAAGGAGGAGTGGTTATGGCAGACCGTGGCTTCAAAGGTATTAGCAAACGTCTGCTATCACAAGGCTGTCAGCTTGTGAAGCCTCCATCTGTTTTAACCGGTCATATATTGTCTAAAGAGGATGTTCTTGCAACAAAGAGGATTGCAAGCCTGCGGATCCACATTGAACGAGTAATTAGAAGACTAAGGGAGTTTGAATTTCTGAAGCCTCATTCCATCATACCAAGCAAACTGATTGCAAGTACAAATGATGTCATTGTTATAGCATGCGATCTGGTGAATATTCAATCGTCAACAATTAAAGTTTAGTTTTCCAGTAGACATTACATATATGCAATATTACAAAGAAGAAATACAAAAAATAATTTACATTGCTGGAAAGGTACCTGTGACTGATATGTTAGTTAATATTTCATACTTCTGCAAGGTTTTGTGAAAATTTACATTTTTCATTTTTATATATTGAATAACTGCAAGTTCATATGATACATAGATATTTAGAGAACTAAAAATTTTAATATTACTCAGGCTTCACATACATGTATCAATTGGTTAGTAATGCATTACTTCCTAGTAATATAATTGCAACAATAAATGTTCACCGGGTTTGTATCTGAAAAAAGAATCATTAAACCATGGAAAAATAAAAATGTTTAATTTTTCAAATATTGTTCATGTTTATTTAAGAAACAAAACTTATTTATTTAGCTGCATCAAGAAGTTGAGGAAATATATGTGTCTTCCAAAAGTCTACAACATGTCCCAACAATGCCTCACAGTAGCCCTTGTCATAATCCACCCAAGCAAGCTCGATGCACCCATTCTCTTCAAATTTGTAGTCTGCTACACAAAACAGACCCCTCTTCCTACCACTGGCATGCATCTGCAACTGCACTTGAGGGAAGTACTTAGATGCAATCTTCCCATTACTTAGAATATATTTTTTTTGTGCCTTCTCGCTGCAAGGGCATTTAATCTCTACCACAAAATATTTTGTTATCCCATCTGGTGATGCACCTGAAATAGGACACTCTGGAAGTAATAACAGCCCTCATTTTTCTATTCCTACCCCAACCCTTTCCATCAACACCTTCAGCACTAAGCCTTCCAAATACTTCCTTTTAGCCATGGCCACAGTCTCATGGAGTTTATTTGTTCCTATCACATTTTGTACAAATGAACTGCTGGCTGTCTTGCAAACACTTACTGCATATACTTTTAATGCAGTCACTCTCCCATATCTCAGCTCCTGCCAAAGGATGTCTGAAGACTGTCCCACTGTGGCCGATGCAATGTCTTGGCACAATGCTTTAGAGTGCTTGCTGGCAGAAAAACTCAGGAAGTCATCTGCAGAAGCACCTCCATTCTGCACAAAGTTAAACATTAAATTGTGAAGGGAGAGAGATCTCACTTGATCTTTCACATTGCTTCTAGACAGTTGACAGTCAATGATATTTTTTTCAGAAACCTTAAGCATATAACCCAAAAAATTTTTTACACACTGCTTTGGACTTTGATTTGAGTACCCAGATCTGGGAAACTCAGCTGCCTTTAAAAATTTCAGATTACTGCCAACTGCAGACAGCCTAGGCTTCTTCCAGTGGCACTGTATCTCTGTTGGTGCAGGATCCTCTGAACGCCGGTGTAGCCACATTAGAAAAGCCAAAGCATGCTTACATCCACCTATAAAATTTTCATAAATTTTATTAGAACATGATCTCCAAGAACAATATACATGTATTGGTTTTAAAATTCATTTCTATACTTAGTGAAAAATAAGAAAACTTTGAAGTAATATTTATTTATTTATTTGACCCTTTATTGGCGAGGTTAGGCCCAAGTGGGCCTCTCTTCCACCTAACCTCGTATGTCGTCAGAAGATGAATAATTACAAATTAAATTAAAACAAAAAGACAGAGCAGAGTGTGGGGAAAAAATCTTTGCAACTGAAGGTTGCTAAAGAAAAACCCACGTTGCGGGAAAACACCCACAGAGAAGGGGGGTGAAAAAAACCCGCGAAAACACAGTAAAAATAACAATTAAATACAGACAATAATAAAATTACATACAGAATATACATAAAACAATGAATTTACAGAAGAAAGAAAAAAAATCAAAATATTATTAATTTCCTACTAATCAGTATTTGTCAAAGAAAAAAATAATAAATAAATGAAGGTCAGCCAGCGGCGTCCGTCAACTTTTTCAAATTTATCTCAGCAGAAAGAGGGTGAGATGAACCTGAAAATGAAGAGAGAAAGAAAGGGTAGATGAGATGTATACATAGCTATTCAGATTTGAAAAAAAAAAGGAAGAGTATTGATTGGGTGTAACGACGATTTGAAGGAATGATGGAAAGAGCTAAGTAGGTATTTGTTGTTCTGACCGATAGAGTTTTTCAAAGATCTCACGTTTAAATGAAAAGAAAGATGATTGTATTAATTTTGGTTGAGCAACTTCATTCCAGTATTTTGCTCCGATGACAAGGAGAGATTTACTGCAAATTTCGGTTCTATGAATTGGTATCATGAGTTTGCCAGTGAGACGAGTTCCTAGTCCTTGCGAGTTGTTCAGTATAGTAAAGTAATTATCGAGGTACCTGGGGCAACATTCATTGAGAACTTTATACACGAGATTAAGAGTGTGAAGTTTTCTTCTTGACTGGGGACGAAGCCACTTTAATTCTTTTAAAAGTGGGGAAACATGATCAAATTTTTTGGCGTTGAAGATAAATTTGACCGCATGATTAAAAGCTCTGTCTAATTTAATGGTGACCGTTTTGTTTGTTACATTCATTAGTGTGTCACAATAATCAAAGATAGGAAAAATTAATGCTTGAACAAGTAATTTTTTCAGCTTAAATGGTAAAATATACTGCAATCGTTTCATATTTTGAAGAGTTGAATATGATTTCCTGCATACTTCCGCTACTTGAGGAACCCAAGTAAAGGATTGATCTAAAAGTATTCCTAGATTCTTTACAGATGAGCTGAAATCGATTTCAATGTTGTCAATTTTTACTTTGGGTAGTGTAAGAGTGTTGATGTTTCTCAGTATCTTGGGATAACCAAATATTATACTCTGAGATTTACTTGGATTGATTTTAAGCGCCAATGAGTTAAGCCATGAGTGTAGGAGGGTGATATCATTATTAATTAGGTGGATGGCTTCAATAGAGTTTTGCGGTTCCGACGATAGATATATTTGTAGATCATCGGCGTATAGGTGGTAAGAAACGTGTTTCAATTGAGAGGATAGATTTTGGAGGTAATGAGAAAATAACAAAGGCCCGAGAATAGAGCCCTGCGGAACGCCGTGATTGTTTATTATTACTGAAGAGTATATATTGTTAGCGAAGCACGTTTGGGATCTATTTGTAAGATATGAAGAAAACCATGATAAGGTGGAGGGAGAGAGGTATAGTATCTTAAGAACTTAAACAGTTGCTTACAGGTAACATTCCCATTGGGTTAAATGAATCAGTAAGAGTTTCTCAGCATTATAATTGATAGCTGTCTTCAATCAGGTGTTATGTACAAGATGTCAAATATTCAAGTGTGATTCCAGTGGTCAAGAATGGCTCAACATAATACCCTAACCCACATTCTACTTCTACTAACCCAAGTTTTGGTTTAATCATTGAAATATCTACATAATTGTATCTAGCTCATGGTTCATCTAAGCTGAACCACTTCCTGGAAACTAATCTCAATGGTTTCAAAAAACTCAAAATACCATACAAGTTACAAGAATTTTATACTATCAGAACCAGCACTTGTGGAGGCTGCAAGATGCTATTCGAAGTAATATTAAATGTAATTCAAATCAAATCAATTTCAACTTATATGCCAGCATATACAGTAGTTTAAAAGAATTGAAAGAAGCCTGAAACACAAAATTATGAAGTAATGTTAAAGTCTAAAGACTTGTGCATGAAAAATACATCAATATGTTGAGAGACTGAAAAGCCGTAGGTGTGCATTGAATTTCAAGAAAATTTCCAAAGCATAAGAGCAATAGAGTTATTTGATGTGCAATTCAATTAATCTGCATATCAGTTGTTCCAGGTTTTTTTGGTAAAAGGTTGTAATTCTTTTAATACACAAAATATGAAGGAAGTAAAGGCAGAATCTAAAAAAGATATCTGTAGTATTAGTCTTATTAAATAAAGGAGTAAAACAAATTTTAGAGTTCTGATAGTGTATTTAGGATGTCCACCACAAATATGATTAAAAAGTAAAATTCAAAATAAAAATGAAGATGCAGTTTCCCTTGGTTCTTAACAGGTCTATGAATGTACTGTAATTCTTGACAGTTTTTTAACAAAACTAAATCTCTCACAATTGTAGTGCGTCTTTGACGCCAAAGGTAACTATTTCATAAGTCAAGGCAAATGCTAAAGGATGGATATCTGCACCACACATATAGCTAAAGATGTCCAATAAACAAAAAAAATAAATTACACACAGTAAAAATCAATAAAAAAATTGTCATAAAAATTAAATATATACATGCAATCAAATTAGCCTAACAAAACACATATTACGCAATTGCTACAATCAGTATGTACATACATATGACTTAAAAGATGCATGAGAGAATCTTAGGAATCTGAAATACTTTTTAGAACCACCCATGGTGGCAGTGTGGTTAGCATTCTAGCTACGCTATCACTCTGACCATAGGGTTGAAATCCCAGCTGAACAGACTTTTCTGATCAGGGAATGGCTGTGTGTGTTCATTGCTGGTGCCTTGGTGAAGTACCTCCTGACAAGTTCAGGAGAGCTTATGAGGACTCCACCAGACAGCAGCTTGGCAGAAAAAAGAATATTATAGGATTGTCTTATGAGAATTGAAAAAGAAACTATGTATGTCATGACAATGTATGTGGAAGAGACTGAGAGAAGGATAAGTTTTCAATATCAAGCAAATTAACAATATGCAGATGTTAATCAAATAAAAAGAATCATTTTATATTCAAAGTTTTTACAGTGATCTCAGATTTTTATGATAATACCTATGTATCTCTTAGGTAAATCTTTGTCAATAAGACATTAGAATTAACCTTTTATCACCAAACACTAACCATACCCAAGGTGACTACAGAGAGGTCATTCTACCTCTCCTTATTCACCTTGAAACATACCTTATCCAAGATTTCAAATAAGAGCCACGCTAGCTTCCACTAGAGCTGGCAAAACTTAGTTAAACATGGAAAAAATAACATCTAAGTCTATCACAGGAAGAATTTTTACTTATTAAGACTTAAGGTAAAGGCATAATAAAATCTCCCTTTCAGGTAGAAGAGTTGATTTACAAAATGTAAAATGAATTATAGAATAAGCAGAAACAAAACAAAGGAAAGTCATTAAATTTGAACATTACAAGGCTGAGGAAAGTGGCATACTACACACAACTATGAGAGAGAAAAGTAACATTACAGTAAAAAATTAGACAAAGAAAACCTTTGGAAATTGGCCTATATTTCAAATTAATTTTATTTGTTAATGAATGAAATCAGACACAAAAACAAAAGAGATGCTCAACTGATGTTATGTTAGCTTATTTGCTCTCAACTGCTACAAAATTGTTTACCATCAGTTTTAATCTAAAAAACCTCCTCAATCTTACAGTCCTCTCATCAGAATGAATGATTTCAGTATATTACGCTGCCTTTCTGTTACTTATCTTGGCATCTAATTCTCTGAAAATGTACACTGAACTCTCCATATACATGCTGTGACCAAGAAAGTCTTCACAGGCATTTTTATGTTTCGTAAACTTATTCCTATTGAATGATGAAATCTCGAAGAATCTCTATTATTCAAAAATAGTTTATTACCTATCCTATACTACCATCCTCTGGGGTAGTGCAAGCTATTCCAGTAAATTTTATTCATTATGGAAAAGAGCAATTAAAATCATACGTCATCACAATTTAATGAGCTCCCTAATTTGAATAATAAGTAAATACGTCCTCATGAGTTCTTTTGTAATGAATTGTTTTTATTATAAATATCATGTAATAACAATAAGATCAGTAACCTAAACTGATCTATGAATAGGTTTAACTGCAACCCAGCAAACAATTCCACGTGGTCACCACGTGGCTACCACGTGGTGTTTGGTGGCAGTTACGTTGTAATACCACGTGGCCACCACATGGCGAGATGGAGTTGCAGGAATGTGGTCACCACGTGGCGCTGCAACTTTACTACCACATAATCACCACATTTTGCCACATTTCTATAATATTGTATCCTAAAATTTATAAAATATTCCAGCTAATTTTGGACCCCTTATAATGAAAAATGACTTTCTGATCACTCCTTTCCATACAAAAATAAACTTTTATAAATTGGCGTGAAATACTTTCTTTCAGAAAAAATATCAGGATGCTACCCAAGATTCATACCTTTATCAAAAGTTTGGATAAAAATGGTCTTTTACTTGAATTCAGTATTAAGACAAGGATAAGCAAGATATAGGACATTCATACCATATTACTGGGTGCTATGTACAGTAGATTCATTGCAGCATTTATTCAGACAATGTCTCAGTTTAAATCACATCTCAAGGTCTTTATATAAGACATCTCTGAAAGCAGCCAATGAGCACTCAAGTACTTAACTTAAAACACATTGAATATTTTCCAAATTAACCAATTGAAAGGCTTTGAGAACAATAAATATAATTTTTTTCTGTAATAAATTGACCTTCCTTAGAAGTCATTGAAGGGGTAAATTAAGAGTACCTGAAAGATATTTCAAAAGATAAAACATATCAAAGCTTTAGACAAATTCAAATATTTGGATTAGGAATACTGCCGTTTCGTTACATCTCAGATGTATATTTTGCACATGAAAATTCCGCACACATCGTAAAGAAAATTAATAGTTCCTTCGAGTAGTCATTGATTTAGTAGTAAACTGAAAGAAGGGTAAAGGATGAAGAATACACCAGAAAATATGCTGTAAATGAAATTTTTATTGTTATGCATTGTTTTAACACATAAATACATTAGTGAATAAATACATATTACAATGAATTAAGTTTTACATAACTGAATAGGAATGAAATCTTAATACAGCAAAGAGAAGCAAAACGATCTGTGATATCGAAAATGAAATCAATTCTTCATTCACTTTTGTTATTCACTTTTGCTGCTGTGGATAAGGTCTTCCTCTTGTGGAACAACTGCCTTAAGTGGATTCTAAGATCGTGTAATATTATCTTCAATCCAGGATAATTCTTCTTATAACCCATATCTTGTCCTTTAACCCTTCATTATTCTATCATTCTGTCTAAGAATCTATCAGTCTTCAACGAATACACTAAAGTTCCGGAATTTCTCTTTTTCTTGCACTAAATAAAACAGGAATAACTATATTAAAATTTGCTTCTTACTATAAAACTTCCCATGATACTGCAATACGTACAAACGAGAGTGAAATACAACTTTCAATGACAGTTGTATTAAGTTTTAAGAAGGCTTAAATTAATTCAAATTATGGAAATGAAAATGTTTGAGTAACGTAAATAAACACTTGGGTAAAATTCTCGATAACACGGTAAATCATCGAGAATTTTACCAACAATTGTAAGCAGCATTAATATTAGCTTATTAAATATTTAATATCTACTAAAGAAGGCAAAAAGCATCACTTACGTTTCTTTGCTGAGCTTAAAACTGCAGATAATCTCCAGATTGTCACCATCTTCACAGTATGGATAACTTTACGTACACGAATTTCCCCCAACAAATACCCTACATCGGTCGTATAGTAAAACTTAATGCTCCGGATGAACAACCAACATCTTTCATAAAATTGATTGGACGGTGACAAGGATTTTCCTGTAAAATACAATTAAGAACTCATTTCTAGGTAGTACAAAGTTTGAAACGTGCAATAAATAATCAATGCTTAAATAATGTACTTACAATTCTCTGGTTTCCTTGGAAAGTGAAAAGATGGAATACATTTACTGCTACTGTGCTGAAATATCCTTTGGGGCGACATAATTCATCGCAATATTCGAAATTGTTTCACAAATTCAAAACGATGCAGAGACTAACAATGACGGTTACTCAAATGAGATACTGCCAACAAAAAATAATTCGAGACACTGCTACCACGCTACGAGACTATGAACCGCTCAAGCTCAAACCAGCAAGATTTGTCAGTTTTCGTGTATGAAGGAAAAATGATTGTTTTCCTTATCATTTTGGTAACGTAAAGCAAAATAAACCATGAGAAATATACACGGAAATCAACTTTTTAATAACGTTTGCGATCGATTTCTTAACGATTCGTAAAACATATATGTTTTACGATTCTTTCATATGAATTTGAAAACGGATTGATGGATTTCCGATTCCATCGATGGATTTAAAAACGTACCCTTCGTCTGTAATTAATTTTAATTAAATAATCGAGTAAAACGTCGGCTGAATATTTTCTCATTATTATAAATTCACTTACAGAGATAACAATGGAAAAATAAATAATTTTATGCTGCTTCTTCCTTTAATATGTCATAAATGCATATTTAAATAGTTTTTACTTAATTTGATAATGCTGCGGGTTATTCATCTTCCGTAATAGAATCACAGATTCTGTGTTTTATCCTTCTGCTTTTTTTGTTTTATGAGTAAATGAATTTGATATGGAAGAAAATCTTTCTTACATAACATTTTATAAATAATAATCTCACGGAAATGAATACGTTGTGGCCACGATTATATGACGTTTTGGCAATATCCAATGTGGTGATGACCACGTTCTTACCACCTTTTTACCACATTCACCACATTCGCCACCAAAATGCCACGTGGCAAATAGTGGCGAACACGTGGCGTGTTTGCTGGGAATCTAGATAACTTGCACCGAAATGTGTAACTCTAATTCGAACGATAAAGTTCTAATATTCTCTTTCCAATCATCATTTGATCATAATAGAGTATACGTATTCTAGTCTCCTAATCCAATCATTTCATCTATTTCGAAAAAATGTTTCATAGCTTACATGAATTGAAGTTGCACATGTTGTGTACTAATATCGAAATTTAGATCAGTGGCGGATCCAGGGGGGGGGAAAAGGGGGAAATTTCCCCCCCCAAATCCAAGAGAATATATTTTCCGAGGCCAATAATGTAATACTTATAAACTGAGCATCGTCTATGGATGACGCGTGACGGTTGTCGGAGTAATGTTGCCGCATGCTCTTGGCCCTTTTCACGAGGACATTCTGTGCTGCTTCCAAGTCGCGCCACTCATAGCTGAACTTTGTTTCAAATAGAGGAGTTCACACAAGTAGCGGGCACAAAATCAGACGCGCCACTGGACGCGGCCGTAGCCGCCATTCAGTCGCATGGGGTGGCGATGCCGACCGTGAGACAACATTGTAACGCCTAGTCGTAAGGAAGAAACACAATGTTTGAAATCGGCGACTGCTTTGCACTCGTAGTTCTACTTTGTCTACTCCTCTTCTCCCTCGAACGACTGAAGCTAAAGTTCCCCCCCCACTCGCTATGGCCGTTCCTGGAAGTTCCCCCCCCAAAATTTACGCCTGGATCCGCCCCTGATTTAGATAATTCTTTTTAAATCGCCCTCACAACGTCACAGGTCCGCTTACAGCCATCTGAAAGGGATGACATATGTTCAACCGGACGCTGCCGAACACAGAAATGGAAATGATAAATCATAAACTGGTACTCACAGCCTAAGAATTGGGAGTGATCTTGAATGAAAATGAGTAACAAAATGAAGAAAGCAAGAGAATAACAAAAACCATGAACGACCAAGATTTTAGATAATAGACTTTCTATTAGTAATATATTGGGAAGAAGATAAACAATACTTGATGAATCAAAATCAATTTCAACATGAACTTTCTTTGATCGCTTACTCAACATATTTCTTTAAAAACATCTGAAGAGAACTCTTTATCATTACGAGAGCAGTAATGTGGGGGATGAGTAAGACAAAAACTCTCGTGTTTATTAAAAAACCCCGAGGAAACAGCACCTTAAAAATATGTAGGGAACTTATTAAAAGTTATTCAAAGAGGCGTCTGAAATGAAAAAAGAACACTGGAGAAAGAACATCGTAAATACCAATTGCGCGTGAAGCGCGTCTTTAAACCTAAGATCCGTTTCTACACAGCTGTTTGACTCCCAAAGGACTATAAATTTATAACTTTAATCCAACCTTATTAGTTGAGGATTTGTATTAGTTGAAATTGAAAAGTGCAATATTTAAAATCAATCGATATAATATAATAATATCTAGATAGGTATTTATAATCAATATGAAGGTACGTTACATTGGCAAAGGAATTCCAGTCGCTCCAATTTATTTTACTTAAAATATCTCTATGGTATAAATTTTATAATTAATAATAGTCTAAGTTATAGTTACCCTAACCTTTATTTCCTCATGGACCCCTTGTCATTTCTAATTTTTAATTTTCAGTGGACCTCTCAGCCAGCCTTATACTGAATTTTTCTATTCTTACGAACTTCAAATATGGGCACAATGCCGCTATCCGTGATAGGGATATTTGTTCCCTTCTTAATGCAGTTAATATTTAAATTTAATGCATAAAATATTCTATACTAGGATTCTAACATCACTCTCGTGCTCCACTCCATCCATTATCAACCCCAAGTTTCCCAACAAGTTCCACGTTCGTCCGCGAAAAACGTAAGCAATATATTGCATCAATCCTTAATAACAGCGACTATCAAGGAAACCCAAAGAAAAACAGTCGCAAGGAACATAGCCAAAGTTCAATTGCAGAAATAATGGGAGCTCATTTACCGTAATGAATAATTGGAGCAGATAATTAATATAGAAATTTTTATTTACAACAACAAAAAATACAATGAAAATATATCACATAAAACCTTGGAATTCCACTTAAGGGCAAGAAGCACACCAAGCTGGAATCATTTCTGGAAGAAAAGAAAGCTTATATTAGATATTGTTACAATATAATTTCCAAAATTTCAATTCTATTGGTTATCTTGAAATTCCCAGACATCTTAAAAAGAAAAAAAACTTTACTGGCAGCCATATTTTAGCTTTTTATAAATCATAGGCTCGATACACAACCTATCCAAATTCTAATAACATCAACCAAGAAAATTTCGAATAAAAATACTCAAAATGCTGTATTTATCCCATCAAGAGAGTTTTAAGGAATAACAAGGGTAAAGTTTGGAACTCAATTAAGTTATCCAAGTATTTTGAGCACTTAATTTTTTCATAAGCAAATTACGAAATACATTAAGTTCTCGATTTCAAAATCCGTTCAGAAGATAATTTTTCTATTAAAAGTTACGAAAACAAGATTTAGTGAAGAAGTCTTTAACGAGATGAACCGTAACTACCGATAATACAATTTAATATTATTCTAGTCTAATTTGACTATAAAATAGCTTCAACCTCTAAGCTTACGATAGATTTGAAAAAAGGTAGAATTTACTTACCCAGACAATACTCGGGGGAAAAGGCACTCTCCAGGCACTTAATTTGCTTTCGCTCGTTCACAATATTCCCGGTTTCTAAAAATAGGAAAAAATAAGAAAAATTATTACATCTTATTTAAATCCACTTCGTAGGTAAATCTAAGTGTCAATCATTCAATTTTACTCAAATTTTTTTTTAAATCTGAATAATTAAAAATGTATATATATAATTTAAATAATTAAGAGATAACAAAATAGAAGTTTTGCACGAGTTTCCAAGCTACGCCAAGACGTACCGTGCCCAGCTCGTTCCTCTTTTGAATGGAGAGGTTCGCCAGAAAACTGCAACTGTTAAACATTTCGGGGGACGCACGCGACAGTTGCAATTAACCAGCCCTATAAGAACCATTGTGTGACAATAGCATGAAAACCATTGCCACGGAAAAGATAAGAGAGAGACTTTTAGAAGACTAAGTAAATTTATTTCTCTAATGGCTAAAAAGCCTGTCTGTCATTCTGTGTGTAATACCTGTCACTTCAATTTCCCACTCCCCCCAAACAATGCAATTCAAATTTTACTAACGCCCATCGAGTGGGCCCTACTTAGCCAAGTTTCCCACTCCCCCCAAACACTAATGGAGACCTGTTCGCTAACGCCCTCTGTCGGGCCCTTTTCTAAAGAGCCTACCACCCTTTCCCCTGAAAGACGACGATCCTTACCTTAAGCTGCGGGAATCCTCCAGCGGTGGCCGTGCTCAGCGTTCCATCGGCGTACTGACCCTCCTCTTGATGTCACTTCACTATTTTCACTATTATGCACTAAAATGACCATAGCTCACAACACTAAAACCACTCACTTTCTTCTCGATCCTCTGAACTGGAGGCTGGAGATTCTGATGCACAGGAGAAGCTTCTTTCCGTAGGGGAATTGTTTTTCGTCGTTGATTTCGTGGAAATGTTCTTGGAACCCAGGGAATTGGCTGGCCATCTTCGGTGGTCAATACGTGGACTTACAGAAAAACGTTCGATCGGTCATCTCCGCAATTTGATGGGTCCCTCTATCATGGGTCGAATGGTCCAGATATTTCGAACAGCAGGAACACAGCGTGGAATTTGACTGGAGAGAGATGACCAGATATTTCCAACTGAAGGAAACTGCTTGGAATTTGACTGGAGTGAAATAATCAGATTCCTCCGGTGACTGGTGTCCTCCGCGAAGTGTTGTATATTTCTTTCGTAGGAACTTCCTCGAACTCATTCTCCCGAAAAACAGTCGAAAGCAGGAGGACAATCTTCCGCGCCAACGCTAAAAGGTGCAACTGTGTAAGAAACTTCTTCTGAGGTATTAAGGCAAAGGAAGAGCTGGTCGCCACAGATGAGGCAAAAGTAATTTGGCTTCAAGTGTTCGCTCTCGAGGGGTCTCCGCTGAACCTCTCGTCGATCCACACGTTCAGTCGCAGAATGGAAGGGGCGAGTTTTCGCTGGCTTTATATAGGGAAACTGGTGAGGGAGAAGGTTAGCTGGAAGGTCGGGGAGGGGAAGAGGGGTTTGGGACACCATGCGCTCGAAGGGATTCGTTGAAATGGAAATTCGTATTGCTCGTTCATTTGACTTCTTCGTTCTCTCGTACGCAGCTCATTTTTAGATAAATTTATCGAAAGTCGAGCAAGGAAATTTTCAAAGTAATTAAATTGTTGGAGGCAATTTTAGGTTCTTAGTACTTTTCGGTGATGGAGCCAATTCTAATAGGTTCTTAGTACTTTCCGGTGATGGTTTTCGGAATTCGCATTGGAGAAAGACGTACTAAATTAACCTATTAATTCCTTACATTGTACCTATATATTACGAGAAATTATCATTAAACTGAATTTCAAAATGAAGTATGTTCCTTCCTTCATCGTAATATCCCATTCCCCACTTCTCTAATGACTGCCTATTCTTTGCGTTTTTCACACCTCTAGCACCTCCCTCCTACGTCCTTCCTCCACTCTTCGTTCTGTTGTGCATTAGCTTAGATATGACAACTTTTAATGTATTGCACGTTAGAAAACTTAAACGATCATTTAGGTCTTTAATTTTCAAACGTGCTCCACACCTTAAAATGAAACCGGCACTTCTTTTGTTTGTATCAGCTGCCACCATGGGAGCGACTCTCCATAAGGTAGGGGTGGGACGGATTCTTTTTGCCGAAGTTTAACAGATGGCCTGTATATTGTACTAGTCGAATATACTTTTACGTATTATATTTTGTATTTGGCATATTGTAACTACTCTATTTCAGTTTAAAACGTTTAAACAAACACTTCCTTTTTTCTTTGTAAAATGAATTTAAAAATCAGCGTCAATTTTTAATTTCAGTTAATTGCAAAACATTACAATTAAGAGACATCAGTAGCGTGATGTAGTGGATAGCAGTTCCGCCTTCTAAGCAGAAGATTGTTGGTTCGAATCCAATCTGGAGCAATTTTTTCGCATCTTTTTTTCGGTCGCAAAATTACTGTTTTTAGTAAATACTTTATCAATTTCAATGCCACAGTCAGGAATAACTATCTGTTGGTTTTACTCGTCATTTCATTTTGCTGAATAATACATATAATCTTTCCGATAGAAAAATTATTAGTCGACGGGAATATTTTCAACGCAGTCTCACAAACGAACGCTGCAATTTGATATCACTTAACTACGTTCTAAGACCGTAGACGAACATCATGCACAGTGGAAATACAAAATTGGCTGTTTTTCGAGAGGCCTAAACACCTCTTCATTGCTACTATTGGCTCCAGTGGCGTCCTTCCCTCGGTGCGGGAAAAGGCTGCGGAGGACAAAACTATAACAAATGAACGCTTATCATGGCCCTGGAACGAACATCGTAAATACCAATTGCGCGTGAAGCGCGTCTTTAAAACTAAGATCCGTTTCTACACAGCTGTTTGACTCCCAAAGGACTATAATTTATAAATTTAATCCAACCTTATTAGTTGAGGATTTGTTTTAGTTGAAATTGAGAAGTGCAATATTTAAAGTCAATCGATATAATTTAATAATAACTAGATAGGCTGCCACACAGCCGATGAAGATATATCTACGATTATGCATTTCAATCATTTCAGTAGGTATGGGAACTTATGGACATGACCATGTGTTCTCCTATATGCGGCAAAGCCAAGTGTGTCTTTTCGCGGAGATTCAGATTCCGTAGGATAAAAATATGATTAGTCCTTTAAATTGGTCAATTTCGACATCATTTCTGTTAACATGAGAATAAAAATAGGTTTCAGTGACTGTGGAAATTACTTACGTTTTTATGTCAAATATAACGATGCAATAGGCGTAAATTGAATTATAGGTTCCTTTTTTTACACGGGATCCTTATAAAACTGCCAAATTGTCCAATATAAAAGACTTACTCTTTGTATCATTAGCATGCATGTGCGATTTATTTTAGATGTTTCAAGGCTTGATGAAAAATGTTTTCAATGGTAGGTAATCTATGAAAAATTCGACCGAGCGGCCCATTCATGTGTCGCCCAAGGCTGCATCATTTCCACGTGACGAAGAACTTGTCACGAGAGAACTTGAGATAAGTGCCGAAATTCGTATTTCCCTTTTCTCGGGATCGGGATCCTGAAATCTTGATCTTGATTAAATAACCCTATTATTTTAAAATTAAATTACCCTATTATTTTAAAATTAAATTATCCTATTATTTTAAAATTAACTTACCGTGTAATTTAATAAGGAACGGCAATAATATTAAATAAATGAGGGAAATCACAATTTCTGCGGGCGTAATCAACTGCACAAAGACCGGATCCTCCTTCCCCTCAGCATTCGAGGGAATATGGTGTATATTCTATTATAATGATATTTATTTTTTAAAAATAATTTTATCTCAACTACTTGGCAGGACCTTAAAGGTCTATAAAATATTTGACTTATCGTGACCAAATGGCACTCGTTCAATTTCACCGCAAATAAGTTTCCTTAACAGAAAGGCCCCTTCATGCCCTTATCTAGTTACGGACCTCGAATTAGCAAGCTCTCGTTACATTTTCCTGCGAGAAGCTGCTTCTTTTCTCATCCCTCAGCCATGATGATAGAACATAAGTGCTGCAGAGAGAGAAGTGCAATGATTCCGGCAAATATTACGAAAAGCGAGACGGCTCAAGAAAGTGCTATAGTAAGGATAGATTGTAAGAGAAAAGACAACGGAAAAAGTTGTTACATGAAATAACGGGAGCAATGAAAAAACAGTGAATAAAAGAAAGTGCGTACAAAAGGACACAAATCTACCGAAAGGTTGAACATGAGTCATATAGAATTATGCGATTAACTGTATCACGTTGAATTTTAAAGGAATCTATTAAAGGTTTTCATCGCCAGAAGATGATACAATTTAATATAAATGCTTATGGAAACTTTTTGTTTATTACGTGAAAGGTAGCTGGAGTGAAAATTTGGAGAAGAGGGAAAATACGCCACGAGCAGCTGCTTGCTCATTTTTTAACGTAAAACTACTGTAGAAATTCACACTGGCGTAAATTAGATCCTCCTGGAAGGTATTCACGATAGAACTTCCTTATCAATAGTCCCTCTTGATTCATATTGCTGTTGAAAGATATCGCATTAGAATTGGTTTTATTGGCCCCTTTATTGAATCCTCCAAAGGTCGTGACGTTCCACCACGTGTTCGTGAATCACCAGACTCTTCACTACCTCACCCCAACCCACCCCTCACTTTCCAACTAGAACCACCCTCTCGAGTATAAAGGTACCTTCTTATCGCAAAGCCTGAGCTGCGTTTGTTTCTGTGCAAGCAGTTGGAGTTCCCCTAAACGAGCGGAGATAGACATTGAAATGTCAAGCAGAAGGCATTCCTATTCTCATACACAAATTGAATACAGATTACCGACGACGATTAAATATTATAAGCAAATCAAAATATGTTGAAAATTTTGTATGCTCATTCATTTTATCTTTTACTCCACAACTTCATCCTTTATAGGGCATTGGTTCCTATAGGGACCATTTATTTCCCGGCTATATTTGAGAGGAATTTCTATACAGACTAGTTTCTTTAATTAGAGTCCCTCTCTTTACTCAGCGTCCTTTAGTGGAAAGAGACCTTTTTTGTCCTTCTTTTTATCGTAATACTGAGAAAAAACTATAAGTGGTCATCAATGGGACTGCTGCTCCTCTCGATACGTCCAGTTTTTTTTGCTCCCGCGACTCCTCGTTCAATTTTTTTCTCTCTGCTTTCAGATTATCATTTCGGGAGATTATTTAAATAATATTCTTCTTTTATGATAATTATGCTTTAATTACATCCATTGTTTCTGATTACTTACTTGTCCAGAAGAAAATTACTGGTGTCTAAATATGAATTAGCTCAGACGGATGTGGAGCGATTGCTCCTCATTATCTTATTGAACGTCCTCACAAGAGCTATATTGTTTTTTTCTTTAATTTTATTTAAGTTTGATGGGATATATACTTATGGTACTTAGTTTTTTCGAAAATTATAATTATTATTTTACTAACGTTGTTAATTTCTGGACTTGCTATGGGCTAATTCGTTCCGGATCTATACAGCAATCGAACTGAAGGCTGGGAATTTTGTTAAATGCCTTAATTTAGCTAATTGTTTTAAAGTCCAAAAGTAGCAAGTATGTACAAACAATACATTAAAACTACTCAATAAATAATGGTTATATACCAAAAGGTGGAATTCAATTCCATAGTATTCTTTTGCATCATTGATGATACAATTCTTGTAACTGAAAGTTACAATTCCTAATATTACAGTTGACAACAAAATCAGAAAATCAGCAAAACTTGCTGAAAAGGTCACTTTCGGGTAAAAATTTACCAAGAAATGCCAAGATAACCTAAGGTCCCTTTCGAGTAAAACATTAACGAGAAATGCCAAGATAACCAATATATCTTAGTTAAATTGAAATGACTAATGTATTTTCCATGAATTTATTAAATAAAATGAATCTGATAGAAGATTTTCATCGCAAAGCTATTATTTAAGATTTGGTCATTGAAAATAAGCCACCATTATTATTCAAATTGAAGCCTTTTGTCGGGGATTCGACAACTCTTTCACATTATGTTTCGCTAATTTGCTATTTTCACCCACTGACTTTTGATGGAGTTTCATAATTCGCTACCCTCGGTAATCCGGTCCATTGGGAGTTATGCAAACCCGCAACTTCTTCTTGTGAACATATAAACCCGCATATTAGTAACAGGAAACGAGATGCGGACAGACTATTTTAAAAATTTCTCCATTGGCTGCAATGATGTGATGGAGAGCGAAGTATTTCGTTTATCGCGATAACACATCTAAGTTGTGATACTTTTCTGAGACAGCATTTTTCCATTAGAGGAATGCTTAATATGTGCGAGACTAAAGAATTTTGAATGACAATTAATTTTCAGTTGCAGCAAGGTATCACTTCTCAAAACATCACTTTCATTAAAAAGCTATGAGAGAAGAGGCGTAGAAAACAATCCTTCCCTTCGATAGACGTCCAATGAGGATGACCATGCATGGGCTACAGAGTTGGTGTTTATAAGCGAGAAAAGCTAAACAATTTTAAGCTTTAATGGCCGTGAGAGAGTGGCGAGCTAAGCTCAGGTTAAAACCTCAAGTGGGTAGGATATAAATTACGTCCATTTTTCCAGTGCTATAACAATTGTGCTGAGAAAGACGGCTGGTCACGTGAAAAGATGCGCTACGATCCATTCCCTCAGTATAAGGCTTCACTTACAAAGGTTCTTCCGATTCTCTGTGTCTCCGTTTAGTTTTCGCCGGTTTTTAAAAACTTAAGTGACGTCCGTTTTTCCCGGTACTGTCCAGTGATTAATGGCGTCTCACAAGCGTAAAACCCTCACATTAGAGGACAAAGTGAAAATCATTAAATTGATAAACAGTGGTCAGAGTTACGATGCGATTTTCAGGACATGTGGCATCGGAAAGTCAACAGTTGGTGACATCAAGAAGAATAAGGACAGCATAATGAAGTTTGTGAGCACTACAGAAAGTGGTTCAAAGATGCGTAAAACTATGAAAATGGCAGACAACGTTGCGCTAGGAAATTCAGTTCACTTATGGTTTATTCAATAAAGGCGGCTTCACGTACCACTAAGTGGCGAAATGATTTATGAAAAAGCTCGATTTTTTCACAGACAAATGACTGAAAGTGAGGAGGGATTTGTTACCAGCAAAGGGTGGCTGGACAAATTTAAACATCGTAGTGGGATCAGGCGTATGAAAGTGACCGGGGAAAAACTATCTAGCAATGAAAGTGCAGTAGAGTCATTTAAAACCGAGTTACTATGAGTTATCAATGAGAAAAATCTGAGTTCTGAACAAATTTACAATACCGACGAATCAGGGTTGTTCTGGTGAATGTTACCTGACAAAACTTTAGCCGATCGTAATGAAAAAGTGGCACCAGGAAGGAAAGTAAATAAAGCGAGGATTGCATTTATGCCGAGTGAAAATGTGACTGGCAAACATAAGCTTCCATCGTTTGTTGTCGGAACAGCCAAAGAATCACGTGCATTCAAGTCAGTCACGCTACCTGTGTGCTATCGAGGGCAAAAAAACTCTTGGGTCACACGAGAATTATTTTTGGATTGGTTTAAAACAGAATTCGTTCTAGCAGTTCGACAGCATATGAAGTCAGTCAATTTACCACAACGTGCTTTATTGTTGCTTGACAATTGTCCTGGCCATCCTTCTGCAGAAGAATTGTGCTCTGATGACGGTAAAATTTCCGCAATGTTTTTACCCCCTAACAGGACTGCGCTGACCCAACCCATGGATCAGAATGTTATTCAAAACATTAAGTTAGGACATCGTAAGTTGCTTCTTACAAACATTCTTAATGATCCTGTGCACAATGAAAATTTGGAAAATGCACTGAAAAAGGTAAATTTAAAAGATGTCGTGTTTAATCTAGCTAACTGTTGGGAATCTGTGTCTAAATTATTGATCAGTAAGTCGTGGAAAAATTTACTACCAAATTTTATGGTTCGGAAGTTTTAGAAAATGTGCAAACTGAAGAAATTCAGCTTGCGCCACTCATTAATCAGTTACAAAATACGAACCCAATATATAACCCTTAAGCTCTCCGGTGGGCTGCTGAGGCTGACAACAGTTTGGCTCGAAACGAAGCTTTAATGATGACGAAATTATCAGAACAGTAACGACAGAGGATGATGATGATGACGACGATAACGACCACCCTGTAGACTCTGTCAAAATTTCTCATTCTGAGGCTTTGGCGGCACTCAATACATTATTTAAGTGGGCCAAGAGGCAAAATTTTGAAGCACATGAAATTATGCTCTTTAGACGTATTAGAGACCGCGCATTTGATTTAAAAATAAGAACGGTTGCCCAAAAGAGAGTAACCGACTTTTTTGCTCGGTGATAATATTCATTCACTTTATATGTTGTAATACCTTATGTAATATATACATGCATTATCTATGCAATATAATTTTTGAGAAAAAATGTTTTTTACGTTATTTTTTGAAAAACTTGATGATCCGGACGCCTATGTGCCTGAATTCGTCCGGATTACCGGGGTTCTACTGTATCACTCTTCTGCCATTACAGCCCACACTTTTCCAATCGGATTCCGGGTGGTAAGCGTGATGTAGCCTCGCCTCATACGAGCAAAGACTCGGGGTTTTCCCCCGCATGCGCACGTACTGGCTGAAATGTTTGAAGCTGATAAAAAACCCTTTACCTCGAATCGACCTTATCGATTGATCCTATTTTTCTTTGGGAGAATTTCTATAATTCTAAGGATACCGATTCAATAAAAATGTCCCCTTCTGCCTCTTTCCCAATTTTCTAATCTTTCGGTTTAATGTATTGTCCTGGGGCATTTAACAGGTTGTCAATCATTTGGAGGGTCGCTTCTCGCGGTCGTACTGATCCCCCAATGTCGCGTCAATCAGCTCTTTACCTTAACTAGTCATTCGTCTTCTGACTGCGCTCGAGTAAACTTGCATTCATTTTTGCCTAGCGTAACGCTACTCATTTTTTGGCAGTGCTCATTTTATTGGACTCAGTTTTTTAAATTGAAGTATCGATGCCTCAATTAACACCACGTAGAAAAAGCATGGCGGTGGGATTCCTAGAAAGTGGAGTTCCTTGTAGGGAGATTGCGCGGCGGTTGGATGTTTCATCTTCTACTATAACGAGAGTGAAAGCGAAGTGGGAGACGGAGCTCACCGTCGATCGAAGAGAGGGTCAAGGGAGACCGAGATCTTCTTCAGTTGAACAAGATGAGAGACTTATGGAATTCATCAGAAGTAATCCTTTTTGATCATCTAATGAAGCCAGATCGGAGTCATATTTCCCAGCGGCCGTAAGGACAGCACGCCGCAGAATCTTAGCATCTGGATTGCGTTCTCGACGTGCAGCAATCAAAGAGGTGCTAACTGACGCACATCGTGCAGCCCGCGTTCAATTTGCGCGTATATCGGTGAAGGGGTGGAATTTTGGAAGAAAGTAATATTCACGGATGAGAAAGCATTTTCTTCCGCCTCCTCTGGGCCTGTTCTCGTGTATAGACCCCCAAATACACGCTTCGACAGGAATTATATATGCGAACGGCCTAGGAGTGGGCGTTTCTCCACACACGTTTGGGCTTGGATAAGCTACGACGGGCCAGGGATGATTTGGAGAATTAGTGGCCATCTAAATGGGGAGCAGTGTGTCAATATTTTAAATGATGTGATGCTGCCGTCGGTTGCTTCCCTCCATGAGCATTTCGTATATCAACAAGTAAGTTATTCTGAAATTAATAATCAATTATTGATAAATAATTTTGAGGTTAATATTTAATCTATTCACCCTTATTAACATTCGCTCGTTATCATATTGCTCGCTTTAATTTAATTTGGTATTAACATCACACAAATGATGTTAGAAAATATGCTACAATCTTCATTCTATCTAATTTCTATTGCATTTATCGTTCAACTGATGTTTTTTATTTTATTTAAAACAGGATAACTCCATAGTGCACACAAGTAAAGTTGCAAAGAAGTGGTTGCTAGAAAATCGAATCAATACAGTTCAGTGGCCGGCAAGAAGTCCTGATTTTAATCCAATGTATGGTCTGTCATGTCAAAACAGGTGCATGAGAGTGAAATAAGGCCAAGAAACTCGAATGAGCTCTGGAACGAAATCGAAAAGCAGTGGGAGATAATAGGGAAAAGATTATGTGAGAGACTTATCGAATCTGTGCCGAGAAGGCTTCAACTTGTAGTAGATCATAATGGTGGCTGGATTGAATATTAACCTTAGTATTATTTATCAATAATTGATTATTAATTTCAGAATAACTTAAGCTCGGTTCACACGGTGTATGTTTTCTAGCTTGATTCTTTGCGTGGAGCCCTGCATGCTCGCTAGCACGAAAATTTGGTGTCTGCCTGCTGCTGGGCATGTTCTCTTGCTGAATTTTGAGGAATAGGACAAGTGCTATTTTTCCTGCATGTTTCGCTGATGGTTGGTTGCTATGCGTTGCTAGCTGAACTATTTATTGCTAGCGAGCATGCAGAGATCCACGCAAAGAATCAAGCTAGAAATCATACACCGTGTGAACCGAGCTTTACTCGCTGATATTCGAAATCCTCATAGAGGGATGTATTCTACCTATTCTTACCTAATTAAAACTTGATCTTGAGAATTCGATACCTCCTTATCTTTAACAGTTGCACTTAGAAAAATTCAATATAGAGAAAAAATATACTCATTACCCTGATCATTCATATAAAATAAGACGAAAAGGCAACCAGTATTACGTAACAATAGTTCGCAGACTGTCTTATATAATTTTATATCTATTAATAAAATATATAGCATAGTAATGATAATACTGTAAAATCTATTTTACATAATTAATGCTATAAAATATAGCTATCTATCTACAGTGGTGTAACATGAAGGGAACTAAAGATAATTTCTTTTACGTTTAAGCTGTAAACAATAAGTCAGAAAACCTTTCCCTTTAGTGTTCCAAGGTAAATAAAATAAGAGTCATACTAACACTGTTATAAGCCTATTCTGCTTATAACGCGGCTTTCATTTACTCCCCTAAAAAGCGTCCTAACCGAGTTTTACTG
This sequence comes from Sympetrum striolatum, assembly GCA_947579665.1. Taxonomy (NCBI): domain Eukaryota; kingdom Metazoa; phylum Arthropoda; class Insecta; order Odonata; family Libellulidae; genus Sympetrum; species Sympetrum striolatum. The sequence goes on along the minus strand of OX388342.1, from coordinate 19,777,707 downwards.
TAAGTAATGTTAGTGCCTTAATTCTCTAATACTGACGAATTAAAGCTTGTATGCTGTAAAAGATAATGTTAATGTAAAACGAGTAAAGATTTCACTGATACCAAAGGATAATTGCTTGCCTTATAGAAGGTTTTCTTGAAATATTATTGGCTTAGACTATAACTTGCTTAAAATTACTCTTGTGCGTTGAGGAATCAGGAGTTTTCGTAGCCGTTGATGATGAGATAATTTAATTTATCGAAAGAAACAACACGTGAAACATATTGTGCGGAAACCATGCACTTAAGGTGTTGCAAATGGTAGCGAGAATATATTTCTTTCTCCGCGACTCTAACGCTAACCAAGTTAATTAAGCGTATGATTATGAAACGTATTCGATTTTTTTAATTAAATATATATCTCACTGCAGCATTTTGGATTCGCATAGACGAAGAGACTATCTCTAAATATGTCTTAATTTTGTTTACGCTTAAATGTAAATATATTTTATTCATATCCATAATCCTTCTTTTCTCGATGACCACATCTTAAATAATAGCTTTGCGATGAAAATCTTCGATCAGTGCTGCAGCCGAATATTCATGGTCCCTGCCGTAATGAACCTTCTTTGGACTCGCGCGAAACTACGAGAATCCTCACTACGCCATGAAAAGTATTTTCTTCCGGCTGGAATATCCATCGGCAATTTTCCGCGCTTATCTCATGGCTCGGTTCTTAACGAGATTCTTATCGCACAGAAACATCCTCTTCTCTGACCACAGTTGCCATTTTAAGGCTGTTCTAGCAGTTCTTCCGGTGGCCGGTAGGATCGTTGCGGTGCTTGTTTTAGGTGCTGCGTTAATTTTGGCCAGGAGTGTACTAATATAGTAGGAGATGGCATCCTATCGCTCAAGGAATATTTTCTCCTTCCAATTGACATCTAGCAAACACTTGTTTCTTTCTCTTTCTGGCAAAGAAAATTTTCTCAGCTTTGAGAAAGCAGTTAATCATACTCTAGCTTTTTACAGTATGAGTACTCTATTCCTTAACTCTATTTATAATAATGATGTTGGAATAATTCAATATTTGTGAAAATAGAACTCTGATGGAGTTCTTAAATATTTCTGTAAATTACAAATCTATTGTTGCTATATTCACTCTTATAGTATTATTCTATGGTTTTTGTTTTTGGTTAAGTTGCTGTTTTTTCAAGTTAATCGTTTGATGGTATAATGATTACTTGTCCAGAATTGAGCGTGGAAACAAAAGTGTTATGACCAAATGTTTTCAGATATAAAGGTGAGGAGAGATTTGTCAAATTTTGCCCAAATTTATTAAGGTTTTGACACTGTTTGAAACCTTCATACATTGGAGGATTAATTATTAAACATTAATTATTACAAATGCCACAGCTGAGTGCTGAGGCTGAGAATGTTGAGTAATGTTATAGTATCTTGTGTTGAAGTGAGAGATAATTTGTTTCCCAAGCTTATTGTGCTAAGGGATGGAAATGTATGATTGTGATTTGTGAAGGTTTGAGTTTTGAATTTTTTGGTGCTAGGTTGTCTTATCTTGTTTATTCCTTATTTTATTGTAATTTTGGTATTCGTACCATGGTATGTCTTAGCATTTTTTCAAGTTATTCAATTGAGTTATTTACTGTTGAAACTGCATTTTGTCTCATCTCAACCCAATTTTTGAAATCCTGAGGCGAATAGCAAGTTTTGGATACCAGCCAGTGAATAGCCACTGACAGTTCGTTACTCTTTTACCATTCCATGAATGAAATGTTATACCATTCATTGAACTCTCGGCACTCCTAGAGAAAAGACTCTTGGTCATAGGCTCATTTTGTAGTTAACTAGTAGTGATGATCATGTAATGTGGCATTGCATTCAGTTCTCTTGAATGAATGCAGCAGTGAAGAAGATTTGTGGATGTTCCTTGTGGACTATATACAAGAGGAATGTGTGCTTCCATAGTTCGAGTCCCTGCAGACTCTTTACTACCTCTAGGTGGACCTTGTTATTTAACAGAACTTTAGTAAGTGAAGCTTAATATATGTTAGTGAATTGCAGAGAGTATTTTGTTGCCAATGTGTAAATGTATTAATTTTTAATAATTAGGTTGCATATAATTACTTAAACCAGCCAAGTATTCTTGGTGATATTGTTGTTAGATTTTAACAATCTAATTTGATGCAATTTATTTGAGCATCTTATCAGTTGAATGTTCCACTTTTTCATTATTTATCTGTTTTAGTTACTTTTGATTTTTCAAGTCATATATTTTGATTGTTAGGTAAATTATTCAATTAATTGTATTTAAACTATGCTGAGATATTAAATTGATTTTATTTCCTGTAAATATTTTGAGTTATAGATTCCTTTTAGTTTATATCAGAATCTTGTACTCCAGCTTTTTGTTACAGCCATAAATGTGCTGTGCAAATGACAGTTAGGTAGAATTTAATTAATCATGTACAAATATAACCAACATATTTTATGTAATTCAATGAAGGTAGATTTATCACTACATGAAGTTTTTGATTTGTTTGCATTCCTTTGGTTTGAAATCAATAGAGACTCTGAAACTCCATCATTATCTATCAAGGAACGGCTTTTTTTTAATTCTTGACTTAATTTTATTTCCCAGCCCTTATTTATTCCTTGTCTGTTTTTGATAGTTCGATGGTTTTTTAAAAATAGTTTTGGAGTTTCTTTTGATTTCGTATGTACAATACAGTCACAGGTGCATATTTGTATATTATATTCGTTGTTTTTTGTTGTCGTTTATTTCTATATTTTATTGTGTATGTTACTGTATGGAATCAATTGAGACTCTAAAACTCCATCCTAAACTATCAAAGAATGGCTTTTTTATTTTTTGTCAGTTGTTTATTACTTGGCCTTTCTTTCATGGTTCCATGGTTTTTAAAAATAGTTTTGTAGTCTCTTTTGATCTCATTGGTACAGTAAAATCACAGAGCATATATTTATAATATCTTTGGGTTTATTTTCTAATTATTTTTGTGTTTGGTAGTTTGTAGTGAAGTTGTCTCTTTTACTTAATTATATATGATGATATGAAAAGATTCTCTAAATATACAGCTCAATTCATTAATACTTTCATTCAGTATTTAATATGAGACTTGCGTTCAGAATGTGTTGGGTATTTTTTATGTATGATTTTTAAAGTTAAGTCATTGCTGTACATTAGCTGCCTTCATAGAGGTTTTGGTTAGGGGTTTTCCTCCCAGCTTAGGGCAAATGCCAGGCAGATTCTCCCCTAAAAATACATTTTGAAGGAAAAATAAAAGATATAAAGAAAAATTACAGTACTATTATTTACACCCAATTTCTAGTTGTTGAACAGTTTTATTGAAATGAGGCTCTTAATACTTACCTTGCTGTATATAGTGCAGGTGTATACTTATTTTTTACAGTATATGAACTAGTGCTAATGGTATACCTGCAGCAATTTGTTAGCATTCTTTGTTTATCTTCATTGCTGAAATGAACTATAAGACTAACTTTCACGGAAAGCCTTGTTAGCAGAGTATAAGAGCTCTGGGTTTTCGACCAATAGCACGATACTTTTATCAAAATGTGGCCAATGAGGTTTTATGACTTTTTCATTGCACAACTATCGTATTGATTTTATAAGTACCTCTTTCACCTTTCATCACTCACATCTAAAATCATAGCACAAAAATTCACACCTTGTATCTACAACAAATAGATTTTTTGGTCAATTATCTAAAATTAGTTTAACATATTTATTATTCTGATTTATGAGTTCTAAGCTCAAAGTATTAATATATTTCGATGACATAATTTAAGAATCAATGCAAGTATATAAAAAATTATTAATTTTTAGTTATTTACAGATATGCAAAGAGTACTTGATAAATTAGATGATGTGTATTAGTTCCAAGAAATTGAAATGCGTTTAAAAACATTCTAAAACACTTTTATAAATTGCGAGAAATTACATAATATATCTTACATATTTAAAAACTATAATTATAAAATAATACATATTAACAAAACATGTTACTATATGCCTCATCGTCTCCATTATTTTGACACTTAGTAGAAGAACTAAGTTTTTCACATGTTTCTTATCAACGTATCTGTGGCATATGTCACAAGTTAATGTTCTGGAAGTGTTTTTTCGCCGACCACACTTGTGACAAGTACAGTGTCTTCTTGTGTTAGGCAGCTCTCTATTTCCTGATGCATAACTTTGAGAATATTTCCTCTTCAGGATATCTCGTGTATCCAGTGGAAAGGAATGCATTTTTGCTCTTTACTGCATATGTTCCTTTAGCAAAACCACGTCCAAGTTGTGTAGATATACTTTCCTAAATGTAGATGCATCATGTTGTTTTATGAAGGTGTATACCACTTGAGCATTGATATATGCAATTTAGGCAATAAAACAATGCCATAGACCACCTATGTGTTATTTGCGATATGGAATTTACCACACCATTCGACGGTGTCAACCCTTCCCATTGTTGTATTATCATCTAAGATGATTTCTGCTGTCTTCTTCAATCTTCCCGCTGTCATGTATTTTTGAAAGCAATATCACTGCTTTATTTTTCTTTATTGCCAGTGATAGCAGCATTTTGTTTTTCATGTAGCCAACTTTGCAAAGTTTTAAAGTTCTCTAAAAACAAAATCCATTTTTGTATTTTTTTGATTCTAGCTCACTATACAAAGTTATATATATTACAATGAATGATGACTAAAATTAAATAATGCTTGGAAGCTAACAATGTGAAATTTCATTGCAAAAAGATAAGTTATCAGTATAAGAAATGGAAGAAAATAATTTTCTATTACCTCAAGATCTATATAGGAATGCACATGCATGGTGTGGTTGCCTAACTTCAATATTCAGTTAATAATTTTTTTATAAGCCCATTGAGTTAAACAGTCAGACACCTGTCCACTATTTGTAAGCAAAGAAATGTTCCCTGAAAGATTCGTGTGGATCCGTTGGTTAATTTCCCACTAACTTGGTGTTTCCCTTCTCAGTACAAATTTTCATTTCTCGAAATTGTTTGGCATCTAGTCGGCACGGGTAACCATAATTCAATCATAATAATATTTATTGGGTAAGTTAATAAGGCCAAATAGAAAAAATAGAGGGTATGCGTATTTGATTTGGAGAAAAAAATATTTTCCCTTACATCTTGGGACACCCTAATAGGGGTCCCTGCTACCCTCTAATAGGTAGACTGCTTTTACTGGAAGTCATTCAGTCGCCATTTCCTCGTCATTTTTAAGAACAGGGAATACCACAGGAAGGTGAGGGCTATTGGAAGTGTATCGCTCTCCTAATCCCCCCATCACAGTAAATTGCCTTCTTTTCATTCATACTGACCTGAGTGTTTACCATTGATATGGTAAAGGCTTAAAATCACTGTGCAATCAAATGAAAAAATGCAGTGTAGTCTTCTATTTTGTTGACTGAGTTTCTTTGATTTCACTTATTTAATCCATTTATTATTTTTGTAGATTAGAAGTTGCTACATATGACAACATTTCTAGGGATACTGAATAGAACTGGGTTTATGATCTGAGTTTAATTCCTGAAAACAAGGAGATTAGTTATGTTTGGATAGTTTGCTACAATTATATAATATAGAAGGTCAGTTGTATGACCTTGATGATGTATAGGTTGAAAAGGAGAAAAACAAGTAGACCATGGTTTAGTAAGTAATTAAATAATTTATTGCTTTTAAAGTTAATTTTGTTGGAGCCCCAGAAGGAGTGTTTTGAGTTCCAATCACCTGCAAAAATTGTTGGTGCTCTAAAGTAACTTTGATATTCAAGGAAATCAGGGGTCAAACCTTTTAATACATAAGGGTTGAAAATATCAATGATTTTGCTATGTACATTAATTGCAATGCTCATGGTACTGATAGATTTGAGCATTGGGGGTAGCTAAGTCCTACATTTGATAGCATTTAAATAATGATTCCTAATCCTAATTAATTAAATCTATTATCTTACTTATCAGCATTATAATTTGAACACAAAGTGTTCATTAATGAAATGAAACAATTCAATTAGGTTGTGTTTTAAGATGCTTGAGTTCCAAGTCATTACATTTATTAAGTTTTTATCCATTATCAAATTGCTTTTAATAATTCATTGGAAATGATAGTTTGATTTTCTTCTATAGTCCTACACTCAAGGACATTGGATTGAATGCTCAGGAATAAGTTTATTCTTTTAATTTTCCTTCATCGTTCTCTTCATTTTCAAATTTTTGGTTCTAGGTTGTCTTATTTATTGAGCAAAGGTGCAATAGGGAACAGGCAAGGTCGGGAAGGTGGAAGAAGAATTTTTTCAGGGATGGCAGCTGATTATTTAGTGATAATTCTATTTCCATTGGCTTCTTTCAATTTAATAAAGGTTGAGCAGCTCTTATAGGTGCCTTATCATAGTTATAGCATTTTGCTGGGGTGTACAAATATTTTTTACAGTTGTCAGTGGAGTGATTTTTGCCTCATCTAGAACAGTAAGGCAGTAAATTGCAGAAGATTTTGTGGTGACAATACTCATACATCTCATATACCGGGTTGGATAAATTAGTTTGGTGAAGTTACTTATTTAAAAATGGAGTTCAAAGAGGTAGTCAATATTTTAAAATCTTTCCATTTATCAGGACTAAAAGTTACACTATGAATTGTAACTGGTCTTTTTTCCACAGCAGTGATACCTTCTGCTTACCTTATGGTATAATTGGCCGTAACACTTAAAATATTAAATTTTAGATTTTCTAATTCAACATTAATATCATCAATATCAATACCTGTTGGTAAATTTCAAAATGCACATTTCTCTTTGTAGGTAGCTGGGGGGTATTCTAATGAATTTTTTCTCATGTGAGTAATTCAGTGTTATTCAGGTTGTCTTGCACATTACAATATTTAACTATGATGATGTTTGGTCCAGCAGTTTGGCTGACTAGAGGATTTTCCATATATAGTTCGAATTTATTTCCACGAAAATACGTCAAAAAAGTAGGAAGCATATTATACATGGTTACAAACATCATCCTTTTATTCGAGCTGTAGATGACATTTGAAGTAAATAAATCAACATACATATATGTATTCTGATTTCACGTTTTTCTGAAAAGAACACTGCTGCATACTAATAAAATTATTAAATTAAAACAAAAATTCAGATTGGAAGAACCTGTTACTGGTGGATCGTCACATTGAAAAATCAAAGGGATATGTAAGAGCAAGGGGGAAAGCCATCCATTAGCAGCATTCCATGCTTGGGCGGTGATCTGCTGGGTGCTGAACGGTCCAGCAGATGACCGTATGTGAATAATAGCACAGAATTCCGTTCTCTAAAAGCCAAATGCATATTATTATTATACATGGTGATAAGAAAATTCTCACATTGCGCTCATAATAACATGGGTGAGTGTCATAGTGGGTGTGTATTATAATTGGAAAATTATGGTACACACATTCTTAATTTTTTTATCATAATTCCTAGCCAATTATTAGAGTATTGGACTTTAATTGCAGGGATAATAGGTTTGGATCTAGGGTTGGAAGTGGTCTATGTGCAGGAGTAGGTTGAGGGTTAGAAAAGGGAGAGGGATTCTCAGAGGAGAGCAGTATATGGAAGTATTTGTGAGAAGTGATGGATGCACTTAGGTTACTTATATCATTCACAATATAAGATACATTACATTATTAACTATTTTCCTATATACAACTGTAGCATAACCTTAGTTAATATAAAGTCTTCTGTGGGTTACCAAGTGACCTTTGCAATTGACTGAGGTTTGGTGGAGAGCGGGTCTGTCTTACTTATGTTGGGTGTGGTAGGCTTGGGGGGTTGTTGACTCTTGGAGTTGCTGGTGATGACTTGCTGGTGGACATCAGTTGGTAAAAAAATATTTGTAGGCAGTTAATAGTGCTTTAAGTTGTTGAGCTTGCTCTTCAATGCTCAGAGTAGATTTACCTCATTTAGATATACACCCCACAAGCTGCCATTGGCATATGGCAGTGGGTTTAGTATCACCAGCATCATTACCTAATCTAACCTATAGGCTTCTCTAATAAAATTTGAAAAAGGACAATCAGAAGTAACAATCTATTTTTGCAATTAATTCCTTATAACTTTTGGTCAAGGCTGCTTGGAGATTCTTTATTGGAACTACAGTTTCATTTATGTACTTCATCTAAAAGTTCTTTTCTTTGAACCAATGAATTTTCCATAAGTTCCTGATGATAATATACCATATACGAGTAATAGCCAATTCACTGAATTAAATATATGAAATAATGCTCTTAATAAGTCTTAAATATCATCTAAAATAGGCAATTATTGAATTGCCAGCATGATGATCGGAATTAAAAGCTTAGGCTTTAGCTAAGCATGAATTCTATGTAAGAGATTTTCTGTGTATCAAAGATATATTTTTCTTAAAAAAATATATGAACATCAGCATTCCTACCTAATTGACTGTGAGAAAAACAACCAGAGACTATCCATCTGCGCAACCTCATCCTAGTAACATATTGTAGAAGCTTCTCGGAGATTGTGTTCATTCCTTACAGAAACTAAGATCATGTATAGTTACTTGGAATAAGAGAAAAAAGCTGTTTCTTTGTCACTTGGTGGCATCTTCTCAATGTTCTACCAGTTAAACTTTGTAGCCTATTTGCTATCCCTATCTCATCTCGGATTTGTTCTTTGAAAGATCTATTAATGCTAAATATATCTCCTACATAGTATTTATGGTGAGGCATGAACTCTATAGGATATTCCAAGATTCGGTACATTGCAGGAAGAATGTTTGGGGATTGCGTGAAACTCATAACAACGCATTTCTTTATATTTAAGTCAAGCTGTCAGTCTTTAAGCTAACTTGATGCAAGTTCAGGTCGATCTGTAGGAAATTGTCAATATTTTCTGATGCAATCACTCCGTATATCAGAGTATATTAGGTAGTTACATATATCTATTATATATGGACGCTTCTCCGGGTATACCTATACACCTAAATGGGATACAAATTCTAACCATGTTCCACAAGTGTCATTGACTTGAAATTTTAATTACGTACTGTTCATAGCCTATAACTGCCAGAATGATTGTGTCTTTGACCCTCAATATCATGGGATCGATGCCAGAAGGGACCCAAAATCTCGATTTTTCCCTTCCCGATAACACGGAAACATAACAGCCGGCATATGTTTACTGTTTCACTGACGGTACTTGGTTCGATGACAGGACGCCATTTGCGTTCTACTTTTCAATTAAATGACAATACAAAATTTCGTTTGAGAACTTTCCCAATTTGCCGAATTTTAATTTTAGAAAAGGTCCGAGTTGCCCACCATCAAACTCTTACATGCAATCTCATCTTACCATATTATCTTGCAAATTATCCTGGGTTCAACACCATTATTTGAAATGTATGGCGGGAAAAACATTATGATAAATGTATTAAAAATGCAAAAGTCAATGACCGGGCATGTAAACAAAAGTAATAAATATTTATTTCATAAACACAATTTTAGCGTTTACTTTATGATCATTGGTTCGATGACAGGGAACCATTTGCATTCTATCATTCAATTAAGGGAGAATACGGATTTTCGCCTGAGGGCCTTCAAGATATATCGACTTGAAATTTTGGAAACGGTCAGAGACCTTTGCAAAAGTCTATTACTGTAAACAGTTTGTAGCGGCAGTTCTATTTGTCATCAATACGCCTGAAATGTATTGAGATGTCAACATATGCAAGCTATGATCATATCATTATTATTACTATATGAAGCTACACTCCTGACTCATTCATACAAAGTCTTGGGCATTTTTAATCGAGCTTTTCGGGGGAAGCTTATGATTCACAGTCGAGTGAGAGAAAAATCGAAAATCCCGAGATTTTGTCCTAGGTTTGAGCTCAGATATTTTTCATGTATGTAGTAAGATACAACATAATCTAAGATGGCCATACCAGGAAATTGAAGATAATTGAGATATTTAATGGTAAAAAGATACGTTTCTTAAAGTATAAAATGGTCACATTTGTGTAAGTTTTTTCAAGCATAAAATATACCACGCGCGCAAAATATTTGCGCGGGCTCAGCTAGTACATATAATTTCCAAAGTCCGTCTGTCTGTCGGTCCGCTAAATTAAATTAGCAGCACAGAAAGAAAGGAAATCAAATAAAGGTTCTTATTTCAGTCGTGAAATATCGTTTTAGATTCGAAATTGCCAAGAATTTGAAAAATTACAGCAATATTTTATCGAAATTTCGAGATTGTAAACAACCCATCCCCCTGATGACGTAGGATATTGTTGATTTTGAGACGTGAGCTTATCCATGAGAAGACATTGAGAATTATGACGAGTTAAATTAATGCCGAAAATAAGAGATAAGAATATGAAGCTATGTCCACACTTGTGCAACCTTGTATTCAACACAGGCATGCGTCATAGCGCACGGTATGCAATAGCGCATGCCCCTCGCAAGCTGACTGGACCTCTTTTTTATGACGCATGCCTCAGCGCAAGTAAATCCAACCAGTTGGATTTTCTGTGCGTCTTTCCAGTGATTTTGTAATCTTAGTTTATTTAGTTTTTAAATAAAATCGACTGAGGCCGTATTGATATTGAGGAAATTAATTACGAATGACATTAAATGGTATTCACTTCTTCACAAGTTTCATTAGAATAATACAACGATCATTTTCAGGGCCACAAAAACAAACACATATGTTATAAAATAAATAAAACAAATACATAATATTGTTAATAAATACATAATATTAAATATGAATAAATGACATTTCCGTCATTAAGTGTGACCCCACCAAAGCAGATCATTGCTGTGTTAAATTAATTTTGAATCGAATACCTTAAGAGCGATAAACTTACATCGCGCAAAAACGTAGTTAATGGCCTATGGTTATATATACATGTAGATGAATTTAACAGTGAATGCAATTATATACGCATACAAAAGCCGAGTTTATCTGCACATTTTTTATGCTGAGTACAAGGCCCCTTCTTAAACTCGAGGGAGGGCTCCCCTTATCAGTTCTCCCGTGGCAAAGAAGCGTCATTGTCGTAAATCGGCTTGGAAATTCCTCACTTGCTCATTCAACAATTCCTTGTCAATTCTCTCTTACTAAACTACCGATGCCTTAATTACTGTAATTTTATAGCCAATTCTTTTCATTGTGTGCCATTACCTGCTGCATTTCCCACCCTAGGCTTATATTCGACTCAGTTACTTTTCCAAGTTTTTTGGAATAAAATTAGGTACCTCGGCTTATAATGTGGTCGGCTTGCATTCGAGTATAAAAACTATACTCTTTCACAAATATTGCTAGTAAGACTATTGAAATATCGGCTATTCTGTTCCACATTTAAGTGGAAATATTACATCTGAGGGGAAAACTCTAAATATCGATTTGTGTTTCGGTTGCCTCAGTGAGGATCTCTGTTCGAGCCCCAGCGAAGACACTAATTTTCACTTCTTGTACAACCTCAATGTTATATCTCCATTTTCATCTCTGTGTAGAATTGATTGAAAGAAATGTATTATCACTTGAACAGTTTTATTGCATAAGGAAGCATCAATCATAATTTTCAATATTTTTAAGTGAGAGTGTATTTCCCTTTTTCTTCTCCCAGAAAATAAACATTTCGGTTATGATCTTTCTAAACTCATAGAGCAAAAGCATAATTCAATTTTCGTGCAAGTGAACTCCAGTGCAACATCTGCGGCTCAAATATTATATTATCTCATCATAACTCACGATAATACACTCTCTGCTGAGACAGAAAATTGAATGCGTAACTTCCCATTGCTACATAAAACGCAAAGGCATAATTTCACTCTAAGTACGGTGTAAACCGCATCGCGCATCAGTGTAATTTAATTAGTGAAAACGGAAGACTTCTGCAACGATTGATATCTCTAAGAATTTGAAGCGCAATCGATATTGATTTGATCGATTTTACCATCTTAATTATCCATCATTAAATAGTTTTGTCCCGAAAAGGGATGATTCCCTGTTTCCCCTTGATTAGTTTGAGGGATCTGACCACAGATAAGAATATTCCATTGCGCAATTAGACCGAATGTTTCAGCCTGCTTTTCTGGTGGCTACTCTATCCCTATGGGTAGTAGATAAGGGGTGACGTGAAGGTGGTTTTCGCAGTCAAGAAATATAGAAATGCTTTGCGTGTAGTCATGTTTTTGGCCTTCATTTTCAGTTCTTCTCGTGCAATCGAGTTGTTCACATCGAAAACGTATCTTTCAGAGGACTTACCTATATTGGCAAAGTGCAAGTGTGTTTCGTGCTCTATCACCAAGAAATTGTACTTCCAGTTTTTCTTGCTGAACATACAAGGAGTTTAGTCGGTTTAGGAAGTGCTGCGGAAAATAATTCGAGTGTCACGCAATTGCCCTAAGAAATATTGTGGAATTGTGACCGAAGTGCTTATTTCTAAAATATCATTAATTTTCTGTCTTTAATTTTCAAAGTACGCTTAATCCACTCAGTTAACGGAGAATGTTAGGTGAAAGAATATACGTGTTAAGAGTTGTTGCTTTTGTGAGCGAAAATGGATACAGTGAGGTTGAGCAATTACTCGGCAAATTGTTTCTTTCGTCACCAGTGGTCATCAGATATGTTGTAATGTTTTCGTTAAAAATAAATGTTTGTATGGAGTGCTGTGATTTGTTATTTAAAAGCGTTTTTTGAGGAAATCTAAAGAGGTAAGAAAATACTATCAATTGCTTCTATGCGAGGTAGTTCATGCCGTATTTTTTAAACGAATCGCTATTTTTTTACTGTAATTATATCAAGTGACAGATCATATTTCTCACCGCAAAATACGGAAGTTCTCACGTTCCAGTAATTCGCTTTTTATTGAATCACATTGTTATTAAAACAAAAGACCTTAAATGAAGTAATGCATTAGCTGATATAATGACGATATGCAGATTTTATCTAATCACATGTCGGCTCATGCAAAAAAGTAATTCTTTAGAATCGAAGAGTATTTTCTGCTGAAACCTCCGAACTTAAATTACTCATACCTGTTGTATAGTTTTATCTAGAGAAACGACTGTAAGCTATTAATTTTAATTTTAGCATAGTACTTGTGGTGTCAATAAATATGGCTACGATGGAGTCAAACTGTTATTCTTTTGATTATATATCCACACTATGTAACTAAAACATTGCATCCAGAAAGCATTATTATTAAAAATAAGATTTTTAAATACTGTTGTTTAATCTGTTTGTTTTTTAATTAAAGTTAATTATAATGAAAGTAGACTTTAATTTGACAGCACTACGAAAGTCGTTTTCTGCTATTTTCTTGATATTTAATTAGGAAGCTTTGATTTAAACCATTAACTCTGGCGAGTGAAATAATTTAAAACAAGATTTTCAAATATATCTTTTTGTTCTTTTAAATGAAATATGGTTATAATGAAAATAGGTTTTATTTTGAATACCATCACGACTACTTAAGTTGTTTTCTTGCTATTTTCTTGATTGTAAAAAATTTGGAAATAAACTTTTGATTCTAGAAAATTTTTCATGTAAACTATTATCTCCGATAAGCAGTATTATTTAAATAACGATTTTAAAATACATTTAATTTTTTTTGATATGAAAGTGGACTATAATGTATGTAGATTTTATTTTGACATGAAACACAAAATTCAAAGTGCTCTTTTTGGTACAATATATTATTTAACTATCTTACTCTTAATACAAGGTATAGTTATTGTACAAAGAATCTTAAATAAAACATGAATTGGTAAAAAAAGAGTTATTGGCAAATAAAGTAATATGAAAAATAAAGAATAAATTCATATTTACGAGAAAAGTCAGGGAAAACAGGATAAGGTCCACGTGAACCTTTTTTGGCTCATCTGTTAGTTCCTGGTTTTAAATTGTTGTATGGTATACTTACATTAATATTATGTAGACTGATTTAAACAATATATATAGATACAAAATATTACACAAGGTATAGAAAGTGTGATAACATTTAATATAATTTTTCCCCACTTATTAGAAGTCACTTAAAAATGGTCCTAAAGTCTCAATTTATAGACAAAATCTCTCTTTGGAGCTACAACCCTATGTGAGCCTCCACTCTGATCAGCCTCCACTTCTCTGTCTTCTCACTTTCATCTTTTTCATGTCCTTTATGAATTAGGCATCTCAATCTGGACATTCCTCTCCCTCTAGCGGCATCAGTCTCCCTTCTATCACCTTATTCAGCATTGCTGTTTCAAGCATCCTTTCCACATGGTCCAAACATTATATTCTCAAAGATTTTGTGAAGTTAACCACATCTTTCCCAATTCATTATTGTCTTTAACTCCTCTTTGGTTCTCCTTTGCCATAATCCATTCTCAATAACAGGTCGGTATATTCTCTGCAATTGCTTTCAAATCTTACTAGGGCCATACTCTTGTGTGATTGTTAGTGTCCATTTTTAGACTCCATAGGTTACCACTGGTCTGGTAATTGGTTTATATATTTGTATTTAAGTGTTTCTGTTTATTAACTTTCTCTTGAGTATCTTCATATTTGCAAAGTAAGTTTTATTCCTTGCTTGTATTCTTTCATTTATTCATATTATGCTTTTTTGTAAGTTACATATTCTAGATATTTAAACTCTTCCACACTATCAAATTTTATCTGTTCTATCTCCAAATCCTGGGTGACTCTAGGTTTGCCAGAAGCATATATTTAGGTTTACTGGTATTAACTATCAATCCCATTTTGCTTGCTTCTTTCTATTTATTTGTTAAATATTGTTCCTCTTTGATCTATTTTGTCTTCAGATTTGTGTAATCCTAGAATATCCTTGCTTTATTCCAGTGCTGGATTCAAATTCAGTTTATTATGTATGTTTACTTTAGCCATGCTCTTCTTCAATGTCATTTGAATCAATAGAATTATTTGAATGGAATTTTTATGTCCTCCATTGCTTCTCAGAGTTTGATCCTGTTTATACAATCAAATGCTTGTATAAAATCTACAATAGCATATGCAGTTAATCATTATGATCATAGCATTTATCTAAAATTTGTCTGATTACAAACAGTTGGTCTATTGTACTTCTATTGGATCTACTCCCACACAGAGAATCTCCAATTATCCTCCCAGTTACTACTTTCAGCCTTTCTTTTATGATGATTTCATATACTATATTTAACAGTATTTCCATCTATATTTCTCGATAACCAGTTTATTTCCCTTTCTATATATTGGGCTTAGGATTCCCATGCTCTATCCTTCTGGCATTTTTCTGCTTCCTATATTATACAACTAAGTTTATGTATAGCATCACTCATTATATCTCCTCCATATTTCACTAGCTCTGCTGCAATATTTTCTTCCCTGGGTCTCTATTATTTTTTAACTTTTGTATGCATTGTGCAATTTCCAGCCTAGTGGGTTTAATTCTGAGCAAGTTTGATATATTTGATTTGATTGATTCTATATTTGATTCTTTCCTTAGCCTGTCATTTTCCTCAGTTGTTGCTCTCCCCTTATCTTCTGTACAGAGAAGTTCTTCGAAATGTTCTACCAATCTTTCCAGAACTTTATTCTCTTTTGGACTACATTTCCCTCCGTATTTTTAAATCCTTCTATTCTTGGTTGGTATCCTCTTTTCGCCTTCTCTAAAACTTCGTATAACTAACTCCTTTCATTCTGTTTGCTGTATTCTTCTATATTCTCTAGCTGTTCTTCATTTTCTCCTTTTTTCTTGCATATCCTATTTGCTTTCTTCCTCATTTCTTGGTATCTTTCAGTGTTCGTTCTGGTTTCTTTCCTTATCATGCTTTCTCTAGCTTTATTCTTCTCCTGTATAATTTGGGCACACTCGTTGTCAAACCTATCTGCATGTATTATTCTCTTATTTTATCCAATTGTTTCTTCGACAGCTTATTTGAGTGCTTTCCCTATTTTTCCCATTCTTTTTCTATGTTTATTTTATAAGTTTTTTCATCGGCTGTTGGTTTGCATTTTACTAGCTAATCCTTTTTGGTTTTTCTTCGTGACTTCCTTGTCTTCATTTAACTAATCTGTGTCCCATATTCTCTTAACCATCTCTGGACCTTTTTCTGTTTTAATTATTCTCTTCCTTACTCTTGCTTTAAATAGTCAATGATCTGAGTCACAGTTTGGCCCTTTGCAGCTTCTTATGTCTATATCTGATTATTATCTATTATTCCTCATCTTTCGCAGCTTTTCCTAGGCTGAGAGTTCGCTTGAAATTGCATCACTCCCCGCGACCTAATTATTCTTTGATCACTTCTTCTATTAATAAAATTTTGTAAAAATTGTATGATATTTTTTACCATTTTTAGGTATAAAGGTAACTCTTCTTTGCAAAGTTTAGAATGCTAACAATTCTGTGTCGTTGAACCAATAATCATAACGTAAACGATAAACTGTTTTTATGAAACTTTCATTACTTTTTTACCCGTGCCAGGGCATAGACCTTTTTGGCAAATGAATCATAAAAAAATTGAAATTCCTGCAATACATTTCAAATGGTAGAACCATCATGAAATGATGTTATAAAACTGCGTAAAAAGAATAAATCGTCGTGAAACTCCTGAGTTTACACGGGTGCCTTCCAACTGACTGACGCATACCGTCAATAAAGCGATTTTGTGGTTTTCCTTGGAAAATAAAACGACTGGGGAATCTCTCCCGGTGGGGCATCTCACCCGGAGTTCCCTCATATTCCTCTATGTATTGCAAATGGGGATAACGGAATCTTATTTTAGGATCTTACCGGTATGAAATCGACTTTAAGCGTTGAATTAAATAAGTTTTATTCCTAAATGGTTCTAATATGTATTCACAACATCTGAAAAGTCCTGGGATAATACCTGTTACCAATACTGCAATTAAAGTCCAATACTCTAATAATTGGCAAGGAATTATGATAAACAAATTAAGAATGTGTGTTCATAATTTTCCAATATTAATATGCACCCACTATAAGACGCACCCACATTATTACGAGCGCAATGTGAGAATTTTCTTATCATCATGTATAATACGCATTTGGCTTTTAGAGAATGGAATTCTACGCTATTATTCGCGTATGGTCATCTGCCGGACCGTTCAGCACCCGACAGAGCACCGCGCAAGCATGGAATGCTGTTAATGGATGGCTTTCCCCCTTTCTCTTACGTACCCCTTTGATTTCCCAATGTGACGATCCATCAGTGACAGGTTCTTCCCCTCTGAATTTTTGTTTTAATTTAACAATTTAAATTAATATGCAGCAGTGTTCTTTTCAGAATAAAGTTAAAATCAGAATACATATATGTATGTTGAGTTATTTACTTCAAATGTCAATAACAGCCCGAATAAAAAGATGATGTTTGTAACCATGTATAATATGCACCCTACTTTTTGAAGTATTTTCGTGTAAAAAAATGCGTACTATATATGGAAAATTACGGTAAGTTGCCACTTGACATCTCCTGGCAAGAAAATCCTACCAGTAACATAAATAAGGCAAGTAGTCAGGTACTGATGAAATGTAAATTAATCGTGAGGGATTTAGACGCCATGGACCATAAGAAATCTCTCGAGGGCCTTGGTATCACTCCGCAAGAGAGGAAATGACAACTTGATGGGAGGAGCTCTCCTCTGCGGAGACTTTCTTCGAACCCCACCTGTCATCCCAAAACCAACACCGGCCGATGAGAGCAGCGTTCGCTAAAAGCATTCATTATTTTGGAGACACTAACGCAAAATATAAGAGTATATTTGGGGATGAGGGTGCTCATAGTTTCTCTAAGAAACTACCGGAGAAAGAAGATGGCAGGTTAGGAGTCGAGTCCTCCGAAAAGGTAGAATTGCCATCTGATTTTTTACTTTCTCCATATACGTAGTATAGAGAAAGTATTGTTTTCATGAAAATAATTGACTTCAAGATTTCAACGGAAATACATGTTTTGGGGTACCTTGAATACGTTATGACCATTTTCGGAATGATGTCTGTGTGTGTGTGTGATTGTGGGCGCTCTAACGTAGAAACCGTATTCCGTAACCGTAACCGTTAGTGATACGTATTAGCCGTATCAATGCTAAACTTCATATATAGCACTGTAGTGGGTGCTGTCAGGGTTTATTAGTTTTTTGAGTAAATCGATTGACCAAAAGTCGAGCTTTACTTTTCGAAGCTCGTTTCCTTTTTTGCAAAATGTCTCCTTTAATCTGATATTAAGGTATATACTATTTTTCATAAAAGTTTTAGAAAATGTAATTTACTATAACTTTTGTATGAAAAATATTTTTGTATAACTGAATTTTTAGCAGTTATTCATGAAATACTGATAAACCGGAAGATGCTGATTATGTACTTTGTGGGCGCTCTGGGCACTGTGGGCGAAAGGCTAATTTCATTGTTTTTCATCGAACATGTCCCGAAAAACATTACTTATAATGTTTGTGACGTAAAAGATAATATTATATAAATTAATAACTTATCTTTCAAGTTTAGATTGAATATAGAGTTCGAAAATACTGTCGTAGATAAATATTTACATCTTATATATAGAGAAAGTCATGTGCTGGCCACATCAGATTTTTTAAAATCTGGTATCGTCCGTCGCAGAACTAAACTATGCTGTCTCTTCCCGAAAACTGAACACAATTTGAATTGGTAGAAAGAAAAGCCCATTATTGCAGCTAAACATGAAGACGTCCACAAGATTAACAGCCGTATACTTGCCGTAAACAAGTTGTCCACAAGATATACAGCCGTATGCTACCAGACGAAGTCACAGAATTCAAGTCTATGGATACCTGTCCTGTATAATGATGAGTTCGTTAATTTGCCACCAGAGTTCCCACGAGCCAGTGGGATTTCCACCGCATGATATTTTACTGAAAGTGGGATCTCCTATTATATTAATACGAAACCTGGGCCCGCAAAAATTCTGTAACGGCACAAGGCTGAGTGTAAATGAATGCTACGAAATGTAATCGAAAGGAAAGGGAGAGGGTGAAACAGTACGTATCCCATTCATGCCACTTATTATGACGGGTCTCCCCTTTAACTTTAGAAGACTGCAGTTTACAGTGAGAATCGCGTTCTCCATCACAATAAACAAGGCACAGGGGCAATATTTAAAGTTCTAAAGAGTTTGTATGAGGTCACCACTCTTTTCTCGTAGGCAACTTTATGTCGCATGCTCAACTGTAGGCTCACCAAGGAATATATTAATTCTTGCTCCTGGAATCGAAACAAAAAATGTCGTTCACAAAATTAATTTTGGTTTTGGGTTATTCATATTTGAGTGAATTTTCACAAGCTTATTTTAGAAAATAAGAAACTTGGGTGGAGAGTATGTCTGACATAATTTGTACATAGATTTATACATATACATCTTGATTCTACAAAGAATGTTGAATGGACATATTTCTACCGAAATTTGTTATTATTTTAAAGAAATTGGTACCTTTTACCAGCTTACAGTAATTAAAATGAATTATAAATGGCGATTTCTGTTAATATAAATTGAATCGTTTCTAAAGAAAGCACTCTTTTATTTCACTTGGGGCGGACAAATAACTCAACGCTATGTTCTGCGATACACCGCAGACTCACTTATTCTTTGGATAGTACTTTTTTGGAGTTTTTGGTCGATATAGCCTCTTTTGAGATATATTAGACCATAGTTAATGAACTGGGCACAGCATCATCAGATAACATTTTTATTTTGGTCAAGTGCCCTTAATCTTCAGTATTTTCCTAAGCTATTTGAAATTTTTTTTTAAATATGTTAGCGTTACGAAGTATGTATCATATTTACGAAGTTATAATGATTTTTTAGGCGTTTAAATTATGTACTAATTTTTTATTGGATAATAATCTTATGAGTCACTTCTATAAGGTTGATACGAAAAATAATAATTTCGTAAAATAACATCGTCTTGATGGAATTATTACAAGGGAATTGTCATAAAATTGATAAGTGAATTACTGAATAACACAAAAGAGAAATGAAATTGCTTACATAGAAAAGAATATGAGTAAACGAATGAATGGCATCTAAAAATATAGGTAAAACGTTGTACGAGCCAAAACAGCAAAGATCGTATACGAAATAATAAGTTTTAATAATCCCTATAGACAATGGTGGTGCGAGTGTTGCATATAAATACACTAATTTTTGTTTTTCAGCAATTTCTCTATTAAACTGAATCTCTAAGGCATTAAACACGCCAGACAATTTCTATCAGTCAAGCAAGAGGGTAGAAGCAGTGGACTCCTTCTACCCTCTTGCTTGACCCCACGCTCCGGATTTCCCCACAACCCATCCTCCTTTTGGTTCCTTATATATTCCATGCCTTGTAACTTCTTGTCACCTGAAGATGTGAGTGATCTTATGAAACCGGTCATGTGTAAAATATACTGTGCAAAATAGTACAAGTAATTTTATTTCTTTTAATTTTGATTTACTTTGATTTTATGAATACCTTTTACCGATATTATACGGAAAAAATCTGATGTGGCCAGCACATGACTTTCTCCATATATAAGATGTACATACTTATCTACGACAGTAATTTCGAACTCTATGTTCCATCTAAACTTGGAAGATGAGTGATTAATTTATATATTATTATCATTTACGTCACAAACATGAAAAACGATGAAATTGGCCTTTCGCCATTAGAGCCCAGATCGCCCACAAAGTAGATAATCAGCAACTTCCGGTTAATCAGTATTTCATGAATTACTCCTAAACAATCAGTGATACGAAAATATGTTTCATACAAAAGTTATAGTAAATTTTATTTTCTAAAACATTCATAAATTATAGTATATACCTAAATATCATATTTATGGAGATATTTTGAAAACCGGAAATGAGCTTTGATGAATGAAGGTCAACTTTCGGTAAACCGATTTACTCCAAAAACTAATCAACTCTAAAGACTGTAATAGAAGTACTTCATATGAAATTTGGTGTTGATCCGCCAAATAGTTTTCATGTTAGAGCGCCCACAAAGTACATAATCATCTTCTTCCGGTTTATCAGTGTTTCACCAATAACTCCTAATCAACCGATGATACAAAAATATGTTAAATGCAAAAGTTATAGTAAATTACATTATCTAAAACTTTTATAAGTAATACAACATACGTATATATCATATTTATGGAGATATTTTGAAAACCGGAAATGAGCTTTAATGAATATAGCTCGACTTCCGGTTGGCCGATTTACTCCAAAAGCTAATCAACTCTGACAGCACACACCACAGTACTATATATGAAGTTTGGTATTGATACGACTAATAGTTTTCCCGTTAGAGCGCCCACTATCACACACACACACACACACACACACACACACACATACACACAGACATCATTCCGAAAATGGTCAAAACGTGTTCTAGGGACCCCAAAACATGTATTTCCGTTGAAATCTCGAAGTCGAATTTTTTCATGAAAACAATACTTTCTCTATACTTCGTATATGGAGAAAGTAAAAAATGTTGTGGAAAAATAAGACCCATCAACTTCGGAATTTGTTTGTCCAAAGAGCGGAGAATAGTGTCCGGAGCTCGTAGTCAAAGAAATAAGTGATCAAATAAAACCAAATAGGATTTTAAAAGCAGATAGAGACTGTGAGAATATGCTTTCGATATCTTTCCCAGGAAGCGTAACCATCTTGTGATCCATGGTACCAATATCTGCTTTTTGTTTTCCATATAGATACAGGTGAAGTTTGAGGAAGGATAATTAACGTTTTAGGACGTTTAGGAATTAGTCAAGTGGTCCACCGTTTTTTCCAGAGATTCGCGGTGAGGTCCCTGTCTCCGTCCACTACCACCCGTCGTGATTGTAATGCGAATTGCTTGAGAAACGTATAATTGCAACAGCGTGTGCTTTTTTAATCAACTCCTCGGATATCTTTACCTCAAAAGAATCCGAAAATATTTTTATTTAGTTGTACATTTTTTGAGACTTTTTAGTCAAGATTATACGAAAGTTAGTCTGTAATTTTCAAGCATAGTATTTCAACAAATGAGAGGACCTTATCAGAAGGTAGTATTTCTTTTGCACATTTATTATGAATAAACCGTTTTCCGTAGAAAATATTAAAATTTTACATTTACTTGAGTGGAGGTAGTAGAGGTGATCTAACTTCTCCATTCCTCGTCACATCCTTTATTTGAAAGCCCACATGGCTTCTTTACGTTCATACGAAATGTCATCATCATTCCCTTATTGACTCCGTAACTAAGAGCTAAACACAATAGTGTCGCGAACAAATTATCCCATGGGAATTTAAGAGATGAGTCATTTTCAGGGATATTCTGTACTAAATATTTGCGCTAATATTAGTCTAGGTAAATTAACTCAGAGATATGGGATAAAAAAGACAAAAATGGTGCGATTCATATGTTTCATCTGATATGATCTGGAGATAAAACAGCATTTCAGAGATGTAAACAACATTCTGAGAGGAAGGAAAAGTATTTTATCGGCAAACCGATGCCCGAGCGAATTTCGTCACACATATACCTTGATTTTCAGAATTTGTCAGCTTAGGGTCGGTACATAATCGCAACACTAGAGGAAGAAACAATCTACTCATTCCGAATCACAGGACGGAGATGCTTCATAAATCCTTTGCAGTGAGCTCTGTTAATTTATGGAACGCCCTTCCGCACAGTATCAAATCTTCCTGTTCTATCCACACTTTCAAGATTAAATGCCTTTCGTATCTTCTAGAGAATCAATAATTATCTCCATCATAGCATTTTACATTTTACAATAAGTCAAGTTCGTGTTTTCTTATTTTTTCATTCGGCACGGAACAACACTTTAAACTTCTTTCTTTACTTTGGAATATTTTGTTCGTTTTTGGTACTACAATTTACATCTAGTATAACATTTTCTTTTTCCTATTTTGTGTTTCCATAATATTAACTTACTTTAGATTATTTTTTATTCCTAAATCATGATTTTAACTCTCTTATATAATTATTGTAGAGCGTTATTTTGGATTGATCGTGTTTTATTTTGCTTTTTTCTAGTTCAGTCATATTTTTGATCACAAGTGTATGCATCTACTTACTGTATTCTCTGCATTTCATTTTTTATCAACTTTCATTATTTGCCTTGATAATATGTCTATAACATTTCTTGTAATTTTCCAGGTTGTATGTACATTGTTTTCTTTAATGTCTTTTAGTTTTTGCTATCGGTATGTTTGCGCAAGTTTTTCACACCTTCTTCTTTGTGGGTGTTTTCCTGCAGCGGATATTTTTCATAAGCTTTTCTTAGGTTTTTTTTTACATCCGCAATCCCTTCTTACATTTTCTTCTATTTCCCTCTAAGTTTTCATTGATAGGGGAAGGTTGCTAAAGTCGTATTACCACCTAAGTCGTACCCCGATGACATCCCAGCTGTTGCGTATAAAAAGTGTTATCTAGTGGCGTTGATCTGAACTAAATAGTCGAGCGAGCACGTGAAAACAATCGGACGGCCGGCCGGTCTTGCGGAGCAACATTAATCAAAAAGTAAGTTTTTTCAAAAGTTTTCAATTAAATTTTTAGCTCATTTGTAAGTTTTTATAAAAGGAATGTAATGTTCAACTTATTTTTTTGTTCACATCTATTTTTAAGGATAATCTGGCATTCATTTAGGCACACTCAAACAGTAGAATTTATTTAGTTTATAACAGTAATTTTGTTTTTAAACTTCCTTTAAACCCCCGAGTACCTCGCTGCTTAAGTCGTACCTGTGGGGAATTCTTTACTCGTACCGTTACGACTTAGGTATTCTGAAAATTGTGACAATTGACTTAACTTATTTCACGAGGCAATAAATATGGAAAAGACAAAAAATATAGTTGGAAGCAGGAAGATATGAACGAAGCTTTAGAGAAACATCGGAATGGTAAAATTGGATTTAATGACGCTTATAGAAGATATAATATACCAAAGCCTACATTACGAAGAGATTTGAAAGGATTGAATAAGACAAAATTTGGAAGACCTAATGATTTGTCATAAGATATTGAAGAGATATTGGCACAGCATTTGATAAATTTAGATTCTTGTTTTTTCGGGTTAACTACGACTGAATTTAGCTAACTTGCCTTCGAACTTGCCGAAAAATTTCAATTACCATATCGTTTTAACAAAGAAAAAAGAATAGCAGGCAAGAAATGGTATTATCGATTCATGAAAGACCATCCTAATTTGTCGTTGCGGGTTCCAGAACCAACATCGAAGTACAGGTTGGTTAGGTACAGCTAACAGCATAAAAAAGTTACCACCTAAGATGCAACCGGCATAACTCGAGAAGGGCGAGTCTTTCAGATTCTCTGTTTTGAGCGCGCTTTTCGTCTTCCTCGTTATGCCTGGCACGTTTTGAAGGCTTTTGTGATGATATATATTTTACAAATACTCGCTAAAAGTCATTGCTTTTGCTGCGGTAGAAGCAGTATTGTATTATGAAATAATTAAATTCGTATTTCGTTAAATCGGCTCGAATCTCAAGCGTAATTCGCTCTTCTTCTTAAAATATCGGACAAGAATTACTTTGGCTGCTCATAGTTCGTCCTAACATATATAATACATAACATTTTCCATTAATGCATATTTATAATGAAATTGGTTATTTCAGTTAATGCTCCACGCAGGATGATCGTTTTCGCCAAGATTATGCTTAATTATGATACGATAATTAAGAGAATATGAACTACTGTAAATCAGGTCAACGGAAGTAGGAAAAATAAGAAAAAAACGTATATTATAAATATAATAATGGTGTCGCAGATTTGTGAAAAATAGTTAAGTAAGAAATACATTTAAATTGACTATCCGCGAGCCTCCATAAGGCTTATTGCAGAGAATGTGAAACACTCAACTATCTAAATAATTTACATATTTACGCACCTTATACTATATGTAAGATGATAACAATATAAACCATCTGTCCTCGCTATTATCTCGCTGTAATATTTTCACCATCTGGCTGTGAAAATAACGATCGTTGGGAATAGTGATCATGTCGTCGCGTATTTCGTCATGTAAATCACAGCTAAGGAATATCTCTAATAATTATTGTCTTTACAGAGTTATATTTTTAAAAGATACCCAGCGGAGGGCTCCGATCATTTTGGACTCACTGCTATCTAACCTGTAGTCTCTTAACAAACAGCTTTATATTTTACGCGCGAGAATTTCTTTTGGGTAATGAAATCAGAAGGACTAGTCGTGCAGAGTCCAGCAAAGCGCAAAAAGAATTGAATAATATACTTGTAAATATTGAATTCCTTTATTTAAACCTCCGTCTAAAATTTTAAAATGCTAAAACGATTAAGAGTTTCTACATAGAAAATAGGTATGAGCCAACAACTTTAAGCTGTTACAACTCCACTCTAAATATTCGCACGTGCATGAAAAATACATTTAAATCTATTGCTAAGGATCTCTGTGGCAAGCCCACCTTTTGGTGCTACGTGCTAACGCTCTGCTTTTAATGTTTTTGTCTACATAACGGTTAATCGGTAGCATGCATACCTTCCTTCTCAAGAAAACAAAGGGAGCTTCTCCGTGGGGGTGAGAGAGGAAACAGAAAGGGTCTTCAATGGAGCGGTCACAGGTTCGTCTTCAGTGCCTCTAATTTTCGAATCATCGTTTAAGGGTTTTGTATGAGAGAGAGAATTGCCTGAAAATGCCATTCTTCGTCCTGGATGGTGATATAAAGAAAAGTTCATCGAAGATGGAATATGAATGGGTTACTTCATGGAGACGATGATAGGAAAATAAAAAATGGGAATACGGAATATTTTATGCTTACTAGGAAAAGAATGTTTATTCTCTTCAACTCTAAGGCATACATTTAAAAAATATGAAGATAATGTGGTAAACAGGCTCAGAAGTGATGTGCAGAGATCCTGGGATGTTGGCTATTTATAAGATTGAGAAAACGATTCAAGCCATTTTAAGACAAAATAATGCAGGTTAGAGGGTGACCGGAAAAATATGTTTTCAATGCTTCAGCCAGAGGGAATGTAAATTAGATCAACGATTCGAAAAAGTTCCGATTTTTGCGGCAGTTTGCAAGTTTCTTCCTAACATACTGAATTAGGTTTTATGTGAACTTACTTCTAAAACGTTCATTTGCATCCAAAATTCATAAACCATTAACAATAGACCTATCATAGTCGAAATTATTTATTATCAATGTAAATTTATTTTGCTTCGAAACTTATTGGCATAGGATAGGATATAATCATGTAGGCATATAAGAATATGCATACAATGTGCATACATTCATGCATACAATTAGAGCTTTTGCCAGTTGATCCCACACAAATGTGGAGCTATTCACACATTTAAATTTCTGCACCTTCAATACGTAAATGTCTTCCTTATCTTTAAACCAAGAAGTTTTAAGGAAGAATAGGTGAGGCTTGGAAACCAGCATTAAGATTCAGCAGTAATAGATTCTCCTGACACATTTCCCAAGAAAGGAAGCTTTAGCGTTTATTGTGCTCTAGTGCTTTATTCAGTAATCGCTGATGGACTAAACTGGCCTCTCATTAAAAAAGGAAGGGTAAAATACGAAGGCTAAATTTTAATTATTAAACAGCATTTACCGATGTAAGGGCAACTCAGATGAATTACGCCTGATTTAGCAGTTTTCCTAAATGTAATTTCCATAAAAATATAGCCATAGCTCAACGACTATAAGGAATGGTGGAAATAACTAAGGAAAAAGATTCACAATTTCTTACATAACGCAGTTTTACCAAGTAACGGCTTCTTCAATCAATTTGAATTAAAGGAAATTACTCAGAGAACTAGGACCAAAGAAAGCTGCATCCATTGCGAAGGAAATTGATTACAATCATCGGGAAGGGGTAATCTGAAGATTATTGACATTCTGGGCAGACGTTTAGAACTAGTTCCCCTTAATGGATAAAAAACGTTTACCTAAATATTGTGACCGGGTGTAATCGTTAAAATTACCTAAGCTATACGAGTATAATTTTATCATTGAGAATCTTCAAGGGATCTGAGAAGAGCCCATAAATGCTGTCGACAGTCTCCCAGACTGCCCATTTCTCGGACCGTCTATGCTTTGAGGAGTAGAATTAAGCATATATTAACCGTAGAAAGATCACTCCCGAAGAAATTTAAGCTTCGGAGCATTCTAATTCCAAAATTACGTTCTCAATATTTACATTCATCTTTTCAGGCTTTTTCTTCTAACCAATGATTTTCATAAACCTTCAAGATACCCTTAAAAATCAATCAACAACAAAACGGGAAAATTTAAGAAATAGCTATTTGCTAGCTAGCTAAACTAGCGTTCCTTTGGTTCTTTTTCATTACTATCATTGAATGTATAGTGTTTTCAATCCTTTTATCACATTAAATGTTAGATACAGTTATTAGTTCCGTAGATTTTAAGAACCTTAAAAATTAATATAAAAAAACCACCAAGAGAAAGTGAATACATTTTTTCTCTCAGTGTTGATGATAGCCAAAATGTTAAACTCATCTTGATTCACTGATAAAATTTGCTAGTCAATCTCAACTGGTTTATAAAATATAAAATAAAGATGTCATTTAAATACGTATTTAAACACAATTATAATAGTCATTACTGTAACACACACGCAATAACTTGCCCATCCTGCGTCGAGTACTAATAAGTCATACTCTAGCTAAGTCTTAAATTTGGTTAGACGTCGATTAACATTGTCATGCAAAAGTCACAATGCCACGGATAGCGGTCTTATCATTTTTCGTAACTGATAAAATAAAAGACGGTCTTCTTAAAATACTGAGAACTTCGAAATAAACAAATTGTAATAGTCTTCGGAGTCGATTGGTGGTTCAGTTAATAGCTAAAAAAAATGAGAGAAGTAACTTTTGTGAAACAAAATTTCGAGAATTTTACCAAAAGGACGTCTACCGCTGGCCTTTTACTACAGTATTTACTGTGAGCCATTACTCTGAAACGATAAGGAATCCATGGATCCAATTTTTAGGACGGTAGTTTCATCAAGCGATTTATGATTATTTTCATTCAATCCACATCAGATAAACAGTGAGATTTCGTAAGTTATAGGCTGAAGAACCTACAACATTTCTAATCTGATGCTCTGCAGTCCCACTTTATGAGAGATTTATTTCTTCGAGTAATTCTTCTAATTGCGAGCTAAAAATTATACATATATCAGAGAAGGCTAGTGGACACATTATTTTAGATAAAATCAAAATGAATCGAGCAAATTTCAACCCGTCCTCTTCTCCCAACGAGAAAGTTTTTCCTTTCCATTCCCCTTTGGTAACAAAAGGTTTATCTTGTCCTTTTCCCCCACCTATTTCGTTTTGTCCTGTTTAACAGTTTTCCAAGAATTCTACCCTTTCACTTGCAGGTCACACTTTTGTTCCCTCTCATTCTTTCTTCTTTTTCAAGGCACACGCCATATGGAGGATCGCGTATTTATGTAAATGTTGAAGAAGGTGCTAGTAAAGTCACGAGAGTAAGGGGAAATGGTAATCTAGAAAAGATTATTCCTTATTTAAATCAATCGAATGAGCTTTAAATTTGGTGAACTCCATAGGTAACTAAGCACAAGGAAATAAATAACTTTGTCAAAGTTACACGACTTTTTGTGTGGAAGATGTGGAACTTTTATTTCCTTGTGTTTATTCCTTAGTTATTTCTCTTCATGATAGAACGCTTTTCAATTGGGAAAGTTAAACGAAAGGGTTGTAAAAGGAATCAAATTAAATTATAATAATCCACCGAATTATGCACATATCTTATGTATTCAGCAAAATTCAGCCTGCATATGTTTCTGCCCGCAAAACTCAAAAATCACTTGGTCGATTGACTTGAAATTTTTATAGAACATTGCATTCAAATATATATATACGAAAGTGTTTATATTGTAAAAAATGGTGACACTTCGTCCTTGCTTCGATCCCAGACAAGTCAAAGCATTTCCGTAAGAAATGCACGTAAAGTTCATTTTTGTCGCTGCATGCTTCATTTCTTTTGCAAAATTAAATTAAAAATAATAGTCATACGAGATTGAGACAAGAACCAATAGCAGAGTAAATGAATAGAAAACCTTATTTTGGTCGTTTATTGTTGTTTCCGAATTGAATTTTCGAGATTTTTTACGGAATACACGAAAATTTTTGTGAGTATAAACAGCCGGCCCCCCTGACGACAAATACAATTGTTGAATCCGAGATCCTGCTTTTTGGCCTATTTGAAATAAAGAAGAAGAGAATAGTTGCTGGTTTCGTTCACATTGATGAGCATAATCAATCGTTGGAAGTGATTTAAACGATCGATTTTCGAAAAACGAAATGTGAGTTAATTTGATACCGAATTTTGTATTCAGTTAAATTCATTTGTATTGTTTTGGAAATGATTTAATAATCTGTTATCGAAAATTAAAGTGAGAGTGACTTTGATTGCTGCATTCCATTCGATTCATTTCTTTAGTTATCTTCCAGTTGATCGTCGTCAAATTCAATAGTACGCGTTAACACATCACATGTTGCGGCAGATAATTGATAGTAGTAAATGATTTTTATATAAACAACGCAAATTCTCCATCCACACGCGAGAGCCGAGCTAGCGTAACGGACCATGTCCTCCATCTTTCTTTTCTCTCCCTCCCTTTTCGAGAGAAAGGCTCGCCGGCCCGAAATTTGGACTTAGAATTTCTTGGTGGGTCAGAGGTGGTAACTTTTTTTTGCTGTTAGCTGTACATGAACTATGTGCTGGCGTCGAAAGTAAAATAAAAAAATATTTTTGTGATATCTGTGTTCAACCACAATAATTGCCTAAGCTTAACTTTGCATTTTTAGGAGATTATAATTTTGTTTTCTATGTTTAGTTTAGTTTGTAGGTTACAATGACTGATTTTGTGACTATTAATCAAAGAAAGACATTTTAAGTTGATCTTAGAGATTCAGACTGAATTGTTTGTAATTAGTAGTATTAGTAGTATTGTTAAAAGTGCTTCGACAGCTTAAGTCATTTCGCACATTGGTTCCCACCGGGATTCGAACCCGGGACCGCTTTCACCAAAGGCAAACGCGCTGTCCACATGACTATCCGGGAGTCCCTGTTTGTAATTTTTGTTTATTTTAATGTGATCTCTTGTTATTACCTAAGTATTTTTCTATATTGTTTATAATGTCTTCACTAAAGTCTTATTCTAAGTACGACTCAGGCTATAGGTGGTACGAATTAGGCAACTATATGCTTTAATCGTACCGAAGGTACATACATATGTGAAAATCGTTAAAATACCAATGTTGAAAAGAGATTTTAAAATTTTCATGAATGTTGATTAAAAGGTAACTAAATAAAGATTATATTCATGCAAAAGATTTTGTTTTATTTGAATGGCATTAAATATTACAGCATTACTTCCTTATAGGGTACGACTTGAGCAACCTTACCCTACATGTACTTATAATAATGTAACAACTTAACGACAGGTTAGATGGAAGAGGAGATTTTTAGTCTCAATCTCGCCTGTAATAAAGACCCATAATAATAATAATAATTATTTAACCTTTAAAACCATCTATCCTCGAAGAATCTTGGGTCAATTCTAGAAGGGGAGAATATATTCGATGGAGGGCGAGAGATTAAAAGACTTTAGGGGATAGATAAGTCTTTCCCTCCTCGTTTAACAATTTCCCACACCTTGTTCTGCCTGCGGACCAAAGGGGGGATCCGGACCCCACGAAACTCCCTCGGCTAAGCCACTGACCCGAGTATAAGCCTAGGGTGGGAAATCCGGCAACTACCGATGCGAAGTCGTCCGATCAGGACGTCCGATCAAACAAGTTGACGACGACAGCCGACGGACTGCACCCGATTGCGAATAATATTAAAAAATAATTGTTAATTGAGCAAGTGAGGAATCCACAGGCCGATTTCTGACTACGGAAGACCCTTTCCGCAGGAGTTGCTGATTTTTGATTTTAACTGGTAAATATTACATGGTGAATTGCTTGATTTAGAATTTTCCAATTGCGAGATTTAGAATAGACCTTTTCATAAATTGAATTCTAGGTGAATAGCTTTAGAATCGGCCAGTGGTATTTAATGTGTTTCCATGGGAAAAACGAAATTTCTATGATTAAATGTACTGCATATTTTCAGGATGGATATGACATAGTTGCTCCTATCAGTATACAGACCATATGTATCGACTGGCAATTTTATGAATGGGAGCTACCCTCAATGGAGAATTTAAGGTTGATTGATTAAAAGGAAAAGCAAGGCACAAATGTCATTTTGAAGCATATAATCCACGTCAATGGAGCACAACATTAGTAGATTCTGCACAATTATTTAAGAGCAAAATCACTTTTAGCTAGATGAAGTATCATTTCTGTGCTAATTATTAACTAATACTTTTGATTTAGTAGATAATAATTCTTATGAAGAACGGAGGTATTGGTAATGAGTCATTTGAAGAAAGCGGCAGTGGCTTGAAAGTGCTTCGGAATCACTCATCTATGTTTTAACATGAACAAAATCATCATTAGGAAATAAGCAGACAACTTGGATGTTAATCACAAAAAGGAGAAGAGCCAAATGAACCCCTTACTTGAGTATAAGCCCATGGAGGTTTTTTCAGCATAAAAAATGGGCTGAAAGTCGATCACGACTCTATACTGTATATACGCTAATACTTTCTGCCTCACTCGTCTTCAGGATCTCATTCAATTGGCTCATCATGGTACTTTTTCTTCTCTGTGTTCGACTCTCGATCGTCATTCAGTTAAATTTAATCGTAAATGCTGCAATAGTTCCGCATTCTCCTCCTACTTTGTCTGAGAAATTTTCCTTAAACTCCTAATGTCCGAACAAATTAACCAAATCGTTTTCAAACTGACAAACTTCACTGCATCACTCAGGCTTATCCTTCTTTTAGCTGTTCATGATTTTTTAACCAAGCACAACGACACGGGACTCAACAGAAATTCGGGATGAATACAAAATCAGGAAAGAAAAGGTTGTCTCGCATAATGACTCATTATTATTTATGATAAAAATATTCAAGATTATTTACTAATCTCTTCAATATTTATCATCGACTATTACACATTTACTCATGGAAGATAAGAGACATAAGGACTTGTTCGGATATTGTTGTTAATACCAATTTGGTAAAATCGTAACTCCTCCAGTACATACACAATTCCAGGTGTACAAATATTGAATGCATTGCTGATATTTCTTCGTTGATGGTCACTGCGAATAAATAATTTTTGCATTTTTTATAATAGAATTATTGTCATTCATAATATTTTTCAAGTTGCAGAAGTTAATAACTATATGATTATTACAGTCGAACCTCGATAACTCGAATCTCAAGGGACGGGCTAAAAAGTTCGAGTTACCGAGGTTTCGAGTAATCAAGGTTTCGACTTATCGAGGTTCTGTAACCAAGATTTCGACTTATCGAGGATTTCTTATGATTACCACTGCATTAAAATTTCATTTTTGATTAAGACCATCCAACAAAATCTAGTGATTTACTAAGAATTTTTTGCAGTACTTACTTAAAAGTGGGGTAATAAATCTGGGGAAATAAAAGAGACAGCTGGTATTAGGAACATTTTAATTACGTAAGCTTTTTCTTTGGGTAAATTCAAATTTTCATCAAAATTAAAAGTTGAACATCTCTCACAATACGGAATGAATTACTGTACAAACTTTGGTAATCAGCAACACTTATAATAAAAGCAGCTAAGCGGCGGCGCGGCGGATGGTTCTTCGAAAATTCGAGTTATAGAGGTCGGGCTACCGAAAATTCGACTTATAAAGGTTTTTACGCCCAAAACGTCGTCAGGAAAAAATTCGAGTTATATACTGTTTTTTCTTCGACTAATCGAGGTTTTCTCAAGGGCCGGAAGTTATTCGAGTTATCGAAGTATTCGAGTTATCGAAGTTCGACTGTATATTTAATATTATAAATACTAATCTAATGCTATTCGCTAAAGCTTATTTCGGTTACTCGTGACCATTAGCCGTTATTGAAAATCGGAGTGAAGATCAATATGAAATAAGATATGTGGTTTTTTAAGGCTAATGTAATGAGACTATAAATCGGTTTGGAACAGATATATCGTCCGAATATGGAACGAATCATCTTTTATTAATTTGGGATATTTGTTATGCAGGTTATGTAAAAAACTTTTTATAGAATGAATGTCATACCTCAATTCGAAAGTCTTATGCACATGCCTTTAGATTATAAATACCTTCTAGATTAAAATTATTGTTTCATGTATGAATTATGTTTTTTTCTTCTTCATTTCAAACTATTTGTAAATCACAAGACAACAATGCAAAAGTATAACCCAATGGTATGTAAGGACTGTGCTTTGTTATTCAGTTTATATAATGTCTTTCTTATGCAATTATCGAATGTAAATTTTAACCATAGATAGTCGGACAAGATTAAATTATGTAATATTTTGGCTATCTCAAGCATTATATATACTGTTTTATGTTTATTTTACATACGTTTTGGTGAATAGTATTTTTGTATATGATGATTCATTGAAATAAATTGAAAAAAATCTGATGTGGCCAACACATGACTTTCTCCGTATTTATTGAAAACAGAAGCCTATGCCGGTGATATGTAAAAAACTCCAAAACAATGAGTGTTACAGGAAAATGTTTCATACAAGCTTAGTAGTAAAAAACTTTATCTATAACTTTGGTACATAATTGTATATACCTACATTGCATTCTGACAGAGATAAGTATGAAAAACTTCCATTTCTGGATTAACAACAACTTCCGGTTAACAATTATTGGGGAATAACTCCTAAACAATCAGTGTTACGAAAAAATGTTTTATACAAAAGTTGTAGTTAAGTACATTATCTACATTTTTTGTGTGTAAATGTATATACCTATATTGCCTTCTTACAGAGATATTTAAGAAACAAAATTTTGTTCCGGATAAACCGCAACTTCCGGTTAAGCGATATTCACCAAAAACTAATCAACTTTTGGCATTGTTAGGAAAATTCTAAATATAAATTTTGAAAATGATCGGATAATTACTTTGTAAGATAGAGCGCACACAAACTTTTTAACCACAGACAGACAGACAGACAGACACACAGACAGACATGTTCGGGAAAATAGCTAAAACATGCTCTATGGGCCCCAAAACATCTATTTCCGTCGAAATCTGGAGGTCGAATTTTTTTGCGAATACAATACTTTCTCTATACTACGTATAGGGAGAAAGTAAAAATTAGGTTAAGTATTCAACAAGTATTTACCTAAAACCCTCCACTCTAACCCTCATTCCCTGCATCTTGAGGGAATGAGGCGCTCCAGATGAAATGGGGAGTGAGCTCCTTGCTTTCCTCATTGCGCAGCCGCAAGTGGAATGAGTCATTGGTAGAGTAGATATCATATAACCTACAGGTTAGATGGAAGAGACTGTTACAGGTTAGATAGAAGAGGAGACTTTTTAGTCTCAATCTCGCCCAATAAAGACCCCTAGTAATAATCATATCGTTGAATTAAGAATGAAAAAGATAGCTGTCTTCATTTACCATTTCTAAAGACTCCTTAGCTTTTATATTATTACAACCATCGAAAAGACCGAAAACTAAACGAAGGATACGCTATTCCGTATCTAAAAATAAATAAAAAATACTCCATTTATGATCGAATTAGTAAAAGTAGCAAACATATTTCGTAAGGGTCGATTAGATATAAAAATATCACTAACTATTAATTAAAGAAAAAATAATGCGATCAGAATCTGGTAGGAGAGTTTCAGAGGGCATTTCCATAACGCAAGAACGCAACGTGGAAGAAAATTTCCCACTCCGTCTTTTGGTTTCGATTTTACCAGCGTTCGTGTTCCCTCCAAGAATCTACGTCACAGTCGATTCGATCCGCGGCCGAGAGATCGCAGCACGCTCGCGCCATTTAGGACTTCCCGCCGCGAAAGGAGGGATGTCGGAGGGGAGGGGAGGGACCCGGCGCTCAACGGTCATTGACTCCTCCACAACAAGGAACGTCTACCGCATCACATGGGTTTAAGCTCCGTCTTATCGGCACGTTAAAACGAGGAAATTGGCCGAAATGTGGAATTAATTTCGGTGGTTCGATTTTTTCGCGAAGGAAGGAATCTTGGCGTCTGCGAAGGAAGGATCTTCGGCCCGTTCTCGGTGAACTGTATATTCGGTGTTTGAGTGTGCACAGCTGACTGCGGTCGACAACCTCCGCGGAGACGAAATGAGTGCGATGTGTGAGTGTGGCCAGTGCGTGAGGGACCGGAAGGAATAGCCGTGGGAGGGGACACGCTTCCGGTATGAGTGCGAAGTGCCCGCAGGAGATGGGCAGCCACGACGAGGCAGACGGGTGAGTCCCCAAACACCCTGACAATGGAATTGCCATCGCCGGTGTCCTCCCCGGCACCAGAGATCATTAATTAGCGAGTGCTCCGAATCCGAATGTTTAAGGCGCCCAAATCGGCGTTCGATCGCACACGATTAACTGTGCACAGCGAAATCATTTCGATAGAGACCGGTGCTCTATTTCGATATAAACGCAACTCTCTTCGTTTTTGCGGAAGTTCTCGGACGGACTTTTCCGGTCCGGCCTTCCCCGGTCCGAGAGGCAAATTCAAAAGTGCATTATGTCGTCCGGCCGACGTTTCGTGAGTTGAGTGAAATTGCAGAAACTCGCGATACTTCCGGGAAAATAGTTCGAAAATGCGATACGGAAGCTACGTTCCGCGATGACTACGATTTATTTGCGTTTCTTATCCATTTCGACGTTATTTTCCGAAGTCACCGAAAAATATCCCCGCAAATCATTTCGAAAAGTGATACTCCGCGGGTTTTAAGAATCGTGTGAATTTCGTGACGAATTTTGCGTTACATCGCATCGTGTCCAATGCACGGTTATTCCAATCAAAATTCAGGTTTCTTTTAGATGTGTCTGTTACGAATGAAGTTCACAACATTTTTGATGGATTATCGGAAAGAACGCGCAATCATATCAGGTATGAATTCGCCATTGTTTCCTCGATATTAAAATGCGAGTGTTTGTAATACTATTTATTTTTTTCCGCCTTGATTGCGTATGCATTGTGTCCACATCCGCGATATCCCAATAGATTATCATCGTTGCCGGCTTTTGATTCCCCGGGCTTCGAACTCGCGATCTTTGCAATTGAAGGACGAAATCCAGAGACCTTTCACACCGATGACTCAGTAGATGATATTCTTTCGGAAGTCGCCGTAATATCGTGAAATATTAAAGTCATATTTGGACGATATTAATTCTGATATGTGTTGAATATT
This sequence comes from Sympetrum striolatum, assembly GCA_947579665.1. Taxonomy (NCBI): domain Eukaryota; kingdom Metazoa; phylum Arthropoda; class Insecta; order Odonata; family Libellulidae; genus Sympetrum; species Sympetrum striolatum. The sequence continues at coordinate 19,741,264 of OX388342.1, read as the reverse complement.
TCCTTTATTAGGAAGAAGTTTCCAGTAATTTCGCGAAAACAATGTCAGCGTAATTTTAACGCGTATAATACTTGCTGTCCTTTCGATATATATTGTCCCATGGCCATTGGAATGCCTTCCCGTCGATAGTAATGAAAATTTGAAAAGTATGAAGCAGGCAGACTTTTCAAACTAATATATTCGCGGAGTTTTGATCAAAAAAGAATAATCGTAAACTCGGAAAAATACACGCTATCTTATGGTGCAATTTGCCGATGTCGTGATTCGTGAGGTGATTTACATACTCTTCACGGAATAACCACTGTGGAATTACTTTTTGTACCTCAGCCGTTTGTTGTGATGGGTGTCACCCCAAGGGGTCTCCTAAATCGTACTCACCGTATTGTCCTCTTCTCCATCTTTCTTCACTTATTGCGAAAAGCGGTACTCAAGATGACTAAAGCCGGCCCTGGCTGGAGTTGGTTGTCTAAAGTAATCTACGAAAGAGACGAAATTACCTAAATATAAGTAAGCTCGCCGAGAGATAGAAATATAAGTACTTGCCGATTAATTATGATATCTGGTGTAATGGTAGTAAAACTTGGATGATCAGCACATAGGAGCTCAGCAGCTAAATCTTGGGTTGAAGAGTACCGTGAGTGAGCTGATTCTCTCCTCTTTCCTCAAAAATATCTCATCTGTCTTCCATGATAAGACTCGTTACTGAAATAATGAATGAACTAAATTTGTTCATTTCGATTTCACCTCTTAATAAAAACCGATATCATCGTGAAATAGACATTTTATAGCACTTGTTTGATTAATATGCAAACTAATAATTGTAATTAGTTAAGTGATAAATTTCCTTATACACATTACATTTTTGCAGTTCCCTCTATTCTATTTTCAATCTCCTTACTTCGGTAACTCTTCATTTTTTAATTCCGCTTTCATTCGTCATTATCTTGCATTTTTAATGTCTTTTTTATTTTTCCGATTTAAATAATATTGCGAGAATGTATTGTATTTATGCGAGAAAAATTTCATATGCATATATGACGCCGCTCGTTATTGACCGTGAGATAATCAACGTCCAAGATCAAGAAAAATGAATAAAACTCACAGTTTAACTGCGCCTAGGAAGTTGGAAGAGAATGGACCAATGGGAACGTGAGAGAATGAATAAATGGAAAATGCAGCAGTTCAAATTATTTTGATCGATCTGCTTTATGTTGATTGCAAAAGAAAACCCACTACGAGAATACGCTGGATAGTTTAAGGAGCAAAGAAACGTAACTGAAAAAGTAAGGGTTTCAACAGTTTAGGCGAAATGAGCAAAAGTCAGGAGCAAACGTTAGGAATGATAATCGCCAACGTATCGGAAAGGAGAGGAAGAGTTGGAGAAAGTAGGATGATGATTTCCTAGAGGAGAGAATGTGTTGAAAGTGCGGGAAAGTATGAGAACAGAAGCCACAAGTAGTCTTCGAGTGCGTGCCGCCTTCGTCATTTATTCGTCGATGATTTCAATCGATGATAAACATTAACTGAATACTCAAAACACCTTAATAAGAAACGTAGCAAAATTATTATCTTCTTTTTTACTAAAGGATGATGAACATGAAAAGGTCAATTTTTTATGTATACTATCTAAAAATTAGCGATACTTACTGTCACAAAAACAAAATTTATTAGATTTCGTGTATCTATTTCAGTATTATTTTGAGAACCAAGTTAAAATTTATTTTTATGTCGAATAAATCATGAAAATAGCGTTTGAACCACTATTACAGATATACAATTGTAAGAACAAAGTAGTAAAATAATTCAAAAGTTTTATCACTTTTTCTTTTACTTCGCATAAATTTCTCCAGTAGCAAAGTTGAGTTACCCATGAAAATCCTTCGGTATAACTACCGTACAATATTATTGTTTATAGATAGAGTGTTACTTATTTGAATTATTCTGATCTGATGAGTTGCTCGCGTTTACATTCCCAAGAAAGAATATCCTTATTTCAATGATGGATATATCAGACATCTCACGTTGTAACCTTGCCTTTAACCTTTATCTCTGCAATGTCTGTGAATATTTGTTGAACGTGCACGCTTTTCTTGTCTTTCTCATCTCCACCATATTTTGATTGCACGAGAAATTCGTGCTTCAAAAATAACTGTCTTTCATGAGTTGAGCAATGCAATCGCCTCTCTTTGGAATTGGCCCAAATGGCACGCAAAGGCATTCCAAATCGAATAATCCAGTTGACGAAAGAGTAAAGTGTTGCACTTGGTGACATTGTAATGTACGTGTTAGCAACATTTTTTTTAAATATGGTAAACTGTGATACATTTTCGAGTCGTATCTTCCAAATCACCAATTCCCGATGTAATATTCAAAAGTTCTGTATCAATCGTCTCTGGACTTCTGTAGCACTGTGTCTGCTGACATAGTATATTCGAGAACGTTACGTGATCATAGCACAGAGTTGTATCGAATGCAGATACTCCTCGTTATTAATTTTGTATCAAAAATCCCCATTTTGCTTTTTTACATTATAGGTACCGATCTTAAGTTATGACTAGAGGTGTTTGAAAATGTTTTTATTTTTTCTGAAATTTGTTGATTTGAAAACCAAATTGTGGTTTTTTGTGCTTTTATTATGTATTTTTCCTAAATTTGGTGTTACTAATTTTCACAGAGTCTCATTTAAGCAAAGGAATAATATTTGGCACACTTTAGCATAAACATTAAAAGCATTGAAAATATTATGAACTGTAAATTATACAAAATATTAAGTTAAATTTATTTAAAAATGTGCTGTTTACACCTAAGGAAAATTCATTCACAGCTGCAAATCAACAAAACATGATATTTTCATTAAAAAGATATTGACAAGATGGATGTTAGGAAATACAAAATATATTTCTTCGTGGAATTAGGCGAGATTTTGTGATAATCCATAATGGAAAGAAAGTTTTATGAATTTATAGCAAAAGATCAAAGCTGAATCCGCGTAAGCAAAGATGTCACGAGTGATCAAAAATATGACAAAAATACGTAAATAATACAATTATATATTGTACATTTATTTAAATCATACCAAAATTACATTTCCCTCTCTTACAAATAATGCAAAAATCACCAAAATCCGTGCTGCTTATAAAAACTGTCGAAATTAGCGTTATTTCGCTAAATCGGCCAAAATTCGCGTTATTTGTTGGTTTTATCGCTTATTGCGAAAAACAAACACCTTAGTTATGGCCAACTCTCTATCTTTTTGAACATAGATATAAAATAAGGTTAAGCCGCCGAAAATCTAAAGAAGATGACTTTTACATTGACGTGGCTTCCCTCTGTGCTCTTAGGAGAGGCCACAACAGTTTCTCAGCAAACATGTTCAACGGACACAAAAGTAATTGTGTTTATCAAACTGTCAGATACGTATGCTTGTTTTTGGCACATACGTTCTGATTTTATTTATCGAGGTAAATATTTTAAATTCTTGGATATATATTATGAATTTAGTTGCTTTTCGATAGTAAAGATAAAGCATTGTAAGGAACCTGTAACATTTTGTCGAATGAAAAGTTATCCACTGACGGTAAAACTATTCTATTCGCTATAGTTCGACTTTTGACGGCTGTTGACCCTTGTTTTCGATACAAATAGAAAATTGTGACTATCCTGTATTATACCAATTAATATATTTATTTGGTAATACCAACCAAACCTTTTGTGAATAAGAATTTAGCTACAATTCTTTGTAGTCACAATTAAAAGGAATTGTATCATATTCTCAATATAACGCTTCCGCTCCGTATGAAACCACGTGGCTTGTGTGGTATAGTGTAATATGAGGTATAAGAGGTACGATGAATAGTAGAGCTGTGGAAATATACGCAGATTCCGGTTACAAAGTATAACCAAGTGTTCCTCAATATCTTCAAAACTCGCTCCAGTACTCCAAAGAACTTGACGCAATTCGGCGTTTGTTTTACGGATTTGAAAATATACCTTCAAAATTTCCCCCGATAATAACAAAAAAGCACCTCTTTTGTTATATATTTCCGATATTTACAAAAAGATCATAGCATTGAAGAGGGTTAAATCGGCTCTTGGATGGGACTCATCCGGAAAGACTTGTAATGGATTAACATCTGGTGGCCCCTCTACAATAGCGTGTTTGAAGGATTTTATTTCTAGGACTTATCATAGATTTAATGTTAGCGTAATTGCATGAATTACAACTACACTGCTCGAGTCGCAGATGCTATGGCTATATGCTAGAGGTTTCTTTGGCTGGTCGTTATTCCTAAATACTTTTCTGCACACATTTATTCATTTATTTATTCAAATTCATCCATACATCTCGTTGCAAATTTGATTTTATTCTACATCAAAATATCTCTTTCGTCCTCTTCGATGAACTCCACTCGCATTTTCAAGGATCGCCATTCTTCTTTCCATACTTCGCAGAGCAAACAAACTTAATTCACGCCTTTCACGTTCATTTATCGTAAATTTTCTCAATAAGGATGTGTTCGGAATCGTTACTTTTATAGCATGATTTCAGACTCAAAATTTCTAGTGAAATTTTGGGTGTAATTTGGTACAGTAAAATATTTAGTAAATTCATAAACAATAAAATATTTATAAATTCGATTGTGGCAGTCTTTACCGGGTGGAAATCCATATGGATAATAAAATTGTTTATTGAGTTATTCTTCCATGTTCGATCCAATAAAACTGGTCATGAAATATGTTTATAACTGTAATATACTTCTCTTCGTTTTTGGACCTTTCTTATGATTTGGACACATTTATAATTTAATCCTCCATATTTTTAGTTTGATTAGACATTAAGGAGTTTAAGTGACTCCATAGGCCAAACACACAGACAATTACAAACACGAATGATGAATTGAGCTGCCTCTAAACTGTTATGGGAAGATATTGCAAGAAGACATAAAATACTTTGCTTGTCCACATCTCTTTCTCTGTTTTCATGTGTGGACGTTATCTCAGGTCATCAGTTAATTGTTTAATGCTCCGGATATCTAAATTTGTACTGTATGTTAAACGGCATCGCAGGTCGAGTGTATCGATAATTTCTGTAATATAAGTCAGAAGTATTTCCCTCGCATTTGGATTGGATCGTATGTGAAATTCTCCCGCATCCTAAGTTTCTTCCAAAGCAGTTGACAACGTATTCCGAGCTGCGATTGACTACTATTTCATTCGTTCAATTCTGATCGTCAATACTACTGTCTTCACCATCTTCTTTACATCCCGCCTTCTGTTGGTAACAGTCTTTCTAACAGCATCTCACACTTCCATCGAGAGATTCACACTTTTGCTTCACATTCTC